>CM062817.1:1375301713-1375702771 GCA_031772625.1 Pinus tabuliformis | reverse complement strand
TGTCATGTTGTCATGATGTTTTTCTTTTGAGCAGGTCTTTCATTGTAAATACTGCAACGAGCTAAGTTATAAAGCTCCATGGGTAATATGTTTTCTTTTTAGTGATTTTGGTGAGGTCTTGGTGTGGTTTAACACGAAGGATGATGTTCCCCAAGGGGGAGGGTTTTATAACAACCTTGGTGAAAATTTAATGTAATAAAAGTTAATAAAGGAAAAATAAGACCACGGTTAAGGGACACTTATTCCAAGCAGAATGTTGGGAAAAGATATCCTAGTTGGCATCACTGGATGTGTGTTTTTAGCTAAGGAAATTGGCAAAGGCTAAGGCAAAGGCATTAAAAGGGAAAAAGGCATTTTTGGCATATTTATTTATGAAAATAAAGGAAATTAGGAGAAAATAAAGGTGAAAGGTGGCAGGTTGCATGTGAGGAGGAAATTGAAGGAAAATAATGGAAAATGAAGAAAATAGAAGCTTCATTAATAAAAAGGCTTTTGAGGATCAATGGGAAAGATTTTTGGCTAACCTTTTGTGATCCAGATGGATATTGGTGGCCACCCACCTATTCCACCTAGACCATCCAGTTAGTTTCATCTGTTTCCTTGATTATTTCAGCATTTACTATTTTTAGCAGTTTTCCGGGTCTTGAACTTCTGGATTAGTTTTGACCCCCTAAACGATGTTTTTTTTAGGACCGTTGCAGGCCCGTAGCCTTAGGCAAACGCTTGTGGTAAAACCTGTAATAATCATAGATAACTTTCCAACAAGGTATCATATGCACCAAATGGAGATAATATGGACAAGTTACGACCACAGGAAGTTAGCTGCCCAACTAACCCTAATAGGGCCCACAAAATATTGGCGTTACATCTCCTGGGTTAGGGTTTTGGTTGTTTGGGGTTTTATCATGTTTTTATATAATAAATAAGACCTTGAGCTCATTGTAACACAATTTAGTTGGCATGTAGCTGCCACATCTCTTCTCAGAGATAAGCTACCATTGCCCGAGCTATCTTATTTCCATTCTATTTGTAAGCATAGTTCAATATTTTTCTATTAATGAAATGAAGTGTTTTTCTGCCATATCTCTTTATTTATGATTATATCTATAATTTGTTGCATTCCTGTTTAATTTCAGATCAGTGGTATCAAAGTCATCTTCTCTTTCTCTGTTTTTCTTTGCATGTCCCCAATGGGGTTAGGGTGTATGGAGTTAGGGCTCAATCCGGTTTAATCATTGCAAGATCACCTCACAAATCCTGACAACCTCCCATGGCAGAAGAAAAGAAAGATGAGGGGGTAGGAGACCCTTTCAAAATGTTTCTCGAGGAAGCCCTAGAGTGATAGAGGAATGCGATGATGGATAAATTTTCCTAGATCCTTTGACGACTACCCACAGGCGACACATCTTCATCCAGCAACTACTCCTTTTAAGGTACAAGTTGACTTCGATATTCTCATATTTGAGGGTATGATAGATGCAGACACTGTAAATAAATGGTTAAATGTGTTGGAAGGATATTTTTCAGTTCATGACTTTTCCAATCGGGAAAAGATTACTTTTGCACTTCTCAAAGCCTTTCCACACGTCAAGGATTGGTGGGAAACCTATTGTGAACAAAAAGACGAGAGTGAACCCTCGTTGTTTTTAGCGCACCCACTTGGGATTCATTCCAAGACGCTACACTACGATAGGGAAGGGTCCAAGTTGTGTCAGAGTTCACAAATATTTTAAATACCCTTTGCATGAAGCTGGGGATTAAGGATACTGAGCAGCATTTGGTACTCAAGTACCACGACTGTCTACACGAGTACATCCAGGATGATATGGAGTTCCTAGACATTTCCTCGCTTGGCACGATGTACCGATATGCTGTCAATATTGAGCAGATGTTTAAATAGAAGAAGTGGGACTTTGGATTTGCGAATCCAAAGCAAGGAAAAGGCGCCCCCAAACCACAAAAAAAAGGACAAAGCCAAGGTGGGGCTACCTAGGACAACCCATTGAAGCTGCAAGAAAATAAAAACACCACGGAGACAAAGAAGGACATGGGAAAATGGTGTGAGTTCCATAAGAGCTCCACTCACAACACAAGTGAGTGTCGGGCCAAGCAGTCACTAGTGGCCAAGCTTAAGGCCTCCAAATCAGATGAATGTTTCGACTATGAATTAAAACTCGATAAGGGGAATGAAAAAGGGAAGAAAATAATTGATGTTTAACCTAGTGCCACTGTGGCCACCACTAAGATCCAGAAGATTGAGCTTGAAGATCCAAAGGAGGGGGAACACCTATCCCACTCACAGATGTGGGTGAAGGGTTCTCTGTTGCAGTTCATTGTTGACAACAGGAGCCAAAAGAACCTCATTTTAGAAGAGGTCATGAAGTGGTTGGGCCTAAAGACTACAACAATCAGAGCCGTGCACCATTGGGTGGCTTCACCAAGGACGAGATCTCTGTGTCAGCCAGAAGTGTTGCCTTCCCTACAACATCAGGCCCTTCACAGATGAGGTACTGTGTGATGTTGCTCCTCTTGAAGTTTGTGATGTATTGTTAAGACAACCATACTTGTGGAAGTGACATGTTGTATATGAGTCTAGATCCCGCTATGTGACTATCACTTTAGCCAATAAGATATACAAGATACTAGAAGTAGCTCCGCCTCTCGCTATCTCTTTGATCACTACAAAGCAATGTAGTAAGATCATTTCCCAGACCAGGAAATTTGTTTTCCTTATGTTTCACCCCTAGGGCAAGAAGAAGGTTGTGGCCATGGCTTCTAGGCAGGGCTCCTCTGCACAACAACAACATATGGATACGGTCGTGGAGGAATACAAGGATATTTTCACTTCACCTACAGGGGTACCTCTACACTGTCAATTCAAGCACTTGATTGACTTGACCCCGGGCGTGCCGCTACCCAATGGACTGATCTATCGATACTCTGTTTTGGAGAACGATGAAATCAAGAGGAAGATTCATGAACTATTGTAGAAAGGGCACATCAAGCCAAGTTCATCACCCTCTAGGAGCCCGATTGTATTAGTACATAAGAAGGATGGGATCTGGAGACTCTGTATTGACTATCGGGTGTTGAATAAGATCATTGTCCGGATTAGGTACCCAATCCCGTAGATTAATGACCTTCTAAACCAGCTCAAGGGGGCCAAATATTTCAGTAAGATTGACTTGAAGTCAGGTTATCACTAGGCGCCTATCGAACCCTCCGATGTCTGCAAGACTGCCTACAAATTCAAGGAGGGCCTTTTCGAATGGTTGGTCATGCCATTCAGATTGACGAATGCCCCTGCAACCTTCATGAGACTGATGGATGACATCTTGCAACCCTTCACTAATGCATTCGTGGTGGCGTATTTAGATGACATCTTGATCTTTGTACATAGTTGGGAAGATCACCTCCACCATATTCGATAGGTCCTTCAAACCCTGTGACAATACAAGTTGCGTGCTAACTTGGGGAAATGCACTTTTGGCCTGACCCAGGTTCAAAACATGGGGGACATCATTGATAAGTAGGGTGTACATGTGGACCTAGCCAAGATACAAGTCATTCACGATTGGCAAATCTCAAACAATCTAACAAATCTCTACAAATTTTTTGGGTCTTGCCAATTTCTAATGTAGGTTCGTGTTGGGGTTCTCTCATATCACTTAGCCTTTAAGTCAAGTCACCAAGGGCAAAGCGAAAGCAATTTTTTTTTGGTCTGAAAACCAACAACATGAATTTTCTGAGTTGAAGCATCACCTATGCCCTGCACTAGTGCTCACATTACCAGACCTGCAACAACCATTTGAGATTGAGACAGATGCCTCCAACTGTGCTATTGGTGCGATTCTTACTCAGCATTGGCATCCAATGGATTACCACAACGAGACACTTTCACACATAGTCCGAAAGTATCCCACTTATGACAAAGAAATGTATTCCAATATGTAGGCCTGTCGTTAATGGAAGCATAACAATCTGGGGAAGGAAATGATCATCCACACAGACCACCGACCCCTGCAGTTCATACAAACATGGGGGAAGTTGCAGAACGATCGCCATAAAAAATGGTTCCACCTACCTGCAATAGTTCCATTTAAACATTAAGTATAATAAGGGAAGCACCAATAATGTCGTTGATTGCCTCAGCTGACCACTGGTCATGGCGTTAATCATTGTGCTCGACTCCTGTGGGTACAAGACTTTGAGTTAGCCAAATCTTTACAGGAGCGATCCAGGGTTCGACAGCACATACCAGATACTCCTAGAAGGGAAGCAAGTTCTAAATTTTCACCTTCAGGATGCACTATTATGCCATCTGGGACACATATGTGTTCCTTCAAGTGAGTGTGCCAAGATGATTTGGGAGGCGCAACTACAGTCAAGTCGCTGGAAAGTTCAGAGTAGAGAAAACAATGGCGGTATTGCATAAGTATTTTTATTGGCCGAAAATTTGTCAAGATGTTGGGAAGTACATTAGATCCTGCACTACCTATGCCATTTCTAAACTAGCCATTAAGAAGCGTGGCTTGTATACTCCTCTACATACTACTAGTCGGCCTTAGGAATTTGTCTCCATGGATTACATGTCGGGCCTTCCTTCTACTAAGCACGACAACAATTGTGTTTTTGTGGCCGTTGACAAATTCTCCAAGATGGCCATCATGATAGCCTGAAAGAAGAGGATCATAGTCGAGGCCACTGCTAAGCTCTTCTTTGAGTGAGTGTGGGTACGCATTGGTATCCACATTCCATTGTCTTAGATCGGGACAACAGATTCCTGAGTGCATTTTGGTCCAGTATTTGGTCAATGTTGGATACAAAACTTACTAAGTCCATGACTTTCCATCCCCAAACTGATGGCCAAACAAAGGTTGTCAACAGGATGATAATACACATTTTGCGCATGTACAACTCGAAGCATCCACGCATGTCGGATGAAATTATCCCTTATGTCCAACACAACTACAACAAATCTCTCCACATCTCAAAGGCCACATCCCCTTTCAGGTAGGGTTGGGATTTAAGTCATTATGTACCATTGATGTGGCCATACCATTTGCAGCCACCCAGGCAGATTCGGCTCACGTCCCGTTCGAAGCCGAAACATTGAGCACATTCAACACATCCTCCACTAGGTCCATGATATATTGGATAGAGCCAATGCTAAGTACAAGCAGCGTCATGATCAACATTGAGTGTCACATAAGTTTCAGGTGGGCGACAAAGTTTGGATACATTTGCAAAAGGAGCGCCTCGTTAGACCCCACTACAAGATTCGCCCGCTTCGATATGGACCATACACCATCACCAAGGTTGTCGGTGACAATGCCTTCGAGCTCAGCATCCCACCATTCCTTGGTTTTCACCCAGTGTTCAATGTAGACCGCCTTCGACCATACTTTCCACCATTGTTGGACACATCCGACATTGCAGAACAACTCACACCAACAGAGCTCAACCTAGACTACATGGAACAGGCCACAACTGATTATATCATGGACACACAAATCAAGAACACTCACCAATAGAGGATACAACTATATTGAGTTGTCAAAGCAGGCCAACTCCTTCACCAAGGCATGTGGTTCACCAGGGACCAGGTTCAACAGAAATTTCCTCACCTTGTGGAGGTTCTACACGCAATGGGGAACATTGCTTCCTACTGGGGGAGGAATGATCCAGGTGGATATTGGTGGCCACCTGCCTTTTCCACCTAGACTCTCCATCAATTTCATCTATTTCCTTGTTTATTTCAACATTTACTATTTTTAGTAGTTTTTTCGGATCTTGAACTTCCAGAGCAGTTTTGACCCCCTAAACGGTGTTTTTTTGAGGTTTGTTGTATGCTTATAGTGATAGGTAGTGGCATGCAAAATAAACTATAATAATTAGAGAGACTTTCCAACAAGGTATCATACGCGCCAAACGAAGATAATATGACCAAGTTACGACCCCGGGAAGTTCGCTGCCCAACTAACCCCAACGGGGCCCACAAAATCTTGGTGTTACATCTCCCGGGGTTAGGGTTTTGGTTGTTTAGGGTTTTATCATGTTTTTAAATAATAAATAGGCGCTTGAGCCTCATTGTAACATAGTTTAGTTGGCATGTTGCCGCCACATCTCTTCTCAGAGATAAGCTACCATCGCCTAAGCTATCTTATTTCCATGCTGTTTGTAAATGTAGTTCAAAATTTTTCTATTAATGAAATGAAGTGGTTTTTTGCTGCATCCTTGTATTTATGATTATATCTATAATTTTTTGTGTTCCTATTTAAGTTCAGATCATTTTGTCAGTTCAAGTTTGGAGCTCTCTCATTATTCTCTCTCTCTCTCTCACTCTTGGTCACATAAAGTTTTCTTGGAGCACTCTAGCTTTGGATCAAGGAACGAGTAAGAAAGCAAAGGGAAAGGAAGGAACAAAAGGATCAAGAAAGAAGAGTAGGATCAAGTAAATTCAATAGGAATACTTGCAGGTAACCTTTTGCATGTGTGATTTCCTAGCTGGTTTGGACATGCATGGGTTTGTATGTTGGTGTATGGTTCTCTTGCTATTGGTGGCATGGTTTTTCCAATTTATGATAGTGGTTTTCACCTAGCCTTGCCTTTTTCTGGATGCCATGGTATGTTGGGATGTTTATCTCAGTTTTTAGTTTTGGTTTGCCAGATGGATTTTGGAATCTGGGGCAGAGATGGTCTCAAGTTACATTCCCAAAGGCCTAGGAATCACTTGACCGGATTTAGCAGGATACACGGTAAATCCTGAGGGAGAAGTCTAGGTTTAGGGCCTAGTGATCTAGGTTTGGATTGCGGTAAAGCCTGAGATACTGGTCTTGATTTAAGTCCTAGTGATCTAGGATTGGATTGTGGTAAAGCCTGAGAGACAAGGAGATGGAAAATTCCTCAAGGATAGCGATGGATTTGGATGGAATTCCAAGTTCAGTTCGATTATGATCAGAGCACCGGTTTTGGTGTGATCAAGGTTTGGTGAGTGTGGAGGTGGTTTAACCTCTAGATTCCCTTGGTTGTTCTTGGATTGGTTGTTCTATGAGATCCCACATTCATGCTTGGAATATGGAACAAGGGTGATTGGCTAAAAGAGAGATTTGGTTCAACCATGTCTATGGTTGGGTGGTACATTGAAGTCATGAACCTGGTCAGATTTTCCTATGATTAATAAAAGCTAAGTTATCTTACTCTTGTACTTGATTATATGTGGATTTAATGGATGTCATATCTCTGATATTTACATGGTTTAATGCTGACTATATGGTTGGTTCATGTCATGGACATTTCATGTATTTACTTGTAATTGTTAAATGGATGGATGCAAGACCTAATTAATGATATAATAGTTCAATGTAGAAGGAGGTAATCCTTATGTTTATGTTTCATAAGTTATTTTAGTCATTTATGCTATGTCTTGTATCCTAGAACTGTAGGTTGCATTGATGCCAACTTTTTGACATAATGTCAATCTCGGTTGGGGATGCTAAGGCTTAGTCATGAAGTTGATTTTTTATTTATCAATATTTTTATCATGTATTTGATGGATTTTGAAGGTTTTAGCAAGTTCTGGGTAGAGGCTGGGATTCTGGGCTACAAAAGTGGCTCAAATCTTAGGGCACTGGCACAGGTCTGCTGAGAAAATTCCACAGTCACTGGCACAGAGGCCTATGAGAGTGAATTTAGGTTGGTGGTTTCTCCCTTGCCCATAGCATGAGAGTGACTATGTTCTAAGAGATCCAAAACAACAGTGGGACCCAGGGACAGGCTGTTGAGTGGCTGACTTGTCTCTTACGGGTTCTATTGATGATGTTGGATGATTATGTGTGATGTTCCATCGATTCTGTTTCTTTAAGGTCACCAAGGAGATTGAATCCCTTATAGTAACCTCTCCCATCACATGTTTTCTTGGCTAGTTGACTACTTAGGTGGACTTGGGAGGAGGGGGTGTTACAACTATGTTCTAAATCTAAATTTGTTCAGCAATTTTGTGAGGTCTCTGAGATGATGCTTTTGCATAAATTTTTGAGGATATGATTTGAGATTTTATAAAAAATCTAATGGTTTGTTATTAATTAGAATGGTCTAAATTTATGTAATTAAGTAATTAATTTCAATTTTTTTTTTTTTACTACTTTCATATCTATGTTTTTTTTCATGTATCAATTAGATGTAAGACTAAATTCCTCTATTCTTATGCAATTCCTCTATTCTTATGCAATTGTAGAAGGGTCAAATGATGGTTATTCCTTTAAGTCGATGCTTTCTTTACTTGTGTACATTCTTTATTTTCACACAGACTTTAGCTTATGACATTACTTGCTTCAACACAGTAATTGGATCGACACATTCTTGTGTGCTACAACTTTTTTCGTTCACTACACATATTCAATTTTGCATGTCCACACACATTTCCCTCCCCATAGACTTATTTGATACATCTATATTCCATAAAGCAGTTGTTTTGTATACACATAAGTTTTTCATTTTCGTACACATTGTTATGCAAAATTTATGATTACAGACAAAGGTGAATTCCCTGGACTTAATGGATTGGTCTATAGCAACAGATGACAAATAATATAGAATTTTTCTTAGAGAAGTTAGAGAATGGGAAAGAGGCCTTCCTCGAATCTATAGTAATCTTTCCTTCCTCCTTGCTTGTAAGCTCCAAGTGCTATAATTAGAACCTACACACACCACTAAAACAAGCAAAGGATATACAACAACCAAGTAGCATAATCTAACATCTATATTCAATGAATCAACAAGGCAATGAAATATATGAATGTAAACATAGCACAACACATATATAAAAACAAGATACTCTTTACATTAGTAGAAATAGGAGAGATTTTAAAACCATAAATAATAGTTGATCTTGTAGATGTCTCCCCAACTTGACTTGTCCTTCCTTGTCACAAAGCACACCTCAATATCAACCCTAATGCATGAAGACGGTGACTCCTTTAGGTTCAAGGCAACAACATAAGGGCACTATCAATCACCAAAATCTAACCCTAATGTTATCGATGGCAATAAATTTATAGGAGAGAGATGGTAGTTTAGGATTTATAATAACAATGTAATAGATCTGACCTAGAAATATATGAGAATACAAATATACCCAGTAAATAACAAAAGAGAAATAGATAAACTTTAGATCTTTATTAATATCAAAACCCTTGAGGTAGGGTAACACCATATAATCACTCCTTAAGGAAGGAGAACACTCCACAAGCCATATGTTTGCCAATATAATAATCATTGACATCTCTCAATGGGAAGTCTCTAGCCTCTATATAGGGTTCATACATACAATACCATGAGTCATTACCATGGTTCTCTCAATACCATATATCTAATACCATGGGCTTATCACATTATTCCTAACTACTTGTGGTCCCTTACATGATGTGGGTTAACCACTTTATTTATTAACTATGGCCCATCCCATTATTACATTATTCTCTTGGGTACCTCCCTCTGTACCCCATACTATCCCCCCAGGTATACTACATTCCACCCCCCTTAGACATGTTTCATCCCCGAAACATAAGAAGAACACAAATAATAAGATCTACTCAAAAGAGTATTCCACTAGTACCATGCACGTGCATCTAGCCATCCAAGAGAAAGGTGAACCCTCGATCTAGATGGTGCCTCACTCGCTTGAGATGGAAATTGACCTCATCGGCTCTTCTGTGTTGATGTGTTGTGGGAGGATCGTTGCCCCTCTCTATCTATCCTACAAAGGTTGTTGTCCTTGTGGCTAATTTTTTTCCATCGTGTTGGTTGTTTTCTTGCAGGGTGATGTGGGTGGTGATATGCTGAAGTTTTAACTAACGATGTATCTTTCTTTAATTCATCACATAATGGAGCCTGATTGGTATCTGGTACATGTTGTGGCACCTGTTGTTGTTGCTTATCTTCCAATATTACTTCAACAACTGATTCCTTATCTGATGTGTCCATACCTGCAACATCTTCTGCTTCATCCTCCTTGGAATCTACCTGTTTATTGATGGAAATATCCTGTAATGTAATTTTCTTCTTTTTATACCAGAGCTTCAGGAATTTCTTCTGCACATTAATATTGAGTACCAACAGATTCCAACCAAGGATATCCCAAAAAAACATCCACATTATCCATATCTAAAGCATAAAAATCATAATGAAATACATACTTACCCATAGAAATCTTCAAATCTTTATAAACTTGAGCATCCTCATTATCAACCTATGTGTGCTCCATTTGTTTGGCTGGTACTTGCAATCTATTTGCCAATTATAAAAATTTTCTTGCAACTAGGATTTAAGACATAATGATCTTCTCCTTCTGAATACATTCATGAACCTGTAACAAACAGATACCAGTAGAAAATAACCCCAAATGTTTCTCATTATCTTGTTTTACAGCATGAGACCATTTATCTAAAATGAGTTTTTCAAATTCTTCATCGAGTAGGTTTAACCACTTCATTCTATTAAGTGATTCCCATCATGTGGTTGCCTCACCTTTAAAATTAGCCACTATGAAACCTTTCCATCCTTTTGGCGATAATGAATTTTTTCGTTTTTACGAATTCTTCAGTAGTAGGACCATTATCGTTCCCTGTAAAAAAATTCTTGCTAGAAGCCATGAAGGGGGTTTTGAAAAAAAATTACTTACATGGCGAAAATTTGAAATGGACACAGTTCAGTCAATAATGCTCAGAATCATTATTATGACATGTTTTCAGAAATGGAATAGTCATTCTGCATCTTCCCATGTAATAGAAATCTCGATTGGGGCACGCTGAAATTTCAGATTCGCGCTGCAACTGTCCCACCATCACAATGTTTCTTGAAAAAATAGCTGATTTTAAATCAACGATATCTCCCTCATTTGGACTCCGATTCGACCGATTTTTTTTGAAAGTGGGTAATTTTTCAAGAGGATCTTAGATATGCAATTATTTTCTCAAAATAACCCCACAAAAATTACAAAAATTAATTGGATATCCGCCGTCCATGAATTTTCGTCAAAAATTTCTACAACATAGCTAATTTTTAAATCAACGATATCTCCCTCATCTGGACATCAATTTGGCCGATTGTTTTTTTGAAATTGGGTATTTTTTCACAAAGAATCCATATCTTCAATTTTCTTCTTCAAATTTTTTTACCAGAAGTTACATATCTGATCTGCAAACTTGCCACCCCAAAACATTCTTGAAAAAAAAAAGTCTCCGCTTTGCCCAAGAAAGTGCTATGATACCACTTGTAATAGATTGACCCAAAAATATATGAGAATACAAATATAACCAAAAATAACAAGAGAGAAATAGATAACCTTCAGATCTTTATTAATATCAAAACCCTTGAGGTAGGGAAACACCATACAATCACTCCTTAAGGAAGGAGAACACTCCACAAGCCATATGCTTGCCAATACAATAATCCTTGACATCTCTCAATAGGGAGTCTTTAGCCTCTATATAGGATTCACACATACAATACCATGGGTCATTACCATGGTTCTCTAAATACCATATATCTAATACCATGGGCTTATCACATTATTGTTAACTACTTGTGGTCCCTTACATGATGCAGGTTAACCACTTTATTTATTAACTATGGCCCATCCCATTATTACATTATTCTCTTGGGTACCTCCCTCTGTACCCCATACTATCCCCCTAGGTATACTACAAATGAGCTTGAGATCCACTTATGATGGGAGGATAAGCTCAAAGGATAAGAGGTGAAGTCTCCAAGGTAGGATTAGATAGGATTCGAGCTTCTTATCCATGGTAAATGGTTAGAACAACCCTTGAAAGCTTCTAGAAGAGGAATCTTCAAAATTATTTTTAATTTTCTCGAATTTCTAGAATCAACGCACCTGCAGAAGGGAGCAACAATTTTTTACCAGTGTTGGTGTCGAAGGGAGAAACTAGCACTGAACATAGGTGGCTAAAGGGGCAGGGTTTGCTAGGGCTAAAAACATTGATTTTGAGAAATTAATCCCAGAAACTTAGAATTTTGGAAAGGTCATGCTTAGGTCTGTGTGAAAGGATGATGACAAAATGTTCACAGAGGTTGATTGATCTGGTTTCTAGGCCTATTGACTAGATGTGACAAAATGGCCTATAACATATTTCCCCCTAAATTAAAAAGTATGAAATGGAAGCTGATGACTTAAGTGCTTTACCTTGTGACAAGTCTGGATCAAGAACAAATGGTGGAGTTCATCATTCATTACAATGTATTTTCATCGTGATATCACTGCTCAGGGAAGCATACCCATGCTCAACACATAAGCTAACATTACATGTATAATGATCAGGAAGTGTCATCCACTGATGACAAAGAGTGGACCCATTCTTGGATGATTATCTATATGATCATAACCGTCATGATTTGTAATCTTGCATTAATCCTGAAATCGCATCTCTAGTGGATGGAATTAGATCATGTGACTTCTATCTCGTTCAATCGATCTTCTAACGTACAAGTCTAACAATGAAAATAGATGAGCTGAAGTCAATCATGGTAGACACCATCTGATTACCAACCAATGATGTGAGTCATTAACAGATGTTAGAGAAACCACTAATGATGTTAATGGCTCTCAAGGTACCACAATACAATCTGTATGGTGTGAATGAATGAGTTGAAGTCAAACACTACACATAATATTTTGGTTGAAGTCTAATGATGAAAACTTGTCATCGAAAGCGAGGAAACTTGCCATAGATGTATGCAAGCCCCAAGGTACCTAAGGGAGTTTCTTAGTCAACTTCCTGGATAATGAGCTGATGTCTACAGGAAGCGACCTGTCGCATGAGGACCTTGATGTATCCCTCATCAATGACATGAAACCAATATCAAGATTTCATAAAGAATGTGTTGATGTGGAACTGGTTCAGGAATGGTAGACATGAATGAAGGATTCAGATTATTGTAGCATATATTAACTGAAGGAATTCTCTTGAACATATCAACAACACTTTATGGAGTTGGAAACATTGAACCAAAATCGAATGCAGAGGCTTTGATATGGTGTGATGAACCAAAGAATAAAGTACATTTCCCAACCCAATAATTACAGAGATGAAGTGAAAGAGGGTCATGTTGGAGAGCGACTCACTGCCATTAATAGGTCAAGTACCTTGTTTTCCCAATTTCCCCAACCATTTCTGGTCAGTACCTCTTTATTTTTGACAAGCTTGAGGAGGATAACGTATGCTTGATATGTAAGTTCATCCTTCAGATGAATCCCTCTGAGTATTTTTAACGAACCTTGAGAAGGATTGGTTTGGTCCCATCATGTTCGGTGAGTAAATCATTATTTTATGATTTTATGAGTCCAACGAAGGTGTAACTAGACTCCTTTTTCATATTTAGAGAGTTTGAAAAAGAAGCAAAAAAGAAAACTCCAAAGGTTCCTTTTCATAAAATTGTCCCTTGAGTCCAAAAAGGCAGAAAATGATACTCAGGAGAAACTCTTAGCCATGTTTGACTAAGTTATTCCTTTGTCATATATAGTCCATCTCAGTCCAAAAAAGGGTTAAACTTATACTGTGCAGATGTCTTTTCATTTACTTTAACGAGTTTGAAAAGACAAGTGCTTGAAAATCTTTTCATATTTTGGGAGTATGAAAAGAGATCAAAGAGGAATCCTCTTGGAGGAACGAGTGGTATAAAGGGTAGAAAATGGTTATGGTCATGATGGAACTACTCAAAACATGCAAAAGTTAAGAGGAAGGCTAATAAGACCACTAATTGCAGCGGTTCCTCACGAAAGGGTAAAACAACCAAGTGAAAACGTATGATTAGCCAAGTAGATGATGATGATGGAAAAAGAAAAATAAGGCTCATCTGGCATAAACATGATGATAAAAAAAACAATCTCAAAGGATAGGATGAGAATGGTTCCATTTTTACCAAGCTTGAAACATGAGAAACTATGCTTAAGATTGGTTTCATTTTTACACAAGCTTAAATCAAGGAAAAACTATGCTTGAGATAAGTTTGCATGCCCCCAACATAATGACTCAATTCTAGGCACATGCCCCCCAAGCTTCATTTCATACACCTAAGTAGACTATTGGTTACTAAAAGGTGGATGAAATGAAGGTTCATTTATGAGATCAAGTGAAATACTTGATTGGGAATTTACGAGCTGGACACAAGAAAAGAACTATGCTCATAGACCTTGTTTAATTTTTTAACAAGCTTGACACAAGAAAAGGAAATCTTCTCTGGGACCTTGTTTCATTTTTTAACGAACTTGACACAAGAAAAGGAAATTTTCTTCGGGACCTATGGTTATATTAATCATGGCTCCCAAAAGACCATGGCTTCCAAGAAGCTCTCATTAGATGGGAAAACAATGCTCTGGAAGGGATACATTTCAAAGGATCCATGGGAAAGATCAGGCACCAGTGCTCCTAGTACATAATGCATTACATCACCTGCTAGATCATTAGTAGATGCGGACATGGAACAGGTTGCCACATAATTAATTTGTGGCGGGGGATATACCACTTGCATATAAGGACCATTTAGGGAAGCTATTTGATAGGGATTCAAATTAGGACCAACGAATGAAAGCTGGTCAATGGTCACGATTCTTCCTTCATGTGGGAAGCACATCACACGAAAGAGTGAATGACAAGAGCTCCCATGTCATAAACATAGTCAGGCCCAAGGAGTAAATTAAAATATAAATTAATAGATATAGACATTAGACTACCATCACATTGATATAGACAATCTTTCCTCCCAAAGTAGTAGGCAACTAAGGAAGGATCCCTAACGGTTGACTGGTTCCTCTGTTAAAAGCCAATAGATTCTGGGTAATGGGCACAAGCTCTAGAGAACCTAAATCTTGCAAAGTAGTTGAGGACAAAATACTAATAAATGCACCTACATCTTTGAATATGCCAGGTACAAACACATTATAATCTTGTACTATGATTTGGAAGGGTACGTAAGGAGAAAGACAATATCTTGCAAGTTAACTCCAATCAAATGATGTGACCATATTACTTGGAGAGGGTGTCATGGGAACGTGAGAATTTCCTCGTTATGCTATGGGAACATGATACTATGCTGTGGGAATGGAAGGATTGCCCCCCTGTTTCGTAGGAATGGTAGGATTGTTCCCTAGTTCTGTTGGAACGAGGGGATTGCTCCCGGTTCATTGGAATTTGAAGAAACGAAAAAAACCTGAGCGATATGAAGTTCACTCTCTATGAGAAAGGTACGGCAAACTAAAGGTGGAATCGATTCAACCATTTTCTCAACCGATGGTTTGTCGGGAATGGACTCATGGTATTCACATTTAGAGAGAGTTGGATTGATTGGAGACATATTCTGATCAATCACTTCATCAATTAGTGGAGGATTAAGGGAAAGCTTATGGTAGCCAACCCAAAGTCATGGTTGAGAAACTATAAGTTTGTCCATAACTTTTGAGGCTTCATCCATATAAGATAAAAGGTGAATTATATGATTCCCTTCACATAATTTATAGGGAAACTTGAATTTACCCTTTTTCCCATGGACCTTACTATCAAAAGTTGATGGTTGATAACCAACATGATCTCTAGAGGCTGATGTGAGCATATGGACCACACTTCTTATATCTGTGGAATACCAAGACAATCTCTAAGAATATGGTCACCCTTACATAACTTGCAAGGGAATTTAATTTTGCGGGGATGATTGGAAGGTTTCTCCATACTATTTACATATGTAGCAATGGTTTCTTGGTTTCCCCTTGCTTATATTGTTTCTTCTTCTTCTTCTTCGTCCTTTTTTTCTTCTTCTTAGCCTCTCGGTTACTAGAATCAATACTTTCACCAGGCGAGGAGGAAGAAATGGATGAAGAAACAATAGGTAAAGAAGGCAAAGGGTCAACTTTAGGATAAACTTAAGGTTGATGTTGTTCAAGTGGAGGATAAATTGGTTGAGGATTAGTTTGGACATTTAGAACCATAGGGGTCAAAAAAAACCAAACAGGAAAACCAATGGTAAATCTGGGAAGGGACAGTGTTGCCATAAAAGGAGCACCAATATTTCCAAAAGAAGGAAAAGGACTAGGATTCTTGTCAGGGGGGTTTCCTTGATTGGTAGACTTATGAACTATTTCCATTATTCTCGACCTAATATCCACTAAGGAGTTGTTCCATTATGAGGATGTTATTCTATGGTCAATTAATTGATTTTAGAAATTAAAGACACAAAATAAAACAAAGGGGTAACAAGGAAAAATGATTTACCAAGCAACTATGAATTGCAATATACCTCCTTGGAGAACCAAGGATTTACGTATGGACAGGAAATATCCATGAATGATGTGTTTTATGTATCACAGTGTACAAGGTGGTCGACTTAGTTACCTAAGTCAGGATATCAACCTAGTGGGGACTTCCAAAATATGCCCGGAGGTACACTGAAACATAGTCCATAGTAGTGTTGTCTAATGTGTAACCATTCAATGACAACGTTCCCATATACTTATCATTTTTGGAGTGCCATTCGATATACTCGAAGGTACATGGAGAATGATCTGATACACTTACGTACGTGGAATGAGATATGACCCCTAGAATGTAACGCTGGAAAAAACGAAATCTCTTATGTTTATAGATGCTGGAAGATGTCTCTAGAATAGACCTCTAGATGCTTGCGTTAATGTTTCAAATGCTCCTTAATATTGATTCAATAAATTTTAAAGTTTATCTTGAATTAGGTTTCAGTTTCAAGGCTCACCACGAGTTTCACCTGAATCTCCTAAGGATGCAATCTAGCATGATAAAATGAAATATTTTCTCTTCAATGAAAATATATGTATGGGAGGGAAGAAACAAAGAGTAATTCCGTCAAAAATGCATAAAAAAATGTGTTTAGTAAATTTCCCTAATGCAACTTATCCAATTTCCAATTCCTCGCACAAAACCCTAAATGTAATGCAAAATGTAAAATAATGAGATTTTTATTTTCAATTCTCTTAATATTCAAATGAAATGAAAACTAAGATGCTTGCTAAATCACTGATAAGAGAAACCATACAGAATGATAACTGTATTATCAATTCCTTCAAGAAATCAATGATTAGGCAAATTTTTTCCAATGACCTAAATGACAAGAACAAAGCAAAATCCAAAAAAATTCTTATCAAAGGCTAATAAAACCAAAAAAAAACTAAGTGAAGGATTTTCAGAGGCAAGGACACACTCATATATAGAAGGAAAACAAGTTGGACCAAAGAAAATTAGAGAGAAAGGCAAGGAAAATAATTTTTTGCATCTTACAAGGATCGGTGCAAGTGCAGAACAAACACCAGTTCTCTATAGCATAAGTGCAGGGAAGGAGAGGGTGTGCTGAGGCATATTCGGCCAAAATACGACACAAAAAATCAAATCAAGCTCAGAGAAGGGTTTTCAAAAGGTCAATCAAGGTCTGAGTGAATCAATCAAGGTCGGTTCAAGAGGTGAAAAAGGTGCTAAGGTCAAGGAAACCACTAAAGGAATAAAACGATCCCTAGTATGATCGAAAATTTGTTATGTGGAATTTATGATTCGGGATAAAGGTGAATTCCCTAGACCTAGTGGATTGGTCTAGAAAAACAAGAGATAAAGAATATAGAATTTTTCTTAGAGAAGTTAGAGAATGGGAAAGAGGCTTACCTCGAATCTGTAGCAATATTTCCTTCCTCCTCTCTTGTAAGCTCCAATTGTAGCTCCAAGTGCTATAATTAAAACCTACACACATGACTAAAACAATACAAGGATCTACAACAACAAAGTAGCATAATCTAACATCTCTATTCAATGAATCAACAAGGCATTGCAATACATGAATGTAAACATAACACAACACATATACGAAAACAAGATACTTTGTGCATTAGTAGAAATAAGAGAGAGTTTACAACCATAAATAGTAGTTGATCTTGAAGATGTCTTCCCAACTTGAATTGGCCTTCCTTGTCACAAAGTACACCTCAATATCAACCATAATTCATGAAGATGATGACCCCTTTAGGTTCAAGGCAACAACATAAGGGCACTACCAATCTCACAAAGCCAACCCTGATGCTATGGATGGCAGTAAATTTATAGGAGAGAGATGGTAGTTTAGGATTTACCATAATGAGCATGAGATCCACTTATGGTGGGAGGATGAGCTTAAGGGATAAGAGGTGAAGTATCCAAGGCAGGATCAGATAGGATTAAATCTTGTTATCCATGGTAAATGGTTAGAACAACCCTTGGAAGCTTCTAGAAGAGGAAGCTTCATAATTCTTTTTAATTTTCCTGAATTTCTAGAATCAAATCACCTACAAAAGGGAGCAATTTTTTTTTACCAACGCTTGTGCAGAATGGAGAAACCGGCACTGAACGCAGGTGGTTAAAGGGGTAGGGTGCAATAGGGCTAAAAACATTGATTTTTCACAATTAATCCTAGAAATTCAGAGTTTTTGGAAAGGTCATGCTTAGGGATTTGTGAAGGGATGATGACAAAATGTTCACAGATGTTGATTGATCCGGTTTGTAAGCCTATTGACCAGACGCGAAAAAATGGACTATAACACACATCCTCCCCTTCACAAATTTGTTTCGCACATTCTGATAATGCACAACAATTTTACCTGACTTGACTATAAATTGATCATATCCATATTGGTTCCAACTTTTTCAAAGCTAGTAAGCTTACATTTTTCCCTTTGCAGATGAAATATGTGTTGTTTTCATATCTTATTTAGCTATGTACACTTCTTGGTTTGACAATAGTTAATTCATATATGCCTTAGTTTTTCACATGTCTGATTTCACACATCCCTTAGTTGAGAAATGACTGCAATAATATTTCAATAGGCGGTTGGGTCAATAATTAAAGACATTTTCGTAAATATTTAGTCAAGTTCCCAAAAAAACATTGATGCGCATTTTCTCCTTTGCACAATGTTTAACTCATAGATGCATTAGCTTTGCACATGTATTTTTGTGCAAATCCATTAGTTTAACCAATGTTAGTGCTAATAAGCTTTTTTTGAGAGGAGACACTTGCAACATAGGTTAATAGACATTAGAAAATGAGCAAGACTATCATTGTTCATTTTGTTTATATGTAAATGGCATTGTTAATCTAAATAATGCGATCCGTAGACATTTTTGCCTCCACACACTTGTTGCATAAGTCTATATGCCATGTTTCTTTTTCCATGTCCCTTCTACATGTTACTCATTTTGTGTATGAGTAGTTAGAATAATATAGAGAGAAGACAACTTCAAATCACCTTCCAAACAAGTGGGTTTTGAAGATGATTCTAATATATGTGAGTGTGTGGGGCAAGCCATAATTAATTTTTTAATACTGAGTGTGGAGCCCTATGCACTGCACTCAGTATTCATCACTACAGGTTCCTGCACTAGTCAATAAAAAAATCTAATGAAAACACATAATGTACAATTTTATTATTATTATTATGATTATCAAAACCTTGTAGTTATATGTTTTAATTTTTTTAAGTTAGAAAAATGTTATATCTTTAAATCTTTTGTTTTTAATTGAGTTAATTTCATTACATGGAGTGTAGAAGTGGGGAGGAAGGTTTCATTATGCTTCCTCCATACTCCGCACAAAATAAGCTTCTTCCACACCTCCGTACTCTACACAATGTAAGCGTAACACTAATTATTTTTATATGCATCAAAATCCATTGTAAGCCAAAGCACTGTGTTAACACTGCAAAATAATAATTTAGTGGACGTTTGTTCACACCAAACGAATAACCATTTTAATTTTTGATATTGTAATATGTTTACGAAAATGCAAATGATTTTTATTATTTGCATTTTAATGGTACAAAATATGTGTTTTCTTATCAAATGTGAAAGGTTAGAGTTTTTAGTGTGCGGAATAAAGAATGTGCGGAAGAGGGTTATGTGCGTGAGAAGATGGTTATGTGTGATTTTTATTTTTATTTGATGAGATAACATTGCTTCTGCACACTTCCCTTATGTGTGTCTATGTCTTGGGTTAGTAATCTATATTTCATTTCGTTCCTTTCATAAACTCGGATCAGTGGTATTAGAGCAATCTGTTTTTTCTCTATTTTTATGTGCATGTCTCCAAGGCATCAATTTTCACGGATTTTTGAAACATGCGGAATGTCACAAAAAGTTAGTCAATATCCCACGACGCACTCTGACGTCTATTAAAAAAATTAATTAAGGCTTTATTCTATGACTAGCAAAAGCTACATTGTCCATAAATGTAAATATAATTCTTAAATGTATATACAAATAATATAAGGGATGTGATAGTGCAAATAGTACTTAATCGATACATACTCAAGACATCGTTGAAGTGCTTAATAACATTTATTCTGATGCATTGTTTAATGATCACTAGTTGTAAACAAAATAAGAAGGTGTAGAGGACTCTATACCTAGTATTAAAAAATTAAATAAGTCTTAGTCCCATTATTAACAAAGGCTCCACTATTGGAAAAAGTAAAACATTTCAACATTTTTTTGGTGAATTGACATGAAATCAATTCATGTGCACTCCACACCAAGTATTCATCAAAGAAGATTGAAAAAATGGGAGGTGGTGCCACGTATAAAAGGCCATTTTAATCAAATAGAATGTGTTGACATCGACATAGCGGTGGATACCAGGTTAACCATCAAGTCATTCAATAATAGAGCTAGTTGACCATGTCTCCACACAATATTTCTTTGTGGTTCTCCTTGCACGCCTTTCGACTTAGAGTTATTATTGAAAACATGTATGCTAATTGTCATGATCACAAAGAATTAATTTTTATTTTAGTTCGTAATTTTTTTTCACTTAGTACATGTATAACGATGATATTAAATCAACAATAAAGTGCGATGTAAATGGAAGAGATTGTTTTGAAGTTTCGAGATTTATTTCCACTACTTCCTATAAACGCCAGCTTTGGTATTTTGGATTACTATTTATTAAGAGTGTCTTGTGTAACAGATTTGACACACCAAATCGTAATAGTTGGTGATTATATACCATATCTATAAATCTATAGTTAAACGACATTGAGAACATTATTGATAGAGAGAATATATTTAATTACAAAGTAGAAATGGCTAACATAGGAATGAAAGAAGTTTTTTGCACTGTTACGATTAAATCACTTGCTCTTATCCACGGGAACTTCTAGTGGTCGACTGCGTATGAGCATTTTTTGAACTTGCCAACAAAAGAGAAGAATAACAATAAGATTTGGAGTAAAAAATTGGTGAATGCAACCTGTGTCCTAGACGTATTTGATTTTAGAAAAATAATTTATTTGTGTGCAAGCAATTTTAATTCAAGCACAAGAAAAGTTATGATAGTAATGAAAAAGACCCCAATTCCACCGACTCCCAAAGCATTGAGATGGATATTCAAACATAACTCGATATGTGCTTAAAATTGTCTAAAGCTGATAGTTTTCTGGTCTCACAAGTAGGCTGAAAGAACATTATTTGAGGATTCATTTCCCCAACTTCCTAGGTTCCTATTTATCTCTCCATTCTAGATATTTCTTTATTTTCACAATTGTTTAGGGACTTTTGTTGGCTTTTTACTCGTGTGATGGGCTGAGAAATTACAATGAATGTCCCAAAATCCATTCTCTATATGCTTTATTACTGATATAAAAAATAGTATTTATTCGAATAGGTTGATCTTATTTCCAATGAATTAGCTTTTTAGTTAATCAATTTGTCCATGAAAAGTAGATTCTTTATGATGGTGTACCTGATAACAGTTCTCATCTTGATCCATGTATTTGATACCTTACCTTATAAACCTAAATTCCATCCCAATGAAGAACCAAATTAATTATCATATCCCATAATGTGGAAGCATGAAGTTTCTTTAAATCTTTGTCTAATCCAAGGTGTCTTTGTAAAGCAAATCATTTACATGATAATTGGACAAGATCCACATCGAATATCTACGCAAGTCCGAGTTTTCCTATGGGGCAAAGGAATGCATGAAGAAAGAGAAACTAATAAAGTTATTCCAATTTATGGATTTTAAGGTAAGTTACTGTTGCTGACAAAATTTGTTATAGATAGGTATTTTACTGTCAAAGACTGTAGGCAATACCATAACTGGATTGTTATCTTTGAACAAAAAATGAAAAAAAATATATATATTTCTTTACCATTTACTATTGGACAAGTCACTGCGAAGAATGTGGCTAACATTGTAGAGCTTGCGAAGTCTTTGGATTATTTAAACTTAAGAGAATTTGAAGCCCATCGAGGCTTTCATCCAAAGGCCCTATTTACCACACACCTAGATATTGTTAAGTACATAAAATTGTTTACAAGGGTTACAAAGTAAAGCAACGAGACACAGAGTGCTCCAACCAAAAATAAAGAACCGGTAATGGATACTGAAAATTTTTGTGGAGAAACCAACATTAGCACAGAAGCAAAATACAAGAAAATAAGTGTAAATCCTACACAATAATCTCCAACTTCCACACCCATTATTGGCCCAACTTCATCCTCTAGTCAACAGAAAAGAAAGGCTATTGTGATTGGAAAACTAGTTCATATTGAGCTATCGAGTGGTAGAGATAACAAAGAGCCTCCCTGGAGATTCACTATAGACAGAGTGCATACAGTTCAATCAACCACATCTAAAAGTCCCCCAAAAGAGAAATCATTGAACAAGCTATAGACGTGGAAGTTGACAATGCTCTACCACCCGACCGGGTTAGTTCTTGTTTAACAAAAAATAAAAAATAATGGAGCAAATTGCTGAACAAGTCACTATTTTTGATGAGCGCCCTATCACATTGCAAAATGCAAATTATTATAGGGGCAATAGAATTGAGAATTAAAAAAGTAAAAGTTCATAATAAAAAGGCTATTGATCAAGTACATATGGATATTGATGTGCCTGGCATTGGAGCCATGAGGCTCATGATATTGCATCAATCTATTGGTGAGGCACTTGCATCGTTTATTGGAAACATGAAGGAGAGAAAATGAGATTGAAAACAAGAAAAAAAGAGCTATAATATACTCTAGATCTAGGTCCTTTATTAATGACTCCATTGGAAATACGGGAACCACCATTCCCAATTTCTACCCCTGCTACACTGCGTATATCTAATAAAATCGTCAATATCCTTAATGTGGTGAAATAATTTATCATCAGTAACATATGCCAAAGATTGGAAACTATTGATCATGCATGGAAAGTATCTTTCAATTTGATACATTTAGCACAGGAAATTAAGTCATTTGTTGATTTGGTTAAAATTAGTATTAATCTAGACAAGCAATTCGTTGAAAATGAGTTACTTTTAGTTAGAGGCCTAAATTACTCTTTGATCTAGAGAAAGAAAACAAAGGACTCCCATATGCTAATCAAATGAAGCAAGTGGAAGTTGGATGGTCTGAGAGAATCAGGACACTAGAGAAAATCATTTCTGAATGTGAAAGCATAGGCATTATAAGAGGCGATGCCTTTCTCAAGGAAATATAGATTTCTCAGGACCCAAACGATCAATGTATAATACACAATTCTGAATTAATTTCAAGAGACATGCTAATGGCTAAATTGGACAAGCTAAAACACTCAAAGGCAACAAATTTTGATGACATAATTGATTTTACTATAGAAGAAATTAGAAAATGGCTAATTACTTTTGTTAGTATCAATGAAAAAAAGTTTGTCTTAGTTGCACAATTGCAAGAAGAAGCTAAGAAAACTGAGAATGATATATTCAATGAACATGTCAAAATGGAGATTATAGTCGTTGTGATCAAAGATTTGATTAAAACTATGGTGGAGAAAATTATTGAAGAAATCATGAATCTGGAAGACAATTGACAGCCACACAATCATGGTCTATGCTTTCACGTACTGTGAGTGTTCTTAAATCCTTCAACACTCATTTTTCTGTTTACTAGTATTTAATTATTTAGCTTTGTTGGTTGTGTTATCATGACCTAAGCTAATTCCTATATACATTTTCATGCTTTTCCTTGCAGATGCCTTTTTCACCTTACAGCTCATGGGAGCCCAATCCTAGTCCCCATTGGGACAAATGCATTTACTTTTGCAATTAAGTATAAGGATTTTCAATTCCGGTTCCAATTCTGATTATTTTGTTCTAGTTCTGACTTTGTTCACCAATTTTGTGAAGAATCCTGACATAATGTTTTGGATAAGATCTTGTATATATTTGAATTATAGATATGATGATTGGCATTTGAATCTACATAAAATTATTTTTACTATAACTGTGTTGCTTACTGCTTAAGACTTCTCAAGCAAAACACTGATTGTTATGTTCCAATTCTTTGATAATGTTTTGTATATGTTTTAAAATATATTCTTTGAGATTTTATATTACATCTAATGTTGTGTTATTGATTAAAATGAAAATGAACATCTGACAACAGTTTTGCATCTCAAACATACATTTCCCAAGAATACAATGCTAACACGGTAAATATGTCATATGTTTTAATATTTTAAAGTTCAAAATATGTTATATGTTCAGCATTGAGTTAGCTTCATTGTGTCGAGTATGAAAATGCGAAGGAAGCTTTCATTATGCTTCATCCACACTCCCACACTCCACACAATGAAAGCATCCTCCATCGTACATGATGCTACTTTGAAATTTTGTGCATCAACTTTCACATTGTCAGGTTAATTTTTGCTTTGGTCCAACAATTTTCACATAGTTTTTCTCATCCTAAGTGCATTTCGTCAACCTTGAAATTCATATATTCAAAATCGACTTTTTGATTTAAAAATCGTACATGATTCCTCTCGCATATATTATTACATTCAGTCATTCAGTTCTAGGCCTATCTAGCTCTTTGCAAAGACTACCCATAAGTCAATATCATAATTGCTTTTCAACAATATGAAATGTCCATTTGCATTGTGCTTACTCCGCATTCCACACATTGAAAGCTTCCTTCGTACCTCCTTAATGATATCAACTGAAACACTCTAGCTTAAGGATATTTAGACTACAACTTTTATAAACATTATATCCAACGCATTTCCATCAGTCTCACATAGGAATGTATTCTCCAGAAAGGGAATTTCCTCAACTTCACAACAGATGAAGCATTTATTTTCTATAAATAATTCTTTTAGATTTTTATTTGTAGATTCAACAACTTATGTGATATGCTAAAACACAAGACAAGAATATACTCTACTATTCAGTCGAAACCAAAATTGATCAATGAAAACAATAAGCAGAAAAGGAAGAATTTCAATTACACATAACACAATATTTCTTTGGGGAAAGAAACTGCTAAAAACCTCGTCTATCTATATTGCATTAACCAGAAGATCTGAGAAGAAAATACAATGCTTGTTCAACCTAAGCAATTCCTGCACTAGTACAATCTATCTCTTTGCTTCACAAACTAGTTCAAGTCAAAACTTAGCCAAATCTGCTGCCTGCCAAGCCCCTACTTCCTTGTGCAATCCTTGAGAGAATTAACCCATATTTAATTGGGAAATCCACTCTCCATAATTGCGCAATCCATCCATAGGCCCTCAACTTATTGCATGAACCATCTGTACAACTTGGAATATTATACAATTGATATTACACTCTCCCTGAACTCTAATCTAGTGTGGTACTGAGGATGCAATGATGCCCGTCCCCACTACTAGACCTCCTACTAGTTCCTCCAACAATTAGAACTAGTTTAAATGACTATAACTTAGTTAGGCCGAGTTATCTAATTAAAACTCAAAATAACTCAACCTGGGCCCCTAAAATTTAGGGATCACTCTACATGACTCTAGATAGACTTTCAACTTGAATTTCCTAAGTCAGTTAAGTCAATTTAACTTAATTAACCCTTACAAGTTGCTATGAGAATATAATTTTGATTTAATTCACAATTTAATTCAAGGCCAAATTAAATTGGAATTTCTTATTGCTATTTTTAACACTCCCTCTCAACAAGAAAGGGATTATCAGCTACCCTGATCTTACCTCTGTGAAACTCAAATTTGCATCTGGACAATGCTTTTGTCAAAATATCTACATCCTTCTCATCTATGGGAATGTACTACAAGAATATAATTCTCCTTTTCTCACAATCTTGAAGATGATGATACCACATATCAATATGCTTGGATCGATCATCAAAAACTAGATTTTTAGATAGCTTGATACAACTCTGATTGTCACAGTAAATCACAGTTGGATCCATCTACTGACCAAACAAACCAACAAGAATCTTCCTAATCTAGATAGTCTCAAAAGTTGATTTATTAGCAGCCATATACTCTACTTCTGTTGAACTGAGTGCAATTGATCTTTGTTTCCTATTGTACCAAGAAACGACCGTTGATCCAATACTCAAGATCCCACCTGATGTGCTCTTCTTGTCAGATGGACTCCCTGCCCAATCTGCATCGATGAGGTCTTGAAGCTTCACTCCCTCTATCTGTCTGTACCATAAACCATACTGGGTAGTGCCTCTAAGGCATCTCAACACATGTTTGGTTGCCTTCCAATAAAGCTTGGATGGCTTAACCATCACTTGGCCAAGCTGGTTAACTGCATAACATATGTCCAGTCGTGTGTTCACCAAATACATGAGTGAACCCACAAGTTACCTATAAATAGTAACCTCCATTACTCCACCGAAAGTAACATCCTCCTTCCTCTAGTTACATGCTAGAAGAGTCTCCATGGGTTTACTGCTCTCCATGTGGAACCTTTTGAGTATCTCATTTTCATACTTTCCCCGAGAGATAAAAAGTTCCTCATCACCTTGCCATATTTTCATACCTAGAAAGTAGTGCATGAGCCCCAAATCCTTCATTTCGAACTCTCTTGCAAGATCCTCTTTGCAAGACTTGATCAAATTATCATCACCTGTTAGAATCAAATCGTCGACATATAAAACAATAATCAATAATTTACCTTCAACCACAATATGGTAAAGGTTCACATCTGCTTCACTTTTAGTGAAGCTGAACCCGGTGAAGTAGCTACCCATCCTGGTGTACCAAGCACAGGGTGTTTGTTTCAGTCCATACAATGCTCGCTTGAGTTGGCAAACATGTGAATCTCTATCGAAGGTCTCAAATCCTTCAGGTTGCTCAATATAAACCTCTTACTCAATCATGACATTGATGAATGTTGTCTTTACATCCATATGATGTATCTTCCATCAAATTTGCGTTGACAGTGCTAAAATGGATATGATTGATGAGTACCTTGCAACATGAGCAAATGTCTCATCATAATCAATCCCCTCCACCTAAGAAAAAACTCTAACCACAAACCTAGCCTTGTGATTCTCCACTCTACCATCCGCTGATTTCTTTACCTTCTAAAGCTATCTAGAACTCACTGTTGACTTGTCTGCCAGTCTTGGGTACACATCCCAAACACTATTCCTGACAATGGAGTCATACTCCTCAACCATGGCATCAACCCAAATTGGTTGTTGCATTGCTTCCCCAAAAGAGGATGGCCTAGTCTCTACACATCTTCTCATTAGATCCATGTAGCCAAATTATCTCTCCAGTGACCTCCTCTACTTGTGTTGTGATGTGGGTGCTCCCACATTCTCTCTAGCATCATGTAATAACTTGTCAGCCTCTCTGGTGCACTTTCTCCCATCTCTAGAAGACTCTACATGAGTGGGCCCACTCCCTGATTCTCTGCATGTGGTTGCTCCACATCATCCAAAGGTTCCTCCTTAGGATATACAAGCTCCTCAACCACATGTAGCTGAAGCTCCCTCTCAAGGGAACATCTCATGGCCTTCTCTTCATCGAATTTTACATATATGTGAACCACTGCCATCTTGTTGGTCGACAGGTACACCCGATAGTTGTGAGATGTATCAGTCTACCCCACAAATATCCACAACTCTGTTGTTGGCTCAAGATTTTTCCATGCATCTTTGATTACATGGTAGTAGACTGATGAACCAAAAATCCTGAAGTGTCCCACATCTAGTTTCTTCCCTGAAAAAGCCTGTACTCATCCCAAGAATTCGATGAGGGCTTATGTTATGCAAATAAACAACTTTGTTGCATGCCTCAACCGACAAGTGTAGTGGTAGGCCCCGATCATGCAACATCACCTGTGCCACTCCTATAATTCTTATGTTTTTCCTTTCATCCACCCCATTCTACCTTGGGTTACGAGGTGATATCAACTCGGGTCGAATGCCTTATGATGCGCAAAAGTTTTTGAACTCATTCGACACATACTCTCCACTGTTATCATTCATGAGAGCTTTAACTTTCCTGCCAGTATCTTTCTCGACCAGTGCTTTAAATTCACAAAACTTTGCAAAATTCTGATCTTTGTTTTGCATGAAGAAGATCCAAAACTTATGAAAAAAATCATCAACAAAGATAACATAATACCTGTTCTTGGCCATGGATGTTGTTGAGAACGGTCCACACACATCTGAGTGAACTCAATAAAGGATCACCTGTGCTCAACTGTCTTTGTCATGAAAGGAAGATTTGGTGTATTTTTCCAAGGTACACCCTTTGCATGTGTCTACCTACTCTAGTGCGCCCTTGGGAAGACTAATAGAAATTTGTTGCATGATATTAAAAGCGCCATGATGCAAGTGACCCAGTGTCTTGTGCCATAATTCACTGATGTCTCAGCTTTGCACCTTCTCTGCTTTCGTGCTCAAGGCAGCACAATATTCTAACTCCAACTTGTAGAGATTCTTCACTCGAACGCCTATCCTGTTCACTTGTCCTATGGCTATGTGACGAAGGAACACATTTCCCTTACTAAATATCACACCATAGCCTCTATCCTCCAACATGGCAAAAACTACCAAGTTCTTCTTCAAACTAGGAACATACATAACATCTCGCAAAGCGAGGAGTGAACTTCTATCCCTTTGAAAGGTAACTGTATCGAGACTAGTAGCGTTATACCTCCCATCATCACCCATCTCGATATGCATATGGAGATCCTTCTCCTCCAAGTTACTGAAGAGCTCTTTATTGTGTAGTGTTTTCTTCTTTCGGGATTATCACATCCATGATTGTTTAAATCAACGTTTCGAGCCATTCATTGTGGCTCATCATCAGGATAGATCAAAAATATGATGAGCTCTTTATTATCGGTCATGTGGAAAGAAGCTCCATTGTCCAGGTACCATACACTACCCATCATCGATGACACCATACAAGTGATGAGTGTAAAGTCCAGTTCAAATTGTGAGGCAAGAGCCTCACTTGTTTCTTCTCCTGGGGTTTCTTACCGACCTTCTTGAGCGGACACTTTGTGGAAAAATTTCCCAACTCATGATAGTGAAAGCACTTGAATTTTAACATGTCCTTCTTCTTTCTTCCTTGACAAGAATCTGATTTGGAATGGGATGACTTTCCCTTCCCTTTCTTTTCCTTACCTACTAAGGCACAATTATTCTCATCATCAGCCTTTGATGAGGATCCGTCTCTGGTGTTTCACTGAATCTCTTCCTGTACCAAATCCGACCACAACCGCTCCCAATCTGGTAGCTTCTCCCTCCCATTAACTGAGTCCTGGTAACTATGCCAACTCTTGGGAAGTCCTAGAAGAGCTAGGCTCACCATATCGTCTTCGACAATAGTAATCTTGACACTTCGAAGCTCATCTTGACAATGGGTGAACTTGGTCAAGTACTTTGGAATTGAGTCGCCCTTCTCCATATTGATATTTTTGAGTTTGTCCTTCAGTGCCAACTTCCTATGGTCATTGCTATTTTGAAACATGTCCGTCAATGCCTTCTACATTACGTATGAAGTGTCCTTACCATGGAGACTCGAGATAATGTGATCTTGAATTCCTTCCAGGATAGTCCTTCTCGATTTTTCCACACACTTTATCCATTCAACCAGATCTTTAGCATATGATGCTGGAGGCTTAGGAATGTCATGATCTATGAATTCCTTGAGGCCATTTTCTTCTAGCACTTCCTCCATCCTGTCCTTCCAAGCTATGTAATTCGAGCTACCCTCGAGGTCATACTAAAGTCTCATGTCGTAGAATGACATATTGCTGACTATGAAGTATGAAATTACAAATTCGATTTCACCTATACAACAAAATCAAATTCCCCTCTTATATATTGTCTTTAGCTCCGATACCATGTAGATTTTTACTTTTAGATTCAACAACTTATGTGATATGCTAAAACACAAGACAAGAATCTACTCTACTCTTCAGTGGAAACCAAAATTGATCAATGAAAATAATAAGCAGAAAAGAAAGAATTTTAATCGCACATAACACAATATTTCTCTGGGGAAAGAAATTGCTAGAAACCCTGACTATCTATATTGCAGTAACCAGAAGATATGACAAGAAAATACAATGCTTGTTCAACCTGAGTAATTCCTGCACTTGTACAATCTATCTCTCTGCTTCATGAACTAGCTCAAGCCAACACTTAGCCAAATTTGTTGTCTGCTAAGCCCCTAATTCCTTGTACAATTCTTGAGAGAATTAGCCCATATATAATTGGGAAATCCATTCTCCATAACTACGCAATCCATCCATATGCCCTCAACTGATTGCATACATCATCTGTGCAACTCAGAAAATTATAAAACTGATAGTAAGTTGTCCTTGAAATCTAATCTCAACTAGGTCTTCCTCTGAATTGACATGCATGAGTTATTTATTTGTAATATTCAGTTAACTTGTGTGGTACTGAGGATGTACTGGTCCCCATCCCCACTACTAGACCTCCTACTAGTTCCTCCAACAGTTAGAACTAGTTTAACTGACTATAACTTAGTTAGATTGAGTTATCTAATTACAACTCAACCCCAGCCCCTAAAATTTAGGGATCACTCTACATGAATCTAGATAGAATTCCAACTCGAATTTCCTAAGTCAATTTAACTTAATTAACTATTACAAGTTGCTATGAGAATATAATTTCTATTTAATTCACAATTTAATTCAAGGACAAATAAAATTGGAATTTCTTCTTGTTATTTTTAACACTTCTTCCATGAACAAACACAATCCATGATCTTGTTATCTATTTTGCTTGGCATACATCTAGTAATTAAAGACCACCTATAGAGAAATAAGATAAACGAAGCCTTAAACCTTGGTTAGGATTCTATAAAATATGTTTCATAAGTAATACAGAATATATTTCTTCAGAGTGTGAAGGTGTAGAGGAAGCTTTCTTTGTGCTTCTTGTGCACTTTTTCACTCTCGCGCTTTGTATAATGAAAGCTTCCTCATTACCTTAGAGTGAAATCAATGTATTTATTTTGTCATTCCAGATATGCAATTGCTTGATATATAATATTATTGAGTGTTTACTTCATGGCCATTCTATGTTTACTTGATAAAGTTCGAAAGAAGTTATATGGTTTAATCTTTTATTTTTAATTGAGTTAATTTTATTGTGTGGAGTGCAGAGGTGCGAATGAAGCTTTAATTTTGCTTCCTCCGAACTCCTACATTCCAAACAACCAAAGCTTCTACCCCCATACATATTTCTAATTTGTAATTTTGTGCCTCAGTGTTCCTATTGTCGAGTTAATATGTACTTTGGTCTAGCAATTTTCATGTAGTTTGTCTCATGCTAACTGCATTTCACCATCCTTGGAATCCATAGATTCATAAATAATTCAATCCTAGACCTATTTGGATCTCTACAACACTGCATACAATGAAATCTAAATCCTAAGAAATACATACTTTACCCCGAATTTCTCAAGATAAGCACAAAAATATTTGAGAGTGTGGAGATACGGAACAAACAATGAAATATTAATTTTGTGGGACTTAAATTTCTATATATGTAGTTGCTTGATATATAATATTGCTAAGTGTTAATACATTGTGTGGAGTGTTGACGTGCAAATGCATGATTTCTATATCATCCAACTATATTTATCTATGAACATAAATCCAAAATTGTTCAAATTTTGAGACAAGCAAAATGTAATTTCTTATTCAATTAATCAAATTCCAACTATATTAAATATCCAAATTTATAATTAGCATAAACTTGCTAATTTCATATTTATTAAATATCCAAATCCATAACTAACATAAACTCAAAGTTTTGTAAATCAAAATTTTAAAACAATGCACTTAAGGAAACAATGCTCATAGAAATCTAAGTTTAATTATTAATATCAATAACGATGATACATTATGTGAACTACAAAGATGCAAATGAAACTTTCATTGTACAAAGTGTGGAGGTGTAAAGGAAGCTTTCACTGTGTCGAGTGTGCAAGTGCATAGTAAACTTTCATTGTGCAAAGTTCGGAGGTGCAGAGGAAGCTTTCATTGTCTGGAGTAAAGAGATGCATGAATGTAGAGAAAACTTTCATTGTGCATAGTACAAATATGCAGACGAAGCTTTCATTATGTAGAGGAATATTTCATTGTGCGGGTACAGTTTTCATTGTCCAGAGTGCGAAGATGTGTGAATGCAGAGGTGTGGAAGAAACTGATATATAATATTGTTGAATGTTTCACTCGCCTAAATTTAATCCAGTTGTTTAATATGGATTTCCAGGTACGCACTTGCTTTGGACAATTTCTCTATATCTTCAGCACTTTGGGGCAACAACATATCTAAGAGTTTAGCTTTCATTGTACAAAGTGCGGAGGTGTGGAGGAAGATTTCACTGTGCTTAGTGCACAGGTGTAGAGGAATACTTCATTGCGTGGAGCTCGTAGGTGTGGAGGAAGCTTTCATTGTCCGAAGTGAAGAGATGTGTGAATGTAGAGATGTAGGGAAAGGTTTCATTTTACGGAGTGCAGATATGCAAAGGAAGCTTTCATTTAGTGGAGGGATATTGTGTAGATGAATCTTTCATTATCTATAGAGCAGAGATGCACAAATGCAAAGGTGTGAAAGAAGTTAATATATAATATTATTGAATGTCACTCCATTTAATCCAACTTCTTAATATGAATTTTTAGGTATGAACTTGATTTGGACAATTTCTCTATATCTTCAACACTTCTTGTTAACCACATATCTTAGATTTTAGCTTTCATTGTGTCGAATACGAAGGTAACTTTCATTGTATTGAATGAAGAGGTGCACAGAAAGCTTGCATTGTGCAGAATGTGGATATGCGAAATAAGATTTCATCTTGCAAAGGAAGATTCTTAAATTTTCAGATTGTTCTATGTTGTATCATCTACTTTAGCCCAATTCAATACTTCAATTAGCAATATTTCCAATAATAATTATTCTTTCCATTCATCAACAATAATTTAAGATAGAATGATAAATGCAATGACAAAGGAGTTAGTCAACACATCAACAAGAGACACTAGGTTTGGTTAAAGACCAGGGAAAAACCCCACAAGGGTGAAAACCCTTTGAAATTCTTCTTCTATTAGATTTTCATAAAATGTTAAGCAAAGAGTACAATGAGCTTGATATAATATCATCCATCAGAATAACCCAATAACATTTAGAAATAAGTTTCCAGCATTAGAATATATCAGAGACAACTTTTCTTGTCTGCGGTCAAAAGTGGTCAACTTCAATCAAGGGTCAAACTTTAGTTAAACTTTCCGGTCGCATGGAGGAGGAGTTGTGTGAGCAACTAAAGGTTTCCAGTCGCTCCCTTGAGCCTACAAGCCAATGATTGTGGTCAAATTTGTCCTGTGATGAGCCAGCAATTGTAACCCAAAACCCTAAAAACAGATGTGAGCTTCAGACCCTATAATTTCAGACTTTTGCGAACTTCTCTTGTCGACCCAGCCTCAGACCTATGCGAACCAATAAATGAAGAAAAGAAGAATAAGATGATTGGTGATGTCCAAATGAGATCGAGGTTAATTTTATTTATATGCTTCCAAGGGTGACCGATTTATCATTAGGGCCAACGTATCCAAATGTGCATATGTGGGATTTTCTTCGTAGGTACACTTTCCCTTGTCCAAATTTGATGATATTTAGGTCGATTTTGGTCCTCTCTAAAAGAGGAATTAGATGAAATCATCATCTTGATCAAATGAGCTGTAAAAAGTTGAATTTGACCCTAGTTGCATAATTTATCACTCCCTCTCGGAGAATTTCACTCGTCAATATATGACCATTGATCAACATGTCATGATGTCATCATATCATGTCCCATCTATGCTCAAATATATATGTTGAAACATTATTGAATATAAAGAAAAAGAATCATCAGGGAGTACAAATCAACCCAAAATCTCATGGGGGAGCTAAATATCTCCGACCCCATAACGAGAAATAGGTGATATAGGGGAGAACATCTCAACCCATCCTATTGTCTACTGATCTTCCCAACAATGACCCTCAAGAGTCATGTGGTAGAACACCTGCATAATAATTCGAGCTTGGGCTAGATACCTGACTTATCAAAAGGTAAGGAGCATGTGACCCAAGCCTCCTCAAGTCATTGGCCAGACAGGGAGGGACAATCCCAACAAGCCCATCTTGTGGGTATGATGCCAATTGAGGTATACTTTGCAATGACCAAGATAGGGAGAAACATCTCCAACCCTATGGATAACACATAAGGGTGATACCCTATTGTCTAGAGATACCTCAACCCCAGGAGCCCTCCATCTTAATTCCAAACGCTGGGAGCTAAAACAGGGGGGAAAAGTTGGCTCAGTGTCCTCGATCAGCGATGCCCCTTATCAGTAGGGGTCACATCCATCAATCCAATTTTCTTTCTGAAGACCAAGAAATTCCCTTTTAGTAAATCCTTGGTGAGAATATCTAAAATCTACTCATCTGTCGATATGTGATGGAGTCTAATGTCTCCTCTCTACACCATGTCTTGAATGAAGTTATATCAGATCTCTATGTGCTTAGACTTGTCATGAAATACAAGATTCTCTACCAGACAGTTCCCAATCTTTTTATTGTAATATATCACTGTAGTGTCTAGGACCTGGTCAAATAGCTCTCCAAAGAGCTTCCTCAACCAAATTGCTTCGTAGCTAGCCATGCTAGTGGCAATATACTCTGCCTCGACGGTACTCAATGCTACAAACTTCTACTTCCTACTCATCAAAGATATCATGCCAGATCCAAGGCTAAAACAACATCCAGATATACTCTTCGTGTCGACAACGTTTCCTGCCCAGTCAACATATTTGTATCCATGAAGTTTAACATCTCCAACTGAATATCTTAGACCAAGTGTGATCATTCCATGCAAATATCTCAAAATGTGTTTGGCAGCGGTCCAATGTGAATGGAGAGCCTCGGTCATGAATTGAATCAACGTATTTGTTGCATAGCATATTTCTGAATGGATGTTCTCTAGGAACATCAAAGCCCTAATCTAATGTCTATACTCGGATGGATTCACCAAATCGGGTCCTGCAACCTCTCCACATAGCTTCTTGAAGTTCATTTCCATCAGTGTGGGTAGGGACTTGCATTTTGTCATTCCAAATCTTTCCAACAGCTTCGAATCATATTTTCCTTGTGAAAGGAAAATCTCATCGGGCCTTTTCCAGACCTCAAAGCCTAGGAAGTAGTGCATGAGTCCAAGGCCCTTAATCTCAAATTTAGAGGCTAGCTCCCTCTTACTCTCGATCATTAGGGGCTCACTACTTGTCAAGAATATATAGTCAACATTTAAAAACCAAAATCAATGGCATACATTGGACTACATTGAAGTAGAGGTTGGTATCGACATTGCTCCTTGTGAATCCCAACTTCATCAAATAACTGTCTATGCGGGCGTACCATGCTCTAGGGGCTTGCTTTAGACCATACAATACCTTCTTTAATTTGCAAACATGTGCCTTTCGAGCCTCTACTTCAAATCCCTATGGCTTCTCAACGTACACTTCTTCTTGTAACATGCCATGAAGGAATGCAATCTTCATGTTCATCAAATTAAGGATCCATCCTTGACTTGTGGCAAGGGAAACTATTGCACGAATGGTTTTATATTGAGCCACAGGTGCAAATATATCATCATCATCTTCTCCCTCTTTCTGGGAGAATCATCAAGCCATGAACCTTGCCTTGCATTTTTCAATGCTACCCTCAACTCCATGCTTGATCTTGAATAGCCAATTGGAAGTCACCACAGATTTCCCCTTTGGTCTCGACACAAGATCCTCTATGTCATTCTTCATGATTGATTCATATTCTTTGACCATAACATCTTTCCAAACTTGTTCTTTTATGACTTCTTCAAAGGTGGTAGGTTCAACTTGAACCATAGTGCTCATGGATGCAACATATCCTTGGTACATTCATGACTTCTTTCTTTCTCTAAATGATCTTTGAATGAGAGATCATCTCTCATCATCCTGTAATGAGTCTCGAAGCCAAAGTGGCCTTTTCCTAGTAAAAGGATCACATGGAGGAGGATATAAGGGATCCATTGGCTCCATGGGATCATAGAAAATATTTGTCTCGAATTCAAGCATGGAAGGGCCATCTAAAATATCCATATCATCTTTCTTCTCAAGAGGAGGAGGCAAAGGAAGGTCTCTTGCTTTCCAAGTGATCAGGTCCTCAAAAATAGGCTCAAAACTCAAAGTGTCATAATCTCTATAAACTTAGCTTCAGATCGAATACCTCGTCATCTTGATTCCAATGGTGTGAACGTCACTCAAATCTGAGCTCATATGAAGAAGTTAGAGCAAGTCAAAGTTCAGGTTTGACTTGGACAGATGGCAGGAAAAGATGATGTGGCAGGGCTCTTCAGCGAATGGGGAAGCGCCAAGTGGCAGGTTGCCATTGGTCCCTACATTTCGCAAATCGCATGTCGTAGGTGGGTCGGCGTTAAAAATCAACCCCAGAACAAGCTAGGGTGTGATGCGATAATCACAATCGCACATCACAATAGGGTAGGTGGAAAGGCATTAAAGAATCAGCCCCGACAGTTGTGATGTGACGATCAGCCCCCGAGAAGGGAAGGGTTGCGATGCGATAATCGTAATCGCAGATCGCAATCACACACCGTAGAAAACAGAGTCCCACATATATAAGATTGTGAGTACCCGCCGATTTCGAATTGCAAAAGGATCCTGGATGCGATAAGTTTATGAGTTCCGGTTAATAGTTTTGTCGGGTCTACCATATCGCAATCGCACATCACCCCGCCACGTTCACAAACCATAAGCCTGCTGGTTCTTGCCGATTGTGATTTGCGATGGGACAATCAGTGCTGACAGATTATGGACCGCCGTGTAGCGAAATTTTCGCTCAGTTAGTGCTTTTTGGAGCTAATTTGTAGGATCATGCTGGATTTGGAGCAATTTGTGGAGCGAATAGTGAGAAAACTAGGAGAGGTCATAATTTCTTCAGTTTTCCACCAAATTGAATGCAAAAAGAGGCTAGATAACCATTTTTGGACATTCTGGACTCATTGGAGTAGGTTTTAGAAGCATTTGAGCATTGTAAACACACCTTTTTACACTTTTGAGCATAATAGAGAGGCCCAAGCCATTGGAAGCTGGACCAAGGAGACGTAGCCCAAGAGGGGTGAACTCCTTTATCATGTTCCTGTTGTAATGTGTTTTTGATGATGTTCTATACATGTTTATGTTGTTATTATCTTATTTATGTGAAATTTCTCATAAAATTAACATAAAAACTCATCATTTCACTTGCAAAAATTCATGAATCCTTAAGCACAATGAAGGCATTTTGTTTCTAATCCGAGGAGGATCTTAGCACAACAATCTAATATTCTAACTCAGATCAATTTGGTATCAGAGGACTAGGTTTTCTTTGTGAAAGAAGGCTTTAATTGATTGCAAGTTTATGTCATGCTTATAAGGTTAAAATTCAAAAGAGGAGAAGGGGAGCTAGTTGGAAGCGCTGAAGTTGGGTCAAAGGGAAGGAGAGCAAGGTTGCCACAATCTCTAACACCAGTTCAACCTCGAGTTGCAGTTGAGACTCTAGAGATCATGTCTCATGAAGGAGAACCTACAAACATGACAAAAGATGAGAAGACCTTTAGAAAATATTTCTTTGATATGAAAAAGATAGTAAAGATCCTCTATGAAGATAGGAATACCAGGTTGCAAGGGGAAAGTTCCAAACCTCCCAAAGGAGAAGGCTCTTCAGGAGGAGGTAATGGAAATGGAGAGAAACCTCCACCCTCTCCACCATCTTCTTCATCTTCTTCTTCACAAGCATCTTCACCCTCTTCCACTAACACAACCCTTACTCATACTCATCATCATACTTCAAAAGGAACTAGTAAATCACCTTTTTTTAAACTTGATGTTAAATTTGAGTTGCCCATGTATAATGGTGAAGTGAATGCAAAGAAGCTTGATAATTGGATTCGTCAGTTGGAGGTATATTGTAGGATTCAAAACCTTCAAGAGGATGACATAAAGATTTAGTTAGCTTCCTTGAGAATGGAGGGTGCAACACTAGTATGGTGGGAATCAAACACCCAAGAGGAGATTAAAAAACATAGTAAGATCTCAATTTCTTGGATTGATTTCATTGCTACAATCAAAAGACAATTCTACCCTCTAGCTTATATGTAGAAATCCATTATGAATTGGCAGAAATTTAGACAGCTTAAAGGTCAAAATGTGCAAGATTACACCCAAGAATTCAGAAAAAGGTCTTTGATGTTAGGTGTAGATTTGCAATCACAGGACACATTGCTGAAGTCCATAGGGGGTTTACACAGTACCTTAGGCATACTATCTTAATGTTTAATCCCAATAATCTAGATGATGTGTGTGTGCAAGCCACTCATCTTGAGGTAAGAGGGAAAAACACACTAGAAGAAGGTGGTAAAAAGACATTTAAGAGTAAAGGAAAGGAAAAGAATTTCAAAGGGAAGGTAGAGAAAAATGTGTCTATCAAAAAAGAAGGAGAGAAAGTTACATGAAAACATTGTTCCAGAGAGGGTCACGATGAAGCTCATTGTTGGAAGCTTCATCCCGAAATGAGACCAAAAAGAAACAATAACAAGGGAAAACAAAAGACAACTGCAACCACTCAACAGGATTTGGGATCCGATTTGGGTGATGAAACTAAAATCATAGCCATGGGGTTAAAAGGAAAAGAATACATTGCTAGCACTAGTTCTTCAAACTCACAAAATTAAACTCCAAACGAAAAGAGGAGAATACAACTTTTTCACATACAGGTGATATCAAAACAAAACAAGATTGATACACTGTTTGATAGCAACTCTCAAGCCAATATTATCTCTGAAAACATTGTCAAAAGTTTAAATTTGGAAACTGTTCCACATCATAAACCATATCCACTTGGATGGGTGTGTGACAATGTGCAATTGCAAGTTACTAGAAAGTGTAAACTGAGATTTTCTATTACTGCAAATTTCATAGATGAAGTGGAGCTTGACGTTAGGCCATTAGATATTTGTGGCATAGTTCTGGGCAGCCCGTACCTTTATGACAGAAAAACTATCTTCCATAGACATGAAAAAAAATATCATTTATTTAAAGGTGGAGTAGAATATATTGTAAGAGCTTATAGCAAGAAAATAAATCTTTCGCTTGTAAATGCAGGGCAGATGAAAAGACTAGTGAATTCAAGGAAGAATTTTGTGCTTCTAATGATCAAACCCAAGGATGATGTTGATAATGAAGCTTTTGAAGGTTGTGATTCGAATTTGAAATCTGAATTGGTTGATGTAGATAACCAATATGATGAGATTTTTAGAAAGCAAAAAGATTTCCTTCCAAGAGGAGAATCCAACATGAAATACAGTTGCAACAAAAGTGTCTTCTTCCTAACATTGGCATGTACAAGATGTCAGTAATGGAAAGCGCAGAAATTAAGATGCAAATCCAGGGATTGTTGAATAAAAGGATCATTCGACCTTCTCCTTTACCATGTGGTGCACCTCTTGTTTTGGCGCCCAAGAAGAATGGTAAGCATTTCATTGAATGGGATTCAAGAAGTGGTTTTCATCAAAGTATAGTTGTTAAAGGAGATATATGGAAGGCAACATTCAAAACTAAGAAAGGTTTGTTTGAATGGCTTATTATGCTTTTCGGTCTTTGCCATGCTCCTAATACTTTCCTGCATATGAAGAAAGATGTGTTGAAGCCATTTCTAGACATGATAGTCTACTTGGATGACATTTTCATTTTCAGAAAATTTCATTATGAACATGTCATGTGTGAGAAAAAATACTTGATGTCATATGTCAAGAACATTTGTTTTTGAAGATGTAAAAGTATATGTTGGATAAAACTTATTTGATGTACTTGGGCCATGATATTGGAGAAGGTGAGTTGAAGTTAGACTTCTCCAAGATTGATGCCATTATGGATTGGTCAATGCTCAAGATAGTCATTTGAATAAGAGGTTTTTTGGGAGCAGCCCATGTTGGAGGAGAGATTTTGTTAATTTTTCTTCTATTGTAGCTCATTTGCATTCATTGGCAATTGTGCAAAAGGTCTTCCAGTGGGGAGGCAAACAACAACAAGCATTTGATGCTTTAAAACAAAAGATTAGTTCAGCCTTTATACTTTTTCTTCTAAACTTGAAAAAGTCATTTAAGTTTAGGTTGATGTATGAGACTATGCCATGGGCGTAGTCTTTATGCAATGTGGTAAGCTCATTTCTTTTCATTCAGAAATTTTAAATGGTGAATTGTTTAAGTTGTAGTGACAAAGGCACTTCCATTGGATGGGTTTTCTTCTACTATTCCACTCGGTCAAAAGCTATAAGAAAGGTATAAGTGACAAGTTTGTTGATGTAATTTCTAGGCCTATAGTTTGTATAACTACTTTTCTCAAGCATCATGTTGTTTTACATGAAAGTTATGTTCAGAAAATTGCAAAGCCAAAGAATGATGTTGCTACTGATAGTAACATGGACAAAGCCAAAGAGTTCATTGAACGACTCCAAATGGTACATCAAACAATGCAAGATCAGCTTGAAAAGGGCAAAGGCAAGTACACAGCAAGGCACGATAAGCATCGTGTAGATCACAAGTTCCAACTCAGTGATAAATGGATCGAGATTGGAAAGGTGAGGGAACTGTACCCTCACCTGCTGGACAATTGAAGGTGATATTTTGGGGTCCAAAAGGTTTCTAGTGGGGAGGAGTGATCAAGTGCTTAAAATTAGGCTCAAAAATCAAAGTGTCAGAATCTCTATAAACTTAGCTTCAGATCGAAGAGCTCGTCATCCTGATTCCAATGGTGCGAATAACACTCGAATATGAGCTCGTATGAAGAAGTTAGAGAAAGTGAAATTTCAGGTTTGACTTGGACAGATGGAAGGAAAAGATGATGTGGCAGGGCTTTTCAGTGAATGGGGAAGTGCTAAGTGGCAGGTCGGCCTTGGTCCCCATATTTCAAAAATCGCATGTCGCAGGTGGGTTGGTGTTAAAAATCGATCTTGGAACAAGCCAGGGTGTGATGTGATAATCACAATCACACATCGCAACAAGGTAGGTGGAAAGGCATTAAAGAATCAGCCCCAATAGTTGTGATGCGACAATCGGCCCCTAAGCAGGGAAGGGTTGCGATGCAATAATCGTAATCGTAGATCACAATTGCACACCGCAGAAAATAGAGTTCTGCATATACAAGACCATTGGTACTCTGCCAATTGCGAAAGGATCCCGAATGCGATAAGTTTATGAGTTCTGGTTAATAGTTTTGTCGGGTCTGCCATATCGCAATTGCACATCGCCCCGCCGCGTTCACAAACCATAAGCCCGTCGATTCTCGCCGATTGTGATTTGCGATGGGATAGTCGGTGCTGAAAGATTATGGACCACCACGTGATGAAATTTTCACTCAGTTAGCGCTTTTTGGAGCTAATTTGTAGGATCATGCCGGATTTGGAGCAATTTGTGGAGCAAATAGTGGGAAAACTAGGAGAGGTCATAACTTCTTCAGTTTTCCACCAAATTGGATGCAAAAAGAGGCTAGATAGCCATTTTTGGACATTCTAGACTCATTGGAGCAGGTTTCAGAAGCATTTGAGCATTGTAAACACATATTTTTACACTTTTGAGCATAATAGAGAGGCCCAAGCCATTGGAAGCTAGACCAAGAAGACATAGCCCAAGAGGGGTGAACTCCTTTATCATGTTCCTGTTGTAATGTTTTTTGATGATGTTCTGTATATGTTTATGTTGTTGTTTAGTCTCTTATTTATGTTAAATTTCTCAAAAAATTAACATAAAAACTCATCGTTTCACTTGGAAAAATTCATGAATCCTTAAGCATAATGAAAGCATTTTGTTTCTAATATGAGGAGGATCTTAACAAAAATTTTTAAGGGTTGGATGGCCTTGGTAGGGATTAAACTAGTAACCTACCACAACATAACCCAACACTTTGCCAACTCGCCTATCCGTTGGGTCTTAACCATATGGTTACCTCTACATCTACTTAAGGGATAAGTATTGGCGCGTTTGGGAGAGTGGCAGGGCGATGAGCCCCAACCCTTGGTCATATACAACCTCCACACGACTGTGGTGAAGAGTGTAGGTGGAGCACCAACAGAAATAGCCCTTGGTCATGTTACAGTCCACCGGATCAAGTGCGAAGGGAGTAAGGGCTCGACGGAGAGGGATCGAGGATCAACCCCAGCCCTTGGTCTCAAGAACTTCCACAGTACTGAGTGAAAAGGAAATGAGGTACTAGGTGGAGGGGTTGGGGCTATAGGCCCTGGCCTTAGGTTCTATGGGGATGCTATACGACCTCACAGAGGAGTTATGCCAGAGGGCATGGGCGGTTAGTCTCGACCCTCGGTTCTCAGCGCCCGATGTGACCACCACTAGGAGCTCCAGCAGTGTGGGAGGGTAGTTAGCCCTGACCCCCGGCCACATCACCGCATGTGACCAATAGCCCGATAAATCAGGCGCCAAGGCCAGTGGGGGCGGACCATTGGCCTGACCCTCGGCCTTATGGCGCACCATGAGGTTATATTTTTGCGATCACGGGGTTATTGGGCATTTAAACCAGGCGAAAAAATGCACCGGATGTGGGTGAAATTGTTGCCTCCCAAGCAGTTTAAAGGGCATGTTTTTTCGCTCAATTTGCAGGTTTAGCCAATTTGGAGGACGAATAGTAGAAAAAACTTGGGAGAGTCATAAATTGATGAGTTTTCGGTCTTTTTGAGCCTAATAAGAGCCCATACAGGGGTTTTTGGGCATTCTAAATCCAATGGAAGCCTCTTTTTCCTAATTGGAGCACTTCTAGAAGAAATTTTTGTAGGTTTGAGTCTATGGGTGCCAAGGACAATTAGTGGTTTTAAGCAGTTTTTGAAGGATTTTGAGCATGGAGAGGACATTATAGGGGTTTTATAGCCTTCATATATTATCTGCAACAAATGTGACTTCTATGGTGCAGCTCATGTTTGTTTTTTCTCATTATGTCTTTTTGAGGAAAGCTCTCTCTTAGTACTTCAATGTGGAATTGTTGTAGATGTATTCTCATTCTCAGATGAAGTACATGGTCTTGATGTGAAAGCCCTTTCTTGTTGACTGTTTCATGACTAACTATAGGTTGTCATGCTTTTTAGAGTAAGAGTTCTTTGCAGGAGAATGTTTCCTTGAAGGGTAACTAGCCACTCATTTGTAAACACATTTAATGTACTCTTTTATCACTGAAATCTATGGAGCGGTCTGGCTGTGTTAGCAAGCCCAAAGATGTAGTCCAGGAGGGGTGAACTTTGTCACCAAATTTTGTTTTGTCTCTCTTCTTGTTTGAATTTATGCGTTTCTTGATGATATGTTGCTTGTTTAAAGTTCACATGAAAACTAACTCATTATCCTTGAAAAGACCATAAAACTTGTTTTTTTCATAACACCCTTTTGTACTTGCAAAGTGTCAGAGGATGATAAATTTTTAGGAAGGAGAAGTTCTCCTCCAATTTCAGATCAATTGGTATCAAAGTTGGTTCTGACCAAGTTGCAGGTATGGACAAGAAGCTAAAAAGTCTCTAAGAGCTAGAGGAGATGAACTTGTCTCTTTGAATGGAGAATGTTGAATTAAGGATATTGCTTGAAGTTGTTGAAGAGGAGAAGAGGCATATGCACCTTCAGTTGCAACATGTTATTGAGGAAAAAGTTGGTGAGAGTGCCACTCCATAAGAAGCAAAGAATTCCTCCAAGATAAAGCCAATATGTAGGCATAGTCCAAACAAAAGTTATGAACCCTATGTGGAGAATGATGCTTGCAAGTTTTGTCATCATCTCAAAGATTCTCATTATATGCCTATTGGTAAAAGTGGGTGGCTTGAGTAATATTCAAATTCGTCATCAACATCTGAAGTAGAAAAGATGGATAGTAAATCCAAGGAGGTAATCAACATCTCTAGTTCAAATCCTTCGGTTTATGTCAATAACACATCTTTTGCATCCTTTGAATAACATACTAAAGGCATTGGTATGAAGCTGCTAGCTTGGATGAGTTATGAAGGAGGAGGCCTCATAATCAATGTCCAAGGTATCACCAATCCTATCGAGATAAAGGAGAGAGCAAGATATGAAGGATTGGGTTATGGTCATAGAGAGTTTGGAGAGTGTTTTAAGATTTTTGAGGCAAATAAATAATCAGATGATGACATGTCACACCAAGATGGTAGTGCTAATGGAAATTTTTCTCCCAAGAGAGATGAATGTTTAAAGGATATTGAATGTCATCGTCTCATCCTCGTCATCAAAGTTACAGCCCAAGGGACATGTATAAGTGTCATGGGAATTTTCCAAATGTTGGTAATTTTGATTATTTGTGGGACATGTATCCTTGCACTTTTTGTAATGCAATTGACCATTGTGTGGCTGATTATGAGCAACACAAAGTGATGGTCAAAAGAATGGACCAAATTCTTGGCATCAAGCATGAAGAATATCCCTTAAATTTTAAGACTTCCTTGTCGATGGGCAAGCAAAAGTATTTCTGTACCCATTGTAACATGAATGGGAATGGGGATGAAAGGTGTTGGAAAGTTCATCCAAAACTTCGTCCCAATAACGATAAAGAGGTTATGAAAACCAATGCAAGGAAGGAAAAAATTGGCAAAGAGGATACTGACATAGTTCCTAAGGCAACCTTCAAAGCAAAGAAGATGCAGAAAGAGAACCCATAAGCCTAGGAGAGGCAAATATTGGGTAGACTATTTGTATAGTTTGTTGCTTTTTTCATTACCTGTTTTGGGTATTTTGTAAAGTGAAACAAGAATAATCACTATTTACAACAAGTATGTTTTTCATTGACATGTCATGTTATGTTGTCTTGTTTATGAGTCCAATTGTTTGAGGACTTTTTGGGTTGAAAATTGTTTGTCATCCAATATGTCTACAGTTTCATCATGTACTCACTGATACAAGTGTTTCAAGATGAATCTTGTTGTGAATAAAATCTTTGATAAAGATTGTATAGGGAATGACTATGTTTTTGTGGACAAAGCCAAATGTATCGTTGAATTATTGCAACCAAAGTAATTTTGTTTACAAGTGCAATTTGAGGACAATAAAGAAAATTTTGAATTAGTGCATGACAAGCATTGAGTTGCTTCTAATTTCCAAGTTGGAAAGTCAAGTTTTCCTTTAAGAAAGGAACTTCAAGATGAATTTTTTTAAGCCATGAAAGATGGTTTGGAGAGAATGTCTAGATTCCATCGATCAATGTTTTTGTTCCTATATGGTTTTAAGAATTGTGGCTTGATTCTTGACAAGAAGCTAAGGACTTCACACAAAGGATAGGTGGAGTACCTTAGTTGGAGCTTGAAGGCACCAATTGAAAACATAACATTAAGGATTGATATTGGAAAGTTTTGAACTTTTTCCTCATTGTGTTTACTAGGAGAAGATAAACTTTTGGAGTCCAAAAGTTCCTAGTGGGGAGGTATGATATGTAGATCAAAATTTGCTCAAAATGAAAGTGCCTAGAATCTTTTGAAACCAGCGTCAAGTCATATTTTTCTTCGTTCTGATTCCAACGACACTTGAATTTCCTCAATCCAATGTCGTATTACAAAGTTATGATGTTCTGATCATTTGGCTCAATAACTAAAAAAATTGTAGGTGTGTTGATTGGGCAATCTGCACTGTTGATGTCATCATGTCTACTGGGCATACAGTTGACCAACTAGAACTCGCCATGTGTCGGGTTCGTACAGGTGTATGTTTTCATGATTTGATTGGTTGAAGTAATGTGTTGGGGGCCCAATGGGAGGCTTCCATGCGGCCTAACCGGAGGTCACCACGTGGCCCAACTGGAGGCTGCCACGTGGTGCCTCCACACTAGCTAAAAAATTGTTAAGAGCTGGATGGCCTTGGTAGGGATCAAAACGGTGACTTGCCACAACATAGCCCAATGCTTTACCAACTCACCTATCCATTGGGCCTTAACCATATGGTTACCTCCGCATCTAATTCAGGGATAAGTATTGGTGCATTTGGGAGAGGAGCCGGGTGGTGAGCCCCAAACCCCGGTCATATACATCCTCTACACAACCATGACGAAGAGTGCAGGCAGAGCATCGATAGGACTAGCCCTTGGTCGTGTTATAGTCCATCAGACCAAGTGTGAAGGGAGTAAGGGGTTGACGAAGAGGGCTTAGGGATCAACCCCAAACCTTGGTCAAGGGAACTTCCACAGGATCGAATACAAAGGAAATGAGGTATTAGGCAGAGTGGGTGGGGTTGTATGCCCTAGTCCCAGGTTCTATGGGGATGCCATATGACTACGAGGAGGATTTATGCCGAAGGGTGCAGGCGGTTAGCCCCGACCCCCGGTTCTCGGCGCCCGATGTGACCACCACTAGGAACTCTGACGGTAAGGGTGGGTGGTTGGCCCCAGCCCTTGGTCACATCCAACATCCCAACGAATCAGATGCAAATTCCAACGGGGGCAGATCGGTGGCCCAGCCTTCGGCCTTATGGCATGCCATGTGGCCATATTTTTGCGTTCACGGGGTTATTGGGCATTTAAACTAGGTGACAAAATGCACCGGATGCGGGAAAAATTGTTGCCTCATGAGCAATTTAAAGGGTGGATTTGTCACTCATTTTGCAGGTTCAACCAATTTGGAGGACGAATAGCAGAAGAAAATTGGCAGAACCATAGATTGATGATATTTTGGTCTTTGTGAGCCCAAGAAGAGCCCATATAAGGATTTTTGGGAATTCTGAATCCAATGGAAGCCTCTGTTTGTTGATTGGAGCACTTATGGAAGGAATTTTGCAAGATTGAGTCTATGGGTGCCAAGGACAATCAGTGGTTTGAAGCTTTTTTTGAAGGCTTTTGAGCATGGAGAAGACCTTGTAGGGGTTTTATAGCCTTCATATGTTATTTGTAGCATCTATGACCTTAATTAATCCGTTAATTACTTGTAGCATCTATGACCTTATGTGTTTCGTTGCTCCGTTAATTAATTTCTAACAATTAGCTCACATAACCATTTTTACTCGCAAAACCCAATTTTTCAAATTGGTTTCTATAACCTTCAGGAGCAATTTGAGGCGCAAAAAAGTTTTTTTTTTTTGGTAATGCTTTTGTGATTTAATGAAACACCTTTTTTCCTATTCTACACACAAAAACCTTTCCAACAACACAAGAATCACCTCAATAAGAGTCCATTTTGCAAAAGTTATTCCACTTGGAAGTTGACCTTTTTGTTTTGACCACCATAATTCGAGAGGATGCCACATTAGCACCCATTTTTCATGGAAAATGGCCTAACCACGTGATAAATATGAAGAAGACTCTAGAATATTCAATATTGTAACTCTAATTAAGAGTTGAAGTAGTCAAGCTTAATCACTAGGAGGTTATCGGGCTGTGTTGTAACCGGGCCACTAGGAGGAAAAGGGGTTCCATTATTTTCGAGTGCATTTTGTTCCATAGAGAAGTAGAGTTGACGATAGGGATAGGGAGAGAGCACACAAAAAGAGGTTTTGTGCACTGTATTATTCCATGAGCCATAGGCCTTACTTCTTTGTACTTGCATTCATTTTTTTCAGAGAAAGAGAGCAAAGCGACCTCACCTTCCAACTGGGTTTTCTCCAGGAAGGGTTTACTAGGATCTATCTTGTGTCAATTGTGGTTTGTGAGTTTTTATTTGTATGTTCTCTATTTTTTGCATTATTATAATTTTCATACATACACAATAAACAATTATTGACAGATCTATAAATCTAAGGAGAAATAAACCCTCATAGAGTAGATTTTGGATTTTCTAATATATTTTCGTAGATATGTTGAAATGAATGTATAATGGAATATCCATAGAAATTTATGGATCAACAATGATTTTTATATCTTCTTCCAAAATATCTATTAAAGCATAGACAAAAGCAAATTACTCTTTGCGATCCAATCATTAGGCATCCATGATCATAAAAACTCCTTTTTCAAACAACTATGATGGACTTCAAGATACGAAATTGAACAAAACACATACAAAGAGCTAATCTCATGTTCAAAAAAAATTAGAAATGAGTTTCCACAAAACAGAAAACACCACTATCCTCAAGCAATGCCAAAGCCCAAAAAAATGAGGATGAACAAGAGCATGATCATCACAAAAAAAATTGCTTGCTAATGAACCTTTCCTTGAAAAACATTGCAGTAATGATCCTCAAACCAAATCTAAGGCAGTTCCAAAAGATATGTCCATTTGTCTCTGTCATTGACAAACAAGATATAGGTTATCCAACAAACCATTATTTTATAAATAACCAAACATTATGCAAGCACGTACCAAATGTTCCTACAAGTTCCTAAATAGCAAATGAATATGAATAATTGGGGAGCGAGGATATCTTGAATGAAGAGTTAAATACAAATGATGGGAGTCATACTATAATAGTGGACAACTAGAACTCCAACTCCAATCTTTCCAAATTAGAGCCCATACAAACTAAAATTCATTTTAAATAACTAAGACTTTAAGGGAGCCTGACTATATGATCGATAGATGATCATTGGTAGGAAGTTTTTTGTGAAATAATTCTCCACTCCTTCCAAGAGTATGCATTAGGATCCCATAAATCATGCCAAAAGATGTTGTTTTGGGGCAATCTACACACCTAAATGCACAACATATTAAAATCATTTCATTTTATAGGAGTTCCAAATGAAAAGGCTACCTTATAATCTTGTGATGCATCTAACATGATTTTCATATGAGTTACATTGAATCTTTGTACACAAATTTGTAATGAGAATGTGTAGTATATCTTAAAGATCATTAGAAACATTAGGAAAGTTATATGATAGTGATAATACACACATTGTAGCATAAAAGACTTATGATTAATAGTGGATACTGATTATTTTCTCACTTTTGAGCAAGATTTCATTCCCACAAACTTTAGTTGACATCTTATGATAGCCATGGTGACCCCAGATGTAGGTGTTGAACATATGGCACTTATAGCTCCACTCATGTGTATGTATTACAAACTCACTCTCCCCCATGATCTCCTTAGGCACAACACAACATCTTTTTGGGCAATTAAATTATAGTGAATTGGTAAAAGATTTTCTCTCACTCGATAGAGGTGTAAGGCTCAAAATTCTCTTCCCCGTATGTTAAAGTAGGTTTATATCATGCTAATACTTATAGAAGATTTATAACCCCACTAATCAATCAAAATAAAAATTATCAATAAAAAATATATATACATTATAACTTAGTTTATGACACTAAGTGGACACATACATTATGAATCTCAGTAAGTATATAATAGTCATGATAAAATATGTACACTATGGTGGCAAATAAATAATATTGTAGGACTCCTTAATAGATAGGAGGGGTCGGCCTAGGGTAAGTGGTGATGGCCGTGGAATGAAGTCTCACCGAACCAGAGATCTTGGGTTCGAATCTTGTGGCTACCCACCCTCTGTAGCAGGATGAATAATGGACATGTAAAACTCGAAAATCGAAGAGTCCTACCAAGCTTACAAAAAAAAAATAGATAGGAGGGATTCATAGTAATACTTTTCAAAATACAATAGTTGACAATTAGTAGCCATCCTTCTTCTTTATGCATATGATACTATTATTTTTGCAAGGAGCCTTTCCAACTTTATAAGCGTTAATAATTCTCAAATATATTAGAGCTAGATTTTGGAATGTTAATAAACATTCACCACAAAATTTTGTGTGATATACCACAAAAAAAATTGACCTATATATCTCTCTACCCCAACACTCCATCAAAATTGTCAATTCCACAATCAATGGTACCGATGTTAGATATTATGGAGTCCATAAAGTATCTTTTAGAATGACTAGGACAATGAACAACATAAACTTTGAAATGAGAATTGATACAATTACCTTTTTTTTTGAGGTAGCAAAAAAATCAATCGATTTTGAAAAGTGCTGATTCAAAATACATCTTCTTCTTTTTTTAGCATATTTTTGACACTTTAATTTTTTTTATGTATCAAATATGAACATTAAGCAATCAACATTTTTTAAGACATTTTTGACACTTTAAATTTTCTTATGTCCTTAGTATGCACATTTTTTTTTAAATGTTGATTATTTAACAATTTTTAAAGTTGTCTTATTTCTCTTCTTGTTTTTCATCCTAGGATGTTAGTTTTTAAAGGGTTTTCCAAACAAGTGTTTTTTTGTTTTTTGTTTGCAATTTTTTTATAATGATTTAAAAAAAAAAAAAAAAACAAAACAAAACAAAACAAAACAAAACAACATTAAAATATATATAAACACACACACACATAACCCAGACAAACAAAAAACATTAAAAAAATGAACAAAATTAACATGTTAAAAAAAACTATAAAAAATAAATACAAATATTTAAAAACACAAATAAATTTAAAAAAATAAAAATTAACCTTGAAAAAAATTAAAAGAAAAACTAAAAAAAAAACATTCAAATTAAATAAAAAACCTTAAAAAAGTCTTATAATAAAAATATAAAACATATAAAAAACAAAAAGAACAACTTAAAAAAAATTATAATTAAAAAAATAAAAATAAATGAATTATGATGTGATTTTTCGTCCTTTTTTTACGAACATTAAAAAAAATACAAATTAAAAATACGGCGTTTTGAAGGCCGATTTTGAGAATCGACTTGGGCCCAAGACCGATTCTGAGAATTGACTTAGGCCCAAGACCGATTCCTAGAATCGGTCTTGGGCCAAGGCCAAATCTCAAAATCAGCCTTGGGCCAAGGCCAATTCTCAGAATCGCCCTGCCAAGTCCAAATGTTGTATTTTTAATTTCTTTTTATTTTATTTTAATCTTCATAAATTTTATTTTTGAAATTGTTTTGTTTTGTTTTTTTTTTTTTTAATTATATATATATATATATTTTTGTTTTTGAGGCGCCATATTTTTTAATGTTTATACATTATATTTTTTAATTCTGTGTTTATTTTTCATGTTTAAAAAAAAAATATAATTTTTGTTTTTGCTTTTTAGGATATATATATATATATATATAATTTTTTTTTTATAATATTTTTAAATTTTTTTGTTTAATTAATTTTGTTTTTTAGTTGTTCTTTTTGTTTTTTATATGTTTATATGTTTTATATTTTTATTATAAGATTTTTTTTTATTGTTTTTTATTTAATTTGAATGTTTTTTGGCTAATTTTTTTAATTTTTTTTGCTTTTGGGTTATCTTTTAACTTTTTTTCTAATTTATGTGTGTTTAAATATTTGTTTTGTTTTGTTTTTTTTTTTTTTTTTTTTTTTTTTAAATAAATATATATATATATATATATATATATATATATATATATATATATATATATATATATATATTTTTTTTTTTTTCAAAAGGTGGAAAAACCTATCAAACTCAGTTTGTCAAACCAACAGTGAGGACAGCCATCTCTGGCTGCTATCCGTGAATGTCAGTTGACACATCACTGTTATCAAGGAAAACCACGCCACCTGAAATAACCCGCTGGTGGTCCGTAAGGGAGCAGACTTTCACTCCTGCCAGATGCCTCTGGGTCTTGGGCCGTTAACCTGTTTCCTGACGTCCGAGGAAGACGAGCTCTTAGCCAAGCAGAAGCAGTTTTAGGGCATACTCCAGGCCTATTTTTTTACATGTTAATTATATTCATTTTTTTTTTATATATTTTTATATTTGTTTTTTTTATTATATATTTTTAATGTTAATTATTATTTTTTTCGTTATGTTTTTAAAAATACATTTTTTAATTATGTTTATGTTTTTGTATTTTTTTTTTCAAATTGTTTTTTTTTAATTTATGTTTTATGTTTTTACTTATGTTTTGAATCTGTTTTTTATTTATTTTTATTAAATTTGATTTTTTTTAATTGTGTTTTAGTTTTTTTGAATTACTTAAAATTATTCAATTTTGGCTTAACCATTTTTTAGTATATTTGTTTAATATTTTTATAGGTTTTTTACGTTTTTGTTTTTTCCTCTAGTGTGTTTTTTTGGTTATTTGTTATGTTTTGATTTTTTTTTGTTGTTTTTTTATTTATACTTTTATATTTGAGTTCTTTTGCCATGTTTTTATATTTGTTTTTTTTGGCTATATTTTTTAATTTTTATATGTTTTAATATATATTACTATGTACTTGTAATTATTATTATTATTTTTTGTGTTTTTCTTTTTCTTTTTTTCAAAGTTTTTTGTTTGTTTGTTTGTTTGTTGGTAAAGTGTGTTTCTTTAGTATTTACTTTTTGTGTGTTCTTTTATATTTTTCATTTTTATTATTTTATTTTTCTTACATGGTCTGTGTCGATCCTCGACTAGTAACCCAATCTCATTATGTCTCAATTTGATTGTTGATTTTAAAGTTTTTGTGTCGATCCTCGACTAGTAACCCAATCTCATTATGTCTCAATTTGATTGTTGATTTTAAAGTTTTTGTTATAAAGGATCGAGTCCGCCCTCACAATGTGTCAATTTCATGGTTGGTATTTAAGTTTTCATTACAATGGGTCGAGTTTGCTTACATTGTGTGTAAATTTGATGGTTGACTTCTAAATTTTTGTTGCAATGTGTCAAGTTGTCCTAGGCTAAGATTTTAAAGTCGTCATATTTTTAACATTTAAAAAAGAAATTACTCCTCGTATAATGACTCTTTCATTCAGGTATTCATTTTTAAATGTTTGTTTGTTTGTTGGTAAAGTGTGTTTCTTTAATATTTACCTTTTGTGTGTTCTTTTATATTTTTTATTTTTATTATTTTATTTTTTCCTACATGGTCTGTGTCGATCCTCGACTAGTAACCCAATCTCATTATGTTTCAATTTGATTGTTGATTTTAAAGTTTTTGTGTTGATCTTCGACCAGTAACCCAATCTCATTATGTCTCAATTTGATTGTTGATTTTAAAGTTTTTGTTATAAAGGATTGAGTCTGCCCTCACAATGTGTCAATTTCATGGTTGGTATTTAAGTTTTCATTACAATGGGTCGAGTTTGCTTACATTGTGTGTAAATTTGATGGTTGACTTCTAAAGTTTTGTTGCAATGTGTCAAGTTGTCCTAGGCTAAGATTTTAAAGTCGTCATATTTTTAACATTTAAAAAAGAAATTACTCCTCGTATAATGACTCTTTCATTCAGGTATTCATTTTTAAATGTTTTTTAGTCATAATTTTTTTCCATAATGTCATAGTTGAAAATTTGTCAAAATTTTAAGATTTTCTAACATTCCAGTATTCCAGCATCAACATTTTTCGTTTTTAGGTTGTTTTTCATGTTTTTTTGGGGTTTTTTGGCTAGAGTTCTCGTTTTGAGTTTATAGTTCCCATTTCAAATTTTACGTTGTTAATGTGTTTCATAACATCTAAAACAACATTTATCACGATGTTCAAATATAAATATTTATTATAAAAGACAATAACACCTTTCTTGAAAACATTATATTATATTGACAACAAATAAATGTCCAAACTACTCCCCGTGTGTGGTGACATGGGATGAGATAGGTGGGAGGGTGGCACACCGACCATCCCAACAATAATGTGAAGGGACATGATAGGCATGCATGACACTGCATAAGTATCCCACCATAGTTAATACCCACGATACGACATTATTGCAATGAGTTTTCTTTGTCTTTCCACCACCCTCACAGTGAAAATGTAGATTATGGGAGTTTGATCCTGCATGATAAAATGATGATCTAGAATTTAAATTTGGTTGTTGTTTTTAGGGGCACTTACCTCTCACAAATGATGTTATTTGAAGGGAAGTCGTTCTCCACAAGCCATCCTATGAATTTCAATCACTTTGTCGACTTCTGGAGTTGTTTCATCTCCCATCATCCTTCAGTTTTGATTTCCAACTCTAGGTTTCCACTTTCAGTGCCCATCCTTTCGTACGTTGATATGAGAAAGAGGATCTCTTACGAGGAAGTCAGTGGGGAGAATGTGATAACACAAACACTATCATCTTTATTTCCCTCTAAAGTTTTGTATCCCTCATTCATTAGTTCACTTGGGTTATAATCTTAGCCTAAAACTTAGGATGACACGTCAATGAGTTCATTTTCGATAAGGAGTTGCATAATACGATGCAAGGGAAGGTTCAAGAGCTTACTTTTGGGTAAAATCCTCAACCTAAAATTTCCAAGAGAAAACTCTATCAATCATCCAATGTGAACTCCACAAGTATGAATAGGAAATTTTTGGAGAGAGAGGTTGTCTCTCAAACACAGATATTGCTACCAAATTTGTTGTGTGGATCCCAAATACCAATAACGCTTGAAATATGAATAATCAATACTTACACATAATTTACTTGTATTAGAGATTGAATTCCTTACTAGAGTAAGTGTTGTTGGAGAAAAATGACGTCAAAGATGAGATCTTGCTCATGCTAGACAAGTTACAGTTCTAAATGAAGGCCCTGGGTTGTAAAATGGAAAGGTTCAAACCCAACTTGTGTATCCCACCAAATCCAAGGAGCTTTAGACAACAAGGCAAGGAACTTGTTAAGGTGGAACCATTTGACTTCACTTAATTTCCATGATTTCCTCCTAGTTCAACAAAATTTTTCTTTAATCTTTAGCTTGTTAGTTGGAATATGCTAGTTGGATAAATGTCCTAAGGTTTGGAAAAGATCTTATATATTTATTTGTCTAAATTTTGGATCTCAAACTCTATTAATCAAGAGGTTGATTTATTGCCACTGGTTTGTTTTCCCTGATAACAAACCATAGGATGCTATGACTATTTAGATCTATACTTATCTGAATTATTGATGGAAAACTTAACTTCACAAAAAAATACAAAACCACATAAATATATAATGATAAATAATAATTAATAATTAATCCTAGTAGTAGTAGTACTAACAATAATACAGGAGGGGGAGGAGTTCTTTATAACCTTGACGAAAACAAATTGTTCATATACTCATGGGGACTTAGCCAAATGACCAATAATTAAGCATAAACATATGGAATCTATCAAGGACTTTTGATAGTCAAAGAAAACCAATGAAATCCGTTACAATCTTGGGAGACTCCCTTATGATATTACACCTACTTGGTTAAAGGATCCTACCCAAAAGAGAAATCCTTATAAAACATAATGAAAAGAATAAGAGGAATAAAAAATGAAAATCCTTCCACGTTCAATGTGATTTTAATATGGAAGCAGATAAAATGCTAATAAAGGATGCAAATTGAAACTAGGGGTTCTCAATGATCAAACAAGACCCTCAATAATCCCCTAATGAGAAACAAAAAATCTCCAAGCATTCCGAGCTAGAATTGGCAATAACAATTCGTGGAAGAAGTTCATGTTCTAAAAGAGCATCATGCAATTAATTATGGAGTTATCTAGTGCAAACTGAGGGTGTCTTCTTTTGATCCATGATCAATTCCGACTGGTTATTACAACGTCCTCCAGATCAGAGTATGCCATTAGTAGGGGACTACACAATCTAGTTTGTTGGAGTAAAAAGGAAATTAAAATGCTCATAACGACTCCTATAAAGCACCATCAAAACTCATAATAGGTAAGTTCGTTCAAGTTTTAATTGTAAGTGAAATTGGGGAGAAAGTTAGCTAGGAATCCATGTCGCACATCTTGGATCCCTTGTGCATAGACATAAGAAAATTCCTGTGTGAGAAACAATTAGTTGAATATGGGAAAACAAAAACAGGTGAAACCCCTTAACATAAAGAAGGGATGCATATGTAGATTCATGATAGCCAAGTTGGCTAAGATAGTGGATTCCCTCCATGTTGATCTTTTGACTCTCAACCTGAAAATTAATGATCAATGTGCAACAATTTCAATTGAGATGGATGATGCTAACAACTTGAAAATGAGAGTATGTCGTTATGAGGACGAGATGTATGTCTTAAGGAGAGAAATAGATGCCCTCAAAATTCAACTCAACAACCTATCTCTCAGCTACAACGACACATCTAGTTCCAACACCTCAACTTTTGTTAAAGAACCATATATGAACAAGTCCCCTGAAGAATGTAGTAGGTCCACTATCATCAAGGATCTCATCATAAATTAGTAGTCATATGTATTGCATATTTTGTATATTGTTGGGGAAATTTTGTAAAGTCTTTACATACAAATTCACTATTTTTGTAGCCCAGAATCACTCTCCTCGGGTAAGATATGAAATCTTCTTGATCAGGAGAAGGAAACTAATTTTTTTAAAGAAACATCTATGTAATTCACTGATGTACTTGTTGCAAGCCAGGAGAAAACTTATATAATAAAAATAATATTTTTGGTTAAAAAAAATAAAAAATAAAATTAATGGAAAAATGTTAATGTGGACTTTGTTGGTTGGTAAAGTGACGACATTACCAGTTCCCCTTCAAAGCTTCAAAAACCTCCGACAACATGTCTTCCCCTCATGCCATGGTTAATATTTTTTATTATATATTATTCATATTATAACCATTTTGATCATGGACACACTAATCCTCCTAATCCCTATGGCCCCTAATATGATCATGCCATAAGAATTCATGTTACACTATGAGTCCCTAGACAATCACAAAATCACAGATTACAATTTCTATGAGTTGTTGTCCCAATCTACTGATGAATTGTTAGTGAGATCTAGATCTAGAAAGATCTAATTGATGTATTATAAATTTATATAATGAGATCAATACAATATGTAACATAATAGGTTAAGTCCTTTTATGCCTCTTTGTTTGTCTTTTCTTTCTCACTTAATTCTTAACATGGTATCAAAGTCATGGCTATTGAGATTATGAGAGGTTAATTATGAATAATGTTGTTTTGAATGGAAATCCATGGTTAAGAGAGGTTGATATTTATGAGAGCCTAAGGACCTAGATCTAAGGGCATGAGGGCTTGAAGGAAAAGATATGTTCACCTCTTTGTAAGATTTGAAGTTCCAACTGTTCAAACCTTGTTCTCAAGTTAGCCACAAGTTGACCACTTAGACATGGTTTTTAGATTTGTTGTTTATACAAATGGTCACTTAGATTATTTTAGAATTCTATCTCATTCTAGATTTGTCATATTTGTTGATGATGCATTAGAATGAGATTTGAAATATTGATTGATCCTGAGTTGTAGAGAAAACCATGTCAAGAAGTCTACCACATTGCATAAGGTTTGAATTGCAATGAGCCTTCACATTTTTAATTATCACTGCTCTCAACCTTAAGAACTATATTTTTTGCCTATGAGGATTTGCACTGAAATCTAATTCTCCAATACCACAAACATGCAAAGTGATCTAGGAAAGGGAAAAAGAAGAAGAAAATAGCAACATATCACACCAAATCAAGTGTTTAGTATGGCCTAGAGAAAGGTAGATGGCGGTGGTCATTTGAAACCCGCGTTTTCAAGGCCATGAGAGTTGTTTTAGCTCTGCAAGTCCACCGAGAGGGTTTCTAGAGAACTTCGGTGATCCTTCTCCCAGAGCAACAAATCTTGCCATCATCATTCTTTGCAATTTCAAGCATTCTGGTCAAGTTTGAAGACCCTTAATCCAATCTTTTTTATTTTAATTCGAGAGTGTAACGAAATATGATTTATCATCAACCTGATTTTCTCTACAACCATCTGTGATGCCCATACATTTCCATTCCTCCTTTTATATAACATAATTAAAGGTCATGTCTAATATCCACAATTTCATTTTGAATAAAATCTTTAAAAATACCAAACAACAAATTGTCATAAATTTTGGTGACCATAAGAACCAATGAGATCTGGAGGCATTAAAGAGGCAACCAATGAGGATAAATATGAGCAGATCCAAGTGTATTTAAGAGATTACAATTTGTTTGTAGTTAGACATCCCATTTTCAACATCATAATGGCTTATAAATTTACAGCAATTCGTTGCACATCGAGAAAATAGAACTTGACCAAGTTTTGTATTTGGAATTACATGGATTTCGGTCACAAAGTCATCGGAATTCACAACAACATAAAAAAATAATTGATTGGAAGTCGTAATCTGTAAGAAACAATTTGGTTCATAGTGCTTGGCCCATGGCATTTGACACCATATAACAATCCAAAATGAAAGCACCAGTCAAATCCAAGAGGAGGTAAATGGATTTTATTTAATTAGTAGTTCTATTCGATGTGGATGAAGGAAAGGGTAAAATATTATTTTATTAAAAAAGAAAAAGTTCATTTAATCTTTTCCCATCTTTAAAAGAAAAGAGATCTAAGACTGGGTGGTTGAGTAAAATCCACAAACAACTAAATTAAAAAAAAGTGTATTTTTACACCGAAGGTGTTCGAGTTGGCTAGGTAGAAAATGTTCATCCCAGCCAATCCCCATCCCCCATTTTTTTCCTCCTCGGCCCAGTCAAAAACTTACGTGTGGAAATGGTTTTGCACTTATCGTCTTAATTGACCACGAGTGGCGAGTGGTTTTTGCGGTTCACTATCTCCAATGTCTGTCTCATGGACCACGCGTGGCTCAGGCTACACATGAGCCTACAAAGTTTGGTCTTATGCCATGAATCCTGTTACATGAGATGTGATGGGATTCCGCTACAAGCTTTGATTTTGAATGACATTGGTTTGAATCCAGCAGGTTGGATAATTTGTTGTTCAATATTGTTTCGGATTTTCCTGCTAATGGAGTCAGGGGAAGGTTGAGTTTAGTTACAGGGAGTTGCAGATTCAACTCACCTCAGTTTTCTTGCGATATTCCTTTGCAACCGCAGTATGGTGTTTATATTGCCTAGTTTCTGGGATGCTGCATGCACAAGTTCTATATTATGTTAAGTCTTTCACTTACAGTTTGAAAACTTATATAACTTGAAATTTTGTTAGTTGTGTAGAAGATGCATTCAAACCTGGAGTATTAGTTGGACATGAAGAAAAGGTTTTCCATAGACAATGATTGTTAATTTGCACCATGCACAAGTTTCCTCGAGGTTAGTGAACTTCCCAATTTCACTATTTTTTCGAGGTCCAGTTGTAGTTGTGCATAAATTGGAACTCATTTTTCATTATGTGAACGATATCCTTTGATAATTTCATGAAGGATTGTACTTCATTATGATTCCTTTGCAATTATTTTAGTGAATTCATGGGATTTTCTAATTTTGGTGATCTCGTTTTCTTCAGTGTCAGGGTAGCGTAGAGTTTTGTATGTCTTTAGAGGGAGAGATTCACACTATATGGCAGCTTTGTGTCAAGGTTATTATTATCAGAATATAGGAATGGGGGTTTTCTGTCCTCCTAATTGGTAGTTTTTAGTTGTTTCATAGTCATTGGTGACTATTTTTCTACTTCTCGTCGCCTTTTGAGGTTAGGATTATTGAGGTCTATGGATCTTTGTCCTTTTGTGTTTTGTGGTTTCTAGGAAGGTTTGATTTCTAGAGTGATTTTTCTCTAGGTAGGCATGTTTTTGGTGACCACCTTTTGTTAAAATAAGCTAATTACTCCCACATGAGGAGTTGGCTAAAGTTAGAGAGTCAGTTAACTGAGTGTTGAGTCAAGTCGAGATAATTCATAGTCGAACTTATAGTGTGTGGTTGCATGTCAAGTTGAGTGATTGCATGTCAAGTTATTTTAGCCAAGTCACTAGTTGGAAACGGTTAAATACCTTTCACCTGGTTCATTGTAATCATCAAGTTTTGTGTGATCAATAGAAGAGTCACGGCTCGTGTGTTTTGGGTGAATTTGTGTTTTAGCTTCTTTGCCTTTTCAACAAATTGGTATCAGAGCTAAAGAAGAAGGATCACAAGATCCGTGGTGCTTGCAGAGCCAATGAAAAGAGGGCAAAAAAAGAAGTTCGATGATTTTTTTTTTTAAATTGCCCTGCAAATGTGTAGAACTGTTAAAAAACATGCAGATTTCGCACTTATTTAGTACAAAAATCGTACAATTTACGTGTAACTTCGAATCTGTGAAATTTCGAGTTAAGTGCGCAGTTTATTTTGTGTCGGGGTCGCGCAAGTCTGGTTACCTATGGGAAAAAGGAAAACCCCGTGAGGAACTGGAAAATGTGAATATGAAAGTCAAACCTTTCGTTTGAAAAGGTCACGTAAGATTTTTTATAAAGTTTTGAAAGTTTTCGTATAAAAAGGTTATTTGTAAAGGTGTTTTTAAAGGGCCTTTCATAAATTTTTTTGATGGGGTGCGTTGTATGTTATGTGAAATAAAAGAGAGGAAATTTTAAAGTTTTTTTAATATATAAAATAAAAACTTAAGGTTTTATCGAAAGGGACTTTTTTTTTTAAAGAAGTTTTAAGGATTTTTTTCGCAAAGGAGTTTTGCAAGCTTATAAAATAAAAAATTTAGGGTTTTTTGAAGAGAGTTTTTGAGGAAAGATGGATTTCTCAAATTTCCAGCCCCAGTTCTCACTGTTTACAGGGAAAGATTATGATGTGTGGGCCATTAAGATGGCGACCATTTTGTAGGCTCACGATGTTTGGGATTATGTCTACTTTAGGTTTTCATAACTTAAGAATGAAGCAGAAGAACGAGCTCTCACTAATGCAGAGAGGGAACAATGGAAGAAGGACAAAAATAAGAATGCACAAGCGTTGCAACTTATTCAGCAGGGAGTGGACCGAGCACTGTTCCAAAAGATTATGACCACGTCTTCAACAAAGGAAGCATGGGATACTTTGGCGGAAAACTATAAAGGTATGACCAAAGTCAATATTGTTAAGTTACATAATACTAGGAGAGATTTTGAAAGTTTGCAGATGAAGGAGACATAGGACATCGATTATTTCATGAATCAGGTCATAGCTATCATAAATCAGTTAAAATTTTACGGTGAAGAAATTAAAGATAAAACAATGGTTGAGAAGGTCGTCATATCTTTGTCTACCAAATTTGATGTTGTGGTAGCATCAATAGAAGAAGCCAAGGATTTGGGATCATTAACAATTGATGAGTTGATGGGATCACTTCTATCACATGAGGCAAGGATAGACAAAAATAAGGATTCCACTTTAGAGATCGCCTTCAAAAGTCAAGTTTTTATTTCAAGAGACAAAGGTCGAGGCAGAAGTAGATCAAGAGGTAGAGGATGAAGCAGAAGATATGGTGGTCAGAGATATGGCTGAGAAGAGCATGAACATGAAAGTGGAAGCAACTACATAAGATTCAACAATAATCAAAGAGTTCAAAATTGCAAGGTGAGATTTTATTATTGCAATAAATTTGGTCATTATGCTCGTGATTGCAGGAAGAAGATAACTGATCAAGGGAACCAGAGAGCTAATGTCACTACAGAGAGTACTAACTCTATGTTCCTAGCTTTCCATACCATGCATGAACCTTCTGATCGTGTGTGTCTATTAGACAGTGGTTGCATTAACCACATGACACACAACAAGAATTTGGTTGCAAATTTGGATCATTCTGTGAAAACAAAGGTAAAGTTGGGGACTGACATGACTGTGGAAGTAGATGGAAAAGGAGTGGTCAACATTCTGACTAAGCAGGGGGAGCCGAAGACAATCTTAGAGGTATATTATGCTCCTAGTCTCAAACACAATTTAATAAGTGTTGGTCAGTTGACATAAAAAGGATACAAATTTATCTTTCAAGGTCAAGAATGTGTTTTATGTGACAAGCCCCCAAGAAAGCAACTAATAGCAAAGGTGTAGATGACGAGGAACATACTCTTTCCTCTAATTATGAATTATAGTGATCAGGTCAGTTCTTTTACAGTTGCATGTTCTGATGATTATCGGTTATAGAACTTTCAGTTGGACAGTTGCACTTTTCTGGTTTAATATTTTTGCAGCAGAAACATATGGTCAAAGGATTACCTCCCATCAAAGAACCTGGTAGTACTTGTGAGTGTTGCATCTTAGGAAATCAACACTGTGAAATTTTTCTAAAGGGAGTTGCATACAGAACAAATCAACCTCTTGAGCTAGTGCATACAGACTTGTGTGAACTAATGAGGACACAGTCGATTGGTGGAAGTTGTTACTTCCTCACTTTCATTTATGACTATAGCAGAAAGACTTGGGTTTACTTCTTGAAGCTGAAGAACGAAATTTTTTCAAAGTTCAAGGAATTCAAATCCTTAGCAGAGAACCAAAGTGATCAAAATATCAAGGTATTGAGGTCAGATCGTGGTGGAGAATATGACTCAAAGGCATTCCATGATTACTGCAAACAACATGGAATTAGAAGATAATTTACAACTAGGTACACACTGCAACATAATGGTGTAGCAGAGAGAGAATAGAACAATTATGAACATGACAAGAAGGATGTTGAAAGGCATAAACTTGTCTAATGAGTATTGGGCAGAAGCAGTTACATGTGCTATTTATGTGATCAACAAATCTCCTACAAAGAGTGTGATGAACAGAGTACCAGGACAAGCATGGCCAGGTATGTATTGCAACATATCTCATCTCAAAGTATTTGGATGTGTATCTTATGCACATGTGCCTAAAGAGTGAAGAGGCAAATTTGATGATAAAAGTGAAAAAATCATATTTACTAGTTATAGTGAGCAATCAAAATCTTACAAATTGTATAACCCTGTCACCAAGAAGACCATAATTAGCATAGATGTTGTCTTCAAAGAACAAGAGTCGTGGAATGGTAGTATAGACAAAACAATTGATGCACAAGTGCCACTGATGGAAGAAGATGATGTAGTAGAAAAGGAGCAACAAGAATCACAGGTGAAGACACCAAATATAGACACACCAACAAGGACTCCAAGATTTTATGAGCAACATGGATCTTCAAGCAGGTCAACAAGTCGAGGTTCTCTTAACAATCAATCAGGTGATGAATCAAGAAATGGTAACAGAAAGATGAGAAGTCTGAAAGATATTTATGATGATTTGGATGTTATTTCAAATTTTTCATTGTTGTCATTCCAACCTTCTTCGTTTGACGAAGCAATCAAAGATGAAAATTGGGTGCAACCAATGGACGAAGAAATTGAAGCTATTGAAAAGAATGATACAAGGGAACAAAAATCTCATTGGTGTGAAGTGGGTGTACAACACAAAGTTGAATGAGAAAGGTGAAATTGATAGATTTAAAGCAAGACTTGTAGCAAAAGGATTCTCACAACAACCAAGAATAGACTTTGGAGAAAAGTTTGCTCCAGTAGCCAGATTGGATATTGTAAGAGCAGTTCTAGCCACAACAGCTCAGAACAAGTGGAAAGTATATCAGATGGATGTGAAATCAACCTTCTTGAATGGAATTCTAGAAGAAGAAATTTGTGTGCAGTAGCCTCTAGGTTATGAGGTTTAAGGTAACAAAGATAAAGGTTATAGGTTGAAGAAAGCGCTCTATGGACTGAAGCAAGCGCCTAGATCTTGGTATGGTAGAATAAACAACTACATGATTAAGAATGGATTTTGCAGAAGCAACATTGAGCCTACATTATACACAAAGGTAAATGAGAATGGACAAATTTTGATTGTTTGCTTATATGTTGATGACATGATTTTTATAGGTGATTTTGAGTTAAACGAATTTAAAGAAGTTATGATGAAAGAAATTGAGGTGACAGATCTTGGTCTCATGAAATATTTTCTTGGCATAGAAGTTGAGTAATCTAAAAAAGGATTTTTTGTTTGTCAAAATAAATATGCCAAATATTTGTTGAAAAGATTCAGGATGGAGAATTGCAACATGTACAAAGTTAAGAAAGGATGTTGAAGGATCATATGTCAATCCAACTCTATTCAAAAGATTGGTTGGTAGCCTCATGTATCTCACAGCTACAAGACCAGATATCATGCAAGGAGTAAGTTTGATTTCCAGATTTATGGAGACTCCAAAAGACACACATTGGAGTGCAGGAAAAAGAATTCTGAGATACATAGCAGGAACTAGAGATTGTGGCATAATGTATGCAAGCACATAAAAGAAGGATTTGATTGGATACACAGATAGTGATTTTGCACGCAGTTTGGTTGATAGAAACAACACTTCTAGTTTTGTGCTCCATCTTGGTTCATGTGTGATTTCATGGGCATCTAGGAAGCAACCCATTTCGACACTTTTGTCAGCAGAAGCAGAATATGTAGCAGCAACATCAATAGCATGTCAAGCAGTTTGGTTAAGAAGAGTATTTGATGGACTCAAGCAGAAACAACAAGGATCAACAACAATATATTGTGACAACACCTCAACGATTACGTTATCTAAGAATAATGTGTTTCATTAAAATAGAAATCATATTGATACTAGATATCACTTTATTAGAGAACTTGTGAGTAATGGAGAAGTTCACTTGAAGCCTTATAAATCTAGTGATCAATTGGATGATATATTTACTAATTCATTAGAAAAATATGTGTTTGAGTTTCATAGAAGAAACTTGGGTGTTGTAAGCCTAGTTGAGACATAGACCAGCAGGCATGTTTGAGTTGTTATGAGTCAGTCTTAGTTTAGCGGTTGTAATTAAGGGGGAGTGTTAAAATAAGCTAATTACTCCCGCATGAGGAGTTGGCTAAAGTTAGAGAGTCAGTTAACTGAGCGTTGAGTCAAGTCGAGATAATTCATAGTCGAACTTATAGTGTGTGGTTGCATGTCAAGTTGTGTGATTGCATGTCAAGTTATTTTAGGCAAGTCGCTAGTTGGAAAAGGTTAAATACCCTTCACTAGGTTCATTGTAATTATCAAGTTTTGTGTGATCAATAGAAGAGCCACAACTCATGTGTTTTGGGTGAATTTATGTTTTAGCTTCTCTGCCTTTTCAACAAATACGTCGGAGAGTGCTTTCATGGTGGGGGTGTTACCCAGCGGAGTCGACCTTTTCACCATGGCCACACATTATTTTCTTACGATGTTGTGCGATACAATATTCTCAATGAAACAAATTGAAAAGAATTTATCCGTATTTACAATTCTAGTTGTAATCATACCATGATCCTCTTCGCGGATGATGGGTTGTACCTAAGAACATTCTCATTAACAACAAATTTAGTGCCAAGCTATCAGACTTCAGATTAGCGAAGTCCATCGAAGTTGAGTTATGATTGGAATGAGGGGCATACTTTTCATCTTGAGCTTCTCATGCAGTGGGATTAGAATAATAGGTTTCAGCCATAACTCCTTACAGTGGTTCAAAAATGGGGAAATACATGAGAAAAGGGAAAGGTGTAGGCGAGGTAGTTGTGATGGAGGTATCATACGGCTCACTCGACATGAGAACAAGGGCTTAGATGATTCCCTGCATAAATTCTACCTTGAGCTACGAAGTAGAAAGTTGGAGAAATTTTCCAGAGGTTATTATAGTTCCCATGAAGCAACGAGCTAGGAGGAGTCCAAGAGAAGCTTGAGCAAGCCTCCAAGATTTGCACAATAGCAGGTGAGAGTGGCCAGCGAAAAAAGTAGTCATAGTGTCCTTCGAAGAGGAGCTTGAGCAAGCCTTTGAGGCTGGCACAGTAGGAGGCAAGAGTGGCCAGTGACAAAAGTAGTCATAGAGTCCTACAACAATAGTCTTCCATGAATCATTCCAGGAATAATTCTATAATTTTTCTCACAATGTCAAGCTAACCAAAGAATCCCAAAGGAAGGAGAACCATGATGACGATTATAGAAGGGTGCTTATTTATGCACATATGTGACCGAGGCATTCGATGAGGAGAAATAAGTGTACTCTCCCAGTTTACAAAAACAACATGCACATTCTCCACGTAAATAGCTCAACAAATGCATGCAAAGTGGTGTTGAGTACCCAAACAAGCTTTCCAACAAAGTAGTGTTGTTTTTTGAACACTCATTTTGTAAAATGTAAGTTTGGGGTTTTGAAGGGTTTTTATCATATACCGAAGCTTACATTTATATAGAAGAAATATTGTTCGAAGAAGAAGAAAACTTCCATGGGGAGTACAAGAGATTGTGGGTGTTTTGGTTTTATTCGGAAAGGCTTACTGTGGAGACCCATTTGTGTTTTATGATTGGAATTTTTCTTACTTTGAAGCTGCCCCTCTGGGTGTGAAGCAACAAGTAATTGCTTCTATTACAAATATGTTGTATTGTATTATAGACCTGCTACATTGGGTTCTTGTCTTATCAACAATGTTTTGTTTTTGGTTTTGACTTGTTCTCTATGGTTTGGAAGTGGTGGGTAGGTTGTTATTGAATGAAATCCAATATTGGTTCATTTATAGTGACAGTTCCTAACTTTCTAGAGTAATGAAAATGTTATACTTAGTTAATATATGTTTTTGGAAGTGGTTGTTAAGGTGCCATTGAATGGAACACAATGTGGGTTCATTGACAGTAATAGTTTCTAACTTCTTGAGGCAATACTACTGTCATCACAGTCGGCTCTGGACTTTTGTGCCTTTGCAGTTTCAATACAAGTTGGGTCCATGGGTTATGTAGTAGGGCGAGGTGGGGGCATTAGATTTGTTGAAGTTCCTAGCTTTTCGGAACAATGTGCTAGGCTTTTGTGGCTTTGTGGAAAAAATGCAAGCTAGGGTTGTAGCCCCCTGGGGCCTTAAGGTTTTTTTGAGCTCCCCTAATTGCCTAACTTCTCCTTGTCTTAGACATTTGATGGAGCAACGAAACATCCATGCAATGAATTATTCTTGAATTTTTATGCCTTTGTTCCTATGCTAGCCCTCTAATTGGATATAGAGTTGAGTAGGGTGTAGTTTTTATTAAAAAACATATTGACCACTAATTAAGGACATATAGTTGTATTAAGGACAAATAATATTGAGGAACAACGAGCCCCAAGGGTTAGCTCAACTAGTTGAGTCCCCATTATTAAGTACTTCGTTAGTTGGGAGGTCACAGGGTCAATTCTCCTCGACGCCCTTGGGGTTAGGCCCTGCTAGTATGGCCGATGGGCTTTAAAAGATTCCCTTCAGCGTTGATCTACCCAGATTTTCCATGGATGTAGCGGCCACCCGTGAACCACCTGTAAAAAAAATACTGAGGAACAACGAATAAATAGTTTGTCTTACCGACTACAATATTTTCATCCCCATTAATAAAAAATACTTTGATATAAACTATGCCTTTTGGCATATGGATTGGTTCTTATATTATTCGAATTATGATTTGATTCATAACTAGTTGCTATTTCCATCTCATTAATAATAAATACTTTCATGTATTTTAGTACTCAATGAATATGCATTGGTTCTTATTATGATTGAATTATTTCAAAGAATTCCCATTGATTTACAGGAGAGTCTAATCACATTGTGATTTTCATTTTGAAACAATGAGACTCAAATGCTATATATTATAACCCACATGTCACATTGTTTCTTTCCAAATTTTCATTTTTTTTGAGTTGATTAAGCTCAGGTCTCAATCATAAATCCATGCTTATCAAACACCCATATTCTCATCATGGCTTGGGAGTTCGCATGGCTCAATGCATACACATTGGGAAATAAGGCTTCAAATCCTACACTAACAATATAGGACATTATTGCTAAGTGGATCCTCTGGCTTACTCCCAGTTCCCTAGCATGTCGACGAGTGTATCGACATATAGTGAGTTTATGTGGCACTACCAATTCCTACCATGGAAATTCCTCCCCCTAATCCCCCCTTCCCAAAATAAAAACCTGAAATCCAACAATGTTTCATTTATTGAATAATTCTTTCACATTTTGATAAAAATCAAATGCCACAACCTACACTCTAGAAATTTCATAGGGACTCTAAATCAACAAACTCAAAGATTAAATACCACACGCCGAACTCTAGCATGACTTGGAGAATATGCATCTGTTATCCATACCTCATAACCTGCTCCTAAGAGAGGATCTGAGAACAAGGGAATTCTTGTTAAATGTATCCCTTGGCTTGCTCTTAGTTTCTTTCCTGCTCGTGAGTGTACCCACATATATTGAGGTGTAACTGCAGGTCTAGATCCAACCTTTCTCCAAAAATACCCCTCACAGAATTCCAGCAATACACCACTTTCTCAAAACATCACCGCTATAATGAACTCTAGCTCCAGGATTGAACACCATCATTAATGGCTATCACACTCAAGTGAGCATCCTATATTAATGTGCAAGGGGGGTCATGTGCTGGCAGCTGCTACATTTAAAAATACCCTACTCAACTCTATCCAATTAGAGGGTTATCATAATAATGAAGGCAGGAAAAATACCGATAACGAAAAAACTCATTCAACAAATGCTTCATGTCCCCATTAAACATCCTTGTCACGTTCTCAATACCAAGGAAATTGAAGAATTATTCACTTGTGTAGAGCAGGAAGAACAAAGATGGTTTACAGAAAGGTAACAACCCAAAAACAACAATAAAATGGCCTTTTCGCTATTTTTTTCATTTTTTTTCCATGTACATTCAGTGTTGTTCAGGATTGTGGTGGGTGAGTTACTTGTGTTCTAACAACTATTTTGATTTTTTGAATAAGTACAATAATGACCCAATAAGTGATTCGACTTTGCCTGGTAGGTTTGATTGGGTCAGATTGAGGCCATAAATATATTTCAAAAATAATTGTGGGGCTGTAGGCAGTTGGGGTGGTTGGGAGTGCTTCACTAGGCCTTACCATTCTTCTGCACTATGGAATAATGTTATCTTCTTGCTACGACCATGTGGATATTTGAAGACGAAAACTTCATAGAAATTATGGATCCTCAATTGGTGGATGGAATGCCAAAGGAGGATGAAGTGAGAAAAGTTGTTATGGTGGAATTCTGGTGTGTACAAGAAGATCCTGCCATGAAACCGAACGCAAGTGCTGTGAGCCAAATTCTAGAAGGCCACATGAAAATTGAAGAACCACCTTTGGCTTCTTTGCGATCTACCCTTTCAAAGCATCAACACAACTGAAATGTGGCGAATGCTGGCATGAATGGGATTGTAGAGGATAATCGATCATCTTAGACGGTTGGACTAGGTCGATTAAGTTTTAGATTAGGAAGGAAGTTGATGAATCTAGGAATCAATTCAACATGATAAATTTGATTATGAAGTGTTTTAATTACACATCATCGCACTAAAATTTAGATGCAAGATGGTTGAAAGTTCACAACATTTGATTTTTAAATCCTCTGAACGTATCTTTTATCAAAACTGCCTTTCGTACCAATATTCAATGAAAATGTAACATTCACAAGTCATTCAATGCATTAAATGAAACTGGAATTTTTACAAGTCATTTTGTGGTTTGTACTTCATTTTTTTGTGTAGATTTTAGGATATTCAATTAGCAATTATAGCTAATGTTAGTGAAATTTGAAAACACAACAAAAAATATCTTTGAAAATTTGAAATTAGTGTTTTCTTAATTTTTTCAAATAATCTTTATACAATATTTATTCTATTGTAAATAAGAGTTATATTTAGTGATTTAGTGAATATGATCTTGTTTTTCAAAATGATTTTCCCAAAACTTTCCTTCGGTGTATCTTTGCACCTTTAGGGGCAATTTCTAGTATATAGTTTTACAAGTGCACTTTTTAAAATAGACCTGTATGTGTACTTGGTGCACAAGTTCTATGATAACGAATTAAGTTTATGTTATTGGAATTTTGGCTCAAATCATTGGTTTTAAATTTGGGAATCATTTCATGTCATTGGGATTTTATTATTGGTGTTTAAATTTGGGTAATAAAGTTCGATAAATATTTTGACTCAATTTTGTGGCAAAATATTTGAAAGGAATAAGAAGCATGATATAGAATTTTATCTTTATTAAGAAAGAGGAATTGGATTTATTGTAGTTTCACATTTATTAAAGATGTAATGTCCCAAATGAGAAAAATTTGGAACAAGCTCTTCATATAAAATTATCATGCATTTAACAGAAGATTTCCATGTAAAAATAAGCAAATAAAGCACCGCAATCCCACAACACAATGAACAGGAAAATACTCAGCTTTATTATATTAGATGAACTGGGGTTTACATGCACATACAACCCATATAGCTGAGATAATCTGGCCTCAAACAGATCTACAATAATGCCACAATCGGCCTCCAAAACAAACTGAAAATCAATAAACAACAACCTGTGAACCCTGAATGGATCCACCAAGGGAAGAGATGGGTGCTCACCCACTCTCACTGAATCACCCAAGGGTTTCCATCCTGGGGCTACTACTGAAGTAGAGAACCAGGTTCTCAAACCTCTCCACAAAAACAATACTCAAATCCAAGATGTCTCCAAATGACCTCCTCCTCCTCTTTTATAGAAATTATGGATAGATCTCCAAGCCTTTAGAAGCATCTTATTTTATTATTATTCTAGAAGCTCCTCCAATGAATTTTTCTTAACTGACCCTTTCAATTTTATTTTATTTCACTTAAGTCACTTTTGGCCCATTTTCTCCAATTAATTATTTTTCCTTAATTAAATGGCTAATTAAAGTCATTTTTAACTAGGAAAAATGGTAAATCGCCCACCATACTCTCTTTTCCCACTAGAAGTTACTTCTTAGCACCCCATATTGTATATCTTCTCGTTCTAGTTCCAACGAGCTATTACACTAAGGTGTTCCATCAATTAATCTCCTCAAAATGCCACCTCGAGCATAATTACTTAAGTTATGCCCAATAATAATGTTGATTTTTGAAAGTTGTCGGAATGCGACAGAACAAAAGGAAAACTGTGCAGATGATGGAATGTGCCAAGTGAATACCATCAAATCCTATAAAAACTCCTCAAAACTCCATCAAGACCCCTGATGACATAAACCTGCTCCACTGACCTAGGCATTCGCTGCCCTGGAAATCCACATTGGTTGTAGTATGAAGAATAATAAAAATGGGGACATGGCAGTCCTCCCGCCCCAAGATTGCTTTCCCTCAAGCAATCAAAATCCGTGGACCAATCTGGTGGCCTGACACAATTGAGATCTAATGCCCAGATCCCATATGAACCATTAGGTGATGCTCTACTCCTGTGTCAACCCATCATGAACGAAGCCCTCAATGCCCGGATCCCAGACCAATCTTTGACTCAACTTGTCATCAACGAATCCTTTTAGATCCCAATGCCACCAAAAACAAATATCAAGGCTCCATGGCTCATGCTATGTTATAACTCAAACTAGGAATGTTTCTCAATCCACCGTGTACCAACTCACCACCTCTCTCCAATCCAACTCTTAGCATAAACCAAGGTCAATATCATCATGCTGATGTTGTGATGATATATTGATGAGTGTCCATCCTACATCCTATTGCCAACGGGAGCATGTAATATCCCTCACCTCTAAGGGCTCCTGCAATACAATGCTTCTGACTAAAAACAATACTCCATCAGTAGGGTACCAGCTCATGATATCTCTCCAATCCAATGCATGGGCTCCTGTGCAAGGAATACATATGCTATGATGATACTCATCCATGCTCAACTCCTAATGCTATACCTAGACAATCAAAACATGTCCAAGAAACCCTACATCTCTCCATCTAATGGGAAAAGTGGGCAAAATGTGTTGTAAGCCTTGTCTATGAACTTCTGGAGAGGGTTGCTGCCTGAATATGTTGCAGCTTTGCTAGCTTCCACTACATATGTTTGCACCTCATTAATGGGTAGACCCAAAGATGGATGCACTTCCACCTCCAATTTCTCCTTCCATCTACTAGCCTCCTACCATATTACCTTATCAATCTCGAACATCTCTTGACGACAAGTGTATGCAAATACTGCCTCCCTAGAGACTCTCTGCACATTTTTCTGCTCCACTCCAATGGCTGGCCCCAAGGGTGTCTGCTCATCCTCCATCATGGGATCAACATGAGCCACTAGCTAACTCTCCAAAAGCGACAAATCCCTCACACTGTGTGTATCATTTGTCTCATGCTCCTATATGTACTCCCTATGATAAATCATCAGTCACTCTCGACTCCCAGATCTCCTCCCCTCATGGGAACAATCTATTTCTCCTCGTACTCCTCTACCACACATGGATGGATATCTAGGCTTCTTCCATCAACTCCACACGACTGCTCGTGCTCCTGAAAGGTATCATCGTATGAACCAATGGACTCATCCAATGGAGAGTCCTTATCCTAATAGACATAAAGAATATCTCCCTACTCTACTGTTGTCATCTCCTAAGTGACATTTAAGCATGGGTGGTCAAGTCCCCAAGGTCCTTTGCCGATGAAGCAAAGTCCATTCCTCCTTAGCTCATTCTTGTTGCATGATCCACCAAACCTGAGTAGCTCGTCCCTGATTAATTTTCTCCTGAACAACCCAATGTTCTATTCAACCAATCTCTCAGCTAGATCAAAAGGAGCAGGTGAGACCAATTGTTCTCTCCTCTAAACGGACAACAATCGAGACTACAACTCCCAACAAATGGCATCACAGCCTCTCATACATGATGACAAGATGGACTGCATGTGTGTTGTCACTGTGTTAGGATGATGTTTCCTAATGCTTAAGAAGCATTGGAATATTTGTAGGATCAAACCATCACACTCTAGATCTAACATGATTTCACATGTCCTAGTCATGGGCATAATTTTCTTTTTTTTGCTAAAGAAAGAGTCGGTCCTTCTATTATCTTGTCACTCAGAATAAGATACATAAAATACATCGTACCCAAAGAGGAAGAGGGCTAAAGACTTAGCAATCACTTCACTCTTTGGGGAAAGAGTCAACTACTCGAGAACAAAACAATCTACCACCACCACACGAACTTTGGACCAAGGTCAAGCGGTCAAGGGGCAGAACGGAACAAAAACAACTTAACCCGACAAACTGTACGCGGATCCGAGGAGGTGAATAGTGACTATAAAATAAAGATTTCGGGTCCGTGAGGGAGTACCCGGACCCACTGACCAGCTCGACAAATCAGAGCCCTTGATCTACATCTGCAAGATCCAATGGCCGAGGGAGATATCGGGCGGAGAAGAAGCCGAAGGAATACCTGCCCGATGAAGGCGGTATTCTCTCTCCTCCGGAAGCCACGTGTTGATCGCTGAGTGGCATCAGAGACATTTCTAATAAACCACTTCAGGTTTTGAGGATGCCCAATAACCCGGAAACCGCTTGATGCCTGATAACCCGAAAACCACTTGACGCCTGATAACCGCTCGTCGCCAAATAACCGCTTGACACCAGATAACCACTTTATGCCTGAGAACCGTTTGACGCTTGGTAACCACTTGACGCCTGATAACTCTGCACTACTGCCATCTAATCGACTGAGCCACCCAATTGAACATGTACCTCACAGTTTAGAGTAGATCATCACCATTTTTCTGACTGTCTGCTCGCCTGTAGAACCCACAAGTAGGCAGCCTGTGGTATTCCACTGCGAGGCCCGATTGTGGCAAAGCTCAGGTTGACTAACAATCAAACCCTTATCGTCCATTGTTTATAGGTCAACTGGCAGATTCCTCTGCCTGTTCTGATAATGCTCCTTGTCTACGAGGGCCAGAGTGTGGCAGCTCTCACGTAGTTGTCCTACAGGTACCGACTCCCACAAGCAGCACTTGTTGTCTTTTGTGCATCTCACCCCTTCATTAGCGAGCCAATCCGCTACTTTATTGGCATCTCTATGCACATGCACAAAACTAAGAGTTCTGAGAATTCTTAGGTGTGATTGAATACAGTAATAGACCTGCAAAAGTCTCCAGTGTCTCGAGACTTTGTCAGGTGCAGTACCCATGCCTAGCTGCTTAACCGACTTAATAATTAATTCCGAGCCAACCTCGATGATTGTATTATGTAAATTGGATTCTATAAGAATCTCTAAGCATTGTTCAATGGCCATGAGTTTAGCCATATTATTAGTGGCCCTCCCCAGATGACTATGAAAGATGACTTTTATGTTGCCCTCTTCATCTCTTATGACTCCTCCATAGCCAACATCCCCAGGGTTACCTTTTGAGGTTCCATCAATATTGAATTTTAAAAAGCCTTTGGGAGGGGGTTGCCAGAAAGCCTTTCCAGCTGATATTCTCTTTGTTGTCTTATTGGTTCCCTGAGGGATGAGAGACTGGAGTCCCAACAGTTCCAGGATGTGAGCGTCTCAATGACCCGAGGGTTTCTCAGGAGGTTGCTTCCGATGGACATTGACAGTTTCTTTGAGTTGTTTTAGGATTTGAGCTATGATGCTTTGAGTTGAGCCAGATTTATCTTTGAAGATCCTGTTGTTACATTCTTTCCAAACGTCCCAGATCAAGAATCTTGGAATCAGATCCTAGGCTGTGTTTATTGTCTCATTTTCCGAGAAGTCCTTCCTCCAATTCTTTAAAGTGTCAGTGATGTCATTTTCGTTCCTGTCTGTCTGCTTGAAGATACTGGCTACCCAATTCCATAAGGTGGAGGTGAAAGAGTAGAGGTTGAGAAGGTGATCTATAGTTTCTTCTTGCTATCCACATAATTGGCATCTTTATGGCCCAGCAAAACCTCTCTTTCTGAGATTTGCCCAAGTTAAAATCTTTCTATGCTGGACCAGCCACCTAAACAGTTTGATCTTCGTCTAGTGTGGGTTGTTCCATAGGTCTTTCCATGTCTTATAAGGGCTTTGGTAGTTAAGCCCCGTGGCTATTCTTTTGGCTTCTTTGAGGTTGAAGATGCCCTCGTTTTTTTTGCCTCATCTTAGAAGATAATTCAAGGTAGAGGTCAAAATTTGTCTTTTCTCCAGAATATCTTTCAGCACGTTAGCTTGGGTCTTCAAGGGGGTTTCTTCACTACAGTCTGGTACCTTCCAAATCCTCCATTTACCAGTGTCCCTTGACTGATCCTAGTAGTCACTTACTTTTTCTAGTCCTTTGTTAATGGTATCGATTTTGATAATATCCAGTCCTTCTCTACTGAGGTTATGTTCCTGCTGCCAGTTGTCCTCCCAAAACCATGCAAGCTTCCCATTTCTGATCTCCCAGAAACTGTGTTTCTGAACTAAGGCTCTATTTTCCCACGCCTTGTTCCAAATGTGGGAACCTTTGATGTGGCCTGTCATTCTGATGTGGTCCGTTTCTTGCCAATCCCTTGCATATTTTTGTTTCCATAGTTTAGCCCAGGGGTTTCTTATTTCCTTTAGCCATCTCCACCAAAGTTTTGCCCCCAAAACTTTGTTTAAAATGTCCGGGTCATGGAGACCCAAACCACCATGGGTTTTGGGTTTATAGAGCTTGTCCCATGCTATCAGAGCCCATTTCTTTTTCTCTTCCCCTTTACCCCAAAGAAAATATCTTTGAATGTTCCTGATTTGCTGTAATACTCCTGTTAGTGCCAAAAGGGCTGATAACATGAAGATTAGAATGGTTTGTAGCAAAAATTTTGTGAGAACTAACCTCCCAGCTAAATTCAAGGACCTATTTGTCCATTTGATAACTTTGTCCTTCAGTTTATTGATTACAGACTCCCAGATTTCCTTGCTCAGTGGTTTATCAGTGAGGGGAATTCCCAGATATTTCGAGGGAAGATGATCTCTTTGAAATCCTAGAATTCTGGAGAGATTTCTTTGTATTGAAATATCAGTATTGAAAAAGAAAACTTTATATTTTGTGAGGCTTACCTCAGTACCCGCGGCCATTGTGAACTCATGTAAGATTTGTTTGAAAGCTTTGGCTTCCTTGACTGTTGGTGTGCCCTGCAGCATAGTGTCGTCCACAAATTGTTGATGGGTCAATGTGTCCCCATTCGGAGTGAGTCTAAGTCCTTGGATTCGTCCTTCCTCCTTGGATGAAATGATTGCTTTGCCCAATCCTTCCATCATGAGAATGAAGTGGAAGGGGGAGAGAGGATCTCCTTGTCTAAGGCCTCTTGATGGCTTGAAGGTTCTGGAAGGAGAGCCGTTAAGAAGAATTAAGAAAATGGCAGTGGTGACGAGAGCCATGACCCATCTTATCCAGTTGTGGTCGAAGCCATATGCTTTAAGAACTTCCCTTATATAATACCAGCTTAGCTTATCATAAGCTTCCGCTATGTCCAGCTGTATTATCATACCTGCTTGCTTATTGGTTCTAAGGGAATGCACCACTTCATGAGATTGAACAATGTTATTGAGAATTTGTCTACCTTCCACATAACCAGTCTGCTCTTCTGACACAAGTGTTGGAAGAAGGGAATTGAGTCTGTTAGGAATTACTTTGGATATGATTTTGTACACCACATTACATAAAGCTATGGGTCTAAATCTATCTGGAGTCATGGCTTTTTCCTGTTTGGGGATTAAGGCTATGAAGGATTCATTAAGCGCTCTCAGAACTGATTTTGATTTTCTCGAGTCCTCCACCACCTCCAGGATGTCGTTTTTTACTATTTCCCAACATGTTTTGAAGAAGTCTACATTGAAACCATCAGGGCCTGGCGCTTTCCCATTGTGCATCTCTTTGATTGCTTCATTGACCTCTTCCTCCGTTACTGGCCTATTAAGATTATAATTGTCTTCTCTGGTTACCAGTTTTGGAATGTGCTGAGTAAAAATTTTAGTAAATAGAGATCTGTCTTCCATGGTCTCCTCTGCTATACTTTGGAAATGTTGGACCAGAACCACTTCCATTTCCTTGTGGGTGTTTTGCTTTGTACCCTGAGGATCTATAAGTTTTGTGATTCTATTATGAGCTCTGTGTTCCATGGTAGACTTGTGAAAGAATCTAGTGTTTCTCTCCCCTTCCTTAATCCATTGCACTCTGGATTTCTGTCTCCAGAAGATTTCCTCCTGCTGGCATCTTTTGTCCCATTCTTGTTGAAGTGAGTCCGCTTGCATTTTATTTTCCTCTGTGAAGCCTTCTGTGATGAGAATTTGATTAATTTCCTGCAGTTTTCTTTCCACTTCTCCCTTGGCTTTGAATATATTTCCAAACTCATTGTTATTCCATTCTTTGAGCTTTCTCTTGATGTGTTTGAGTCTCTGATGTAGGAGGAACATTTTTGTGCCTTGGGTGGGTATTTCTTTAGCCCACCACTTTCCAATGTTAGTGATGAAATCAGGGTGAGTAAGCCAGACATTTTCGAACCTGAAAGGTATGTTCCTTGGGGTTCCAATAAAGGAGGCTTCCAGCTGGATGGGCTAGTGGTCCGAACCTCCGAAAGGGAGGATGAAAGCAGTCATGCTACGACCGGTGAGAAGGAGATCCTCCGAGATTATGAATCTGTCTAATCTCGAGGCTACTTGGGAAGTTCCTCCTCTCTTGTTGTTCCATGTGAAGATGCCATTTATTGTGTCCATATCCACCAATCTCATATTGTTAAGGAAGTTCTGGAAGGCTATTGAGTCTCTACCAAGTGATCTGGTTCCTCCTTTTTTCTCTATGAGAGATTTGATCATATTGAAGTCCCCTCCCAGAATCTAGGGCACTACTGGATGTCTCTCTCTCAGCTCTTCCAGAGAGGTGAGGAGCCTAAGTTTGTCTTCTAGAAGTTGAGGACCATAGACATTTGTGATCAAGTAGCTATCCTTGTCCCCCAATGGTTGGATAACCATTGAAAGGTGGTTTCTTGATGCCTTAGCGTCCAAGATTCCAAATTTCTGAGGATTCCATAGAGTAAGAATTCCTCCAGCTGAATTATTTTCTTTGACTTCTAGATAATTGTACTTAATAAGCCATTTGCTGTGTAGTTCTCTAATTTTGTCTACTGAGCTTTTTGTTTCCTGAATAAACACCATATCTAGTTTTTCTTCGTTTATTCTGTTACTGAGATTTCTTTGTTTCCTTTTACTCCCTAGTCCTCTAATGTTCCAGGTTGTAAGCTTCATAATAATGGGTTTGTAAAAGAGTAACTGATGAGATCTTTCATCTTACCTGAATTAATCATGAGTTTTCCACACTCTGTCAGTAGTTCATTTTGTCTCTTACGTCCTCTTTTCTTGCCTAGGTTCTTGGTGGAGTGTCTTGTTATTTTCTCCTTTGATTTAACCCCTTGGTTCTCCTGGCTATCGTGATTCCTTTTAACTCCTACTGCCTTTGTGTGAGACCTTCAAAGGAATAGATGTTGTACTCTATCAAACTCCTCTTGTGGTAGACAGTCTATTCCTGTTTTGATTCCCTGCTCCAGAAACTTTTCTAGTTCCAGGTTCTCCCTCTCTAGGATCTCCTGTAGGTCTTGGTCCTCTGTACCACCATTGCTTGGGGTCATCTCAAGGTCCTTTCTAGGTTCCATTATGCTTGGTATGTCCTCCTTTTGTCCATTGTTCTCTTGTATGATTTCCATGTTATCCTCTGTTTCCTTTTCTATTCGATAGTCTTCAGTTTTCTTGTGCATTCCATTTTCTCCTCCTTCTAATATCTCAAAACTGTTATAACTTGGTATCTTTCTTTCGCTAGATTTCTTTTGGGACTTTTTCCCCCTCCTTTTCCTCTGCCTCCCACTTTGGTGAAGCCTTCAGGGTCTTTTCCTTTGTTGGTTTTTAAGAATTCCTCCCTTTTGTTGAGTGGGCAGTCTCTAAAGAGATGCCCATGTTCATGACATTTACGGCATCTGAATGGGATTTGTTCATATTCGACTGCCTGGATCCATTCCTCGTCATAAACTTCCAGGATAACTTCATCTGGGAGAGCTCCCGATAAGTCCATCTCAACACATATGCGGGCAAAGGAGGTATATTTCCTCCGTAGATTCGCCTTTGATATCTTTATGAAATGCCCTAATTTGTTACCTATAGCTTTTAAAGATTCTGGCAGCTAGTAGTCTAAAGGTAAGGAGTATAATCTAATCCATACCGGGACTGAAGTGAACGTTTCTCGCTCCGGAACAAAGTTCATCACCCAGGGTCGCATGTAAATTCCTGCAGCAGCATAGAAGTAGGGTCCTCATTCAAAAACTCTATCTTTGTCTTCTAGGTTAGTGAAAACCACTGTGAAGAAACCCTTGAAACCAAGATGTAGATTTATCTCTCCCTTCAGTTTCCAGTGATTTCTTATCCAAGTATACAGTGCTTTTTCCGTCGGCCATATGCCCATGAACTTGCAAATAACCGCATAAGTCGCCATATGTTCTCTGTGCACCTGTAGGGCCAGATCATTTAAGACTACCCGGGGTTTAATGTTAGCCTTGGGCTTACATGATCCCGTTGCAGACATTTTCTCAGTTCTCTGATTGATGTCACCAGGAACCTTTTCCAGCCTAGCCTCCTTGTAGGTCCCTTCCTTTTCTTGGGAAACGCTGCTTCCCAGCTTGTGAGTGTCAGTTGTCTTTGTTTCTGCCTCAGGTGGATTTCGGAAATTGTTCAGACTCGCCTCTTTACTTCTGTTTGAAACCACATTACAGTAGGAGGGAGTGGAGCTCCCTCCTCCAAGTCCTTCCATCGCTACCTGATCGCGTTTGTCGCCCCCTATTCAAAACCCTAGTTCCTCAGAGCTCCCCATCATGGCCATAATTTTCAGAACCTGAAGCTTCTTCCCAAATGTAGGACCTGCACTATTTTCCAAGTCTCGAAAAGTCTCTACTATCATCTTGAAAACTCTCCTCATAACTTCATCATTGAAAGGAGGTATAGGTGCAGTCAGTCTCATGATGTGATTGAGACAAGATGCAATCGGAAGTCTAACCCCTTCACAAGGCTCCTCCAAGAACTTGAGTTGCATGAGAGCAAGCATAGCTGGTCTTAGAGCCCAAATTAATTTCTTCCCTTCTAGTTGGATCACTTTGGAAAGGAGGACATCTGGTTCATCAATTTTGAAGAAAATCTTTCATGCGACCCTCACGTGCTTCAAATTTGTCCCAAGTGCAAATTATTTGTGCCCCATTTCCTGTCTCTTCTAGGAAAAATTTTAAGGATGGAAATTTATCTTAAAGTTTAGAAACCTCAGCGAATCTTGCTAGTCTCTAATATGAAAACTATAAAATATTTGGTGATATCTTTGTAAAAATATTTAAATTTATTATGTTTTTATATATACTCTCTATATAATTTTGATGATATTTAAGGTAAAATAATTTTATATTATAAAACTTGGGCGAATTATTTTTAGAAAAAATGGAAATTGGCGAATCTTTTTTTTGGGAAAACCATGGAAAATTAGCCTTGTTATCACCCCAAGAAACTCTCCTAGGTTGTAGCTCGGAGATGCTCGGGAACATTACAAACTCAACTTAATGTTGGAAATGGATAAATGGAAGGAGTGATGCATATTCAAGCCAGATAACCACTCCTACTTTGCTTGACTCCAGACATGCGTGAACAACCCTAGACTACAAAGCTTTAGACCACCAATTACTCATAGTTTAAGGATTGGGTGAATATGGAGAATACTGACCACACCAGCAGATGCACAGGACCCTGTGATGGCCAGCTGCAACCAGTAAAAGGTCTGAAAATCTAATCCCCTGGTGTACAGACAGGATGACAACTTTCTGTCACTAAGTGAAAAGAAACTTGATTAACATGTTCACTGATACATGCAAGATTCAAACATAGAGGTAGGATGACAGCTCCTCTAATGCTATACATCAAGAGTTCAGGAAGAATGCATATCAAGCACAACCTAGAACAGAAAAGAGATGGAAAGTGAACAATTAAGAACAAAAGAAGCTTGTATTAGCTGAAAATGAAGACGAGACGCTGCAAGTATCAAAGTAGCTACAGTCTCCAGAAGTTGAACTTTACATCAAAACATCAACCATCAACCTTGATTACATCTGTTTTTTGGGTATATATAGAGTTTGATTACAAAAATGTTCTGCTATTCTAGGCATAGAGGGGTCATAATGGACCACCAACCGCTTTAATTGCTTGGCAGAACTTCTGAGTTCAATCGGCCTGCTTAAGTGAACAAAATTGATCTCCTTGGATGCTCTGTTGTACTTCTCGAGCAGGTGAAGTGTCGTAGAGGATATAATTCCATAACTGTTAAATGCGTTCACTTGCTTGGACTTTGTCCTTTTCTCCTCGGCCATACTATTTCTCAAATGCAGTTGTTGAAGATGAAATGCACCGGGTACTGGTAGATGATCACCTTCGTCCTTCAGGTGCACGGCATGATCAGGATGAGTGGACTGCATGGTGGATGTACGAGTAGGGCAGAGGAACAAGATTGGCCGTCAGATTGAACAGATGGACGGCGGATATGGCTTGGCAGGAGGTATCGGGAAATACGAAAGCGGGGTGGACACAGGCCGTTGGATCTCAGGCGGGCAGATCCAACGGTCATCGGGCGTCAAAGGTGCGCAGGGAAAATGGTTTCGGAAGCGGGTGGTATTGATCGCACCGCCGTGGAGGGTTGGGCGGTAATCGTACAAGAATGCGCGATCCCACACAATGCATGATGCGTGGCGATGGGGAACGGACGAAAACCGCTTTTATCGCGAGTTAACGTCCTCGCGGTTTGAAGGTGCGGGGAAAGAGACTGTCGTCCGATCGCGGGGGGGAAGATGATCGGACGGTGGGGAATGGTTGCGTGAGTTTCTGCGACGGGAGCCATTAGATCAAGGTGGCGGAGATCAACGGTTGGGGTTACAGGGCGGCTTTATGAAGGCGAGCGGGCGTGGGTTTCATAAGGTTTTGTGTGTATTAATGCCCGGGACTCGGAAAGGGCTTTTAATATGATTTTCGATGAAAACACGGGAAATAAAGACCAATGGAGGGTGAGGGGGGTAGAGGAGAATGTGAGGGAAACCACCATAGCCACTCCTTTGAATGTGACCACGGACAAAATATGCTTCTGACTTCGGCAAATCACTGTTATATGGCAGAGCTAACACTGGCTCCTTCTGGGGATGAGATCCTCCCTGTGAGGTCTCAAGAACTTGCAGATCAATGCCTTCCCTGTAAAATCAATTAGCAAGATTTCCTGGTGTTCCATTGGGCATGGATTCTAGCTGAGCTTATACTAAAAACTGCTAAAACGACATATTTACAACTTTAAGGCCAAAAGACCTTAAATCACATAAATTCTCAGAAAACGCCCATTGACTGGGCCATCAAAAATTGTCTCCCCTCCCATATTTTTCAGCATGAAGGTATTGTTCCCTTGGGTCTGATAAATAATAAAAGGCCCTGTCCAGAAGGCATAAAACTTCCCATGGTTGCCTTTCTTTTCTTTCAATGCATCCCACTATAGAACCAGATCTCCAACCTGAAAATTATCTGATTTTGTCCTTTTGTCAAAGACTTCCTTAATCTTCTTGTGATGTGCTGCAGACCTTTCAACCAACTGTTCTTTGATTTGGTGTACCTTTGCTAAATCAGTGATCCTTTTTGCCATGTCTTCTTCCTCATTCTGCTCTTCTTGTAGGAACTTTGCCACGGGGAGGGTTAACTGAATTGGGAACACAGCCTCAGTGCCATATACCATCTTGAATGGAGAATTTCCTATGGATCTCTTGGTGGTTACTCTATCATCCCATAGTGCATATTTGAGCTTAGAATCCCAATTCTTTTTATTGTCTTCCAGCAACTTTTTAATTATCCTTATTAGACTTTTGTTGGAAGATTCTGCTAAGCCATTGCCTTGAGGGTAGTATGAGGTGGAATGAACCAGCTTAATGCCCATTGAGCCACACATGTCCACCAATTCTTTTGCCCTGAAGGTTGCTGCATTATCTGTGATTATTTTATGTGGACATCCAAATCTAGTGAAGATATGCTCTGTCAAAAACCTCATGACCACATGATGATTAGCGTTTCTGGTAGGGATTGCTTCAATCCATTTAGTGAAATAATCTGTGGCTACTAATATCCACCTGTGCTGGCCACTGGAATGTGGATTGATCTCTCTAATGAAGTCTAAGCCCCACTTCTGAAAAGGGTCATTTGCGTGTATCATTTGAGGGGCAGGGACTTCAATTGTGGTTTTCCTTCGAATCTTTGGCACCTGTCACAAGATTTAACAAATGAAAAGACATTAGAAAATAAAGTAGGCCAATAGTACTCAGCTCTGAGGATCTTGTAGGCTGTAGTTTTCCAATAATGGTGCCCTCCACACATGCTGTAATGAAACTACTGCATAACCTCCATTGATTGTTCTTTGTCCAGACACCTCAAAAGCATTCCAGATGGGTCTCTCCAATAGAGAAGATTTTCATGAATGCAATATTTTGTTGCCCTGAGCTTAACAGTTATGGCTTGGCTTGAGCTAAGGCCTGGAGGGATTTCTAGCTTCAACAAGAATTGAGCTATTGCAGAGTACCAATCACAAGAAGCTAGATTTTCTGCTAATGACTGTTCTTTGCCTGGTTTAGGTGCTCTCTCTTCTTCTGTTTGACCATTTTCTACAATTGTGCCCATGAAATCTATGTCCAATGTTCTGCAATTTTCTTCAGCCATTAACTTGGCAAGGCCCTGACCTTTGACCAGCTTGGTGGGCTTCAATTCTATATTAAATTCAATTAACTTTGCAATCCATTTAGCCCTTCTTCCATCAGCATCAGGCTGTGTTAAGACATCTTTTATTGAAGCAGAGGGTACATATGCAATTATCTTGGAATGCAGAATATAAACTCTGAAAGCTTTCAAAGACTTGATAAGAGCATATGCTTGTTTCTCCATAATATCATACCTCAGCTCAGCATCCCTTAAGGTTTTGCTGAAAAAAGCCACTGGATGCTCTGAGATTTCTTCATTTGCTTGCAATAAAACTGTTGCAAGGGTGTCATCAGAGGCAAATGAAAATATATGGAACTGCTTGCTGTAATCCGGACTTCTTAAAGTGGGAGCTTCCATAATAGCTTCTTTAATGGACTCAAAGGATCTTCTTGTTGAATCAGTCCATTTTATCTCCGACCCCTTTCTCAACATGGAGGTAATGTGCTTTACAAATTCTGCAAAATTCGGGATGAACCTCCTCACAAAATTTATTTTGTCTAGAAAGGACTGAATGTCTTTCTTTGATCTTGGGACAGAGAAAGTTTGTATTGCTTTTACTCTTTCTGGGTCAATTCGGACACCTGTAGCAGAAACAACATGTCCTAATAGCTTGCCCTCTTCTAAGGCAAATTGTGACTTTTTAGGATTGACTAAAATCCCAAACCTTCTGCACTTCAGGAACACTTTCTTCAAATGCTGTAAATGATCTTGATGACTGCTGGAGTATACTGTTATATCATCAAGGTAAATAAGGACAAACTTGTCCTTCTCCCCCACAAATGCTATATCCATAGCTCTCTGAAAGGTGGCTCCAACATTCATCAATCCAAAAGGCATCTTGGAATACATAAAAGTGCCCCAAGGAGTGGTGAATGCAGTCTTTTCTTGATCATCTGGATGTATAGCAACCTGGTTATAGCCTGAAAATCCATCCAGGAAAGACATTACTTTGGCTCCCAAGATTTTCTGCAGTAAATGCTCCATCTTGGGCAGAGGATAGTTATCTTTTTTAGAGCATCTGTTCATGTTTCTGAAATCAACATAGAGTCTGATTTCTCCACTTTTCTTCCTCACTACCACTAAGTTGGCTACCCATTTTGAGTATCTGAGAGGGACTATGATTTTGGCAGCCAGTAACTTCTTTATTTCTTTTTCAATCAGAGGAAGGAGCAAAGGGTTTATTGGTCTCAGCTTCTGCTTGAAAGGGATGGTGTCTTTCTCTAAATGGATTTTATGCTGGATAATCTTTTTGTCATATGTTTTCAGGTCATTATATTCCCAGGCAAAGACATCAGCAAAGTGCTTCATTAAATTGCAGTATTCAGCACTTTGAGCAGCAGACAGGTGAGTAGACAGATCTATATATCTTCACTGATCTGGACTCCCTATGTTATGCTTACAGGCTGCAGATTGGTCTTCTTTTTGGGCAGCCTCATAAGGCACATCATTCTGGTCAAACAACTTTTCTAATGGAACCAGACCCTTAGGTATATGATTGATGGGCAGTTGGACAATGCTATCTTTACCAATTCTGTTTCTAAGCTGGGACTGGGGATTTTCTTCTAAGGTTTCATTCTCTTGGTCAATTTGCATTTCGGAAAACTCATCAATGACTTGCAAAAATCTATTCACTTCATCATCATCATCAAAAACTTTCCAATGCTGGACATTATCAGGCAAGGATGGTCTGTATTTCATTTGAACTTCATAAACTAGTCTGGGAGGTATGGGAGGAATAAATATGCTAGCAGACACAGCCAGGGAATCGACAAGCTGATTTTTGGCTCTAGGGACATATGAGATACAAAAATTATCAAAGGAATCTTTAGGTCTCCATACCTCATCTCTGTATGCTTTCAGCCTTGGGTGCTTTGCTCGAAATGTTTTATTCACTTGCTGAATAATAAGATGAGCATCTCCGAACACCTGTATATTCCTGATTCCTCTGTCTTTAGCTGCGTTAAGGCCCAATAGCAGAGCTTCATATTCTGCTATATTGTTGGTGACTTGAAAAGCCAGCTTAAAAGACAGATGTGTGCTTTCTTGTTTTGGAGATATCAGCACCACCCCTGCTCCTGCAGTCTCCTTGGTACATGCTCCATCAAATAACATCTCCCAAACCTGACTTCCTTGCTCTCTTTCGGCCTAATTCACTGGTTTCCTGAGCTGCATTGAGACCTTCTGGGATTTTTCTATTTGGAGGATACATGCTCCAAAATCAGTGTCCACGGCATATATGGGATGATTAGAAGGATTCTTCTCATCATTGATGATGTAGGCCAGCTGTGCTTCCCTGTACAATCTCCTGCTTTCTCCTCCAAAAACTGGGACAGTGGCATAAGATAAGCCATTCTGTAATGTCCCACCTAGTTTCTTAATCCACCCTCTAGATAGCAGCATGCCAAACTTAGGAGGGACATCTACTACCACAATATCCATCATCATACTCTTCATGGGCAGTTGAGTCAGGGTAATGACCAAGTCTTTGATTAATCATAGGCATTTTACCTTCCTTGAATCAAATGAGAATAAGTCATGATATGGTCTAGTGATATCAAGGCCTGACTCTTCCATGATAGCCTTAGGCATCAGATTGTGGCTGGCCCCTGTGTCTAGCAGGCAAATGTGGAGGATTTTGTCATGAATGGTCAAGGAGACATAAAATGATAGAGAATTATTATCAGTAGGTTCGATCATTGGGCTAAGCACAACTGTAGGTTTATCATCTTGTAAATTGACATAGTTAGTGGAGGTTTGTGTGGCTTTCAGCTCAAGAGCCTCAAGGATAGGCTTTCTAAAAACTTCACTCTTCACAAGTTCTAACAGAGGTACAGATATTTTTAACTTCTGGACTTCTGATTCAAAACTGAAAGGGGAAGGGGACTTATCAGGACCTCTTACCTCTTGAGCTGGTGTTTTGAGGATGACTGGATCGACTGCTGTTTTCTTTTGTCTAATATTCTGTTGCTCTGTTTGGACAACAGCTTTTGGGGCAAGACTCTCCTTGACATTGTTTGCTTTTGACCTCAGATTATATTTTTGCTGTTCACCAGTCTGGAGAACAACCTCTCTGTCCCACTCTTGACTGTTTTGGTCTGGCAGAAATGATTCTTCATATGCAGCCAATGTCAAAAAGGTAGCACTACCTTTATCTTCCATGCAACGGATTTCATCCTCCTCTTCAAACTGCTCCTCCTCCATGACTACATTCTGGAAAGGAGCCTTAACTCTTTGTTCTTCATTTGTTTCTTTACCCCTTTGAATGATTTGCAACTGCTCATTTGCTCTTCTGAATGGATTTGGATTTCTTGGAGCAAATGTGTTTTGAAACCTTGTTTTCCCAGAACTCTGCTCAACTTTCAGCTTAGATATCTCAACAGCCAATGACTCTATCATTTTAGTCATTTTATCTAATTTGGGTTCTGAAGATGAAGCAGAGGAAGAAGAAGCCTCACCTCTCTGCCTTCTTCTATCAGCATGACTTTTAAGCTTTTCTGCAGCCATGATATTTGATTCCACCTCCAGTGCTGCATCCTGCATATCAGCTAGAGTGGCACATCTTCTTTCTCTCAAAAGCAGGCAGAAATCCGAGTCAAAAGCATTGGCATAAGTGAGTTTGGCAGAGGTGGGGGTAGGCTTTACTTCAACTGGTATCTTACTATACATACGGTTAAATCTTTTATTAAAATCAGGCAATGATTCCCCATTTTCCCTCTTTAGGTTACCAAACTCAGTATGGTAATAGAGCAAATCTTTCCTATCTCCCCATTGCTTCAGGAATGCATCATCCAATGCTTCAATGTTAGTAATATACCTATGGGGCAATTCTCTAAACCACTTTCTGGCCTCTCCATCAAGGCTCTGGACAAATACTCTCATCCACACATCATCTTCACTGATATCTAAGTTATCAGCATAACTATAAAAAGACTCAAGGTGTTCTTCAGCTGTTACTCCCTCTGTACCAGTGAATTTGGGCATATATTTCTGATATTCTCCTGCAGGCATATCATTCAAAGGAACAGGCAAGACCAGGGGTCCATACCTAGCAACTATAATTCTTTCCATCTTCGTGGGAGCTTGTTGGCCTGCTATGACTGGGATAGATGGAAGGCTACTGGTAGATTGAATGGTAGGGAGTAATGAAATAGATGACAGGAATGAAGAAAATTGATGGACTGTATGGGAGGCTTTCTTTAGACTGGGATCCAAAGGGGAACTGACTGAACAAGGAGATGTATGAATATCTGAAGGTATTTCTTTACTAACAGTGTTAGGCTCTAAATCTTCAAACTGTATATCCTCAGCGATAACTTTCTCCTTCAAAGATACATAAGATTTCTTGGTCTTACCTGATCCTGATGCTCCTTTCTGTGATGTTTTCTTTTGCTTAGCAATCTTCTCAGGGTCAGGCACTGGGTCAGCTGGTGATTTCTGAGGATTTCTCCGAGTATGCCTCACAAACTGAACCAGAATTGAAATGTGGAGTCGCCACCAGGTAGGTTCTCCAGTAGAGTCGCCAGATAGATGATTACAACCAGAAATGTGTCCAGACTTTGTCTATCATCAAAGCATGGAACTGTGTCGTTTTCCTAGGGAAGCTGAGCTTCAATCTCCTCTCCTCGGCAACGGCACCAATCAATGTTATCACCCCAAGAAACTCTCTTACGTTGTAGCTCGGAGATGCTCGGGAACATTACAAACTCAACTTAATGTTGGAAACGGATGAATGGAAGGAGTGATGCATATTCAAGCCAGATAACCACTCCTACTTTGCTTGACTCTAGACATGCATGAACACCCCCAGACTACAAGGCTTTAGACCACCAATTACTCACAGTTTAAGGATTGGGTGAATATGGAGAATACTGACCACACCAGCAGATGCACAGGACCCTGTGATGGCCGGCTGCAACCAGTAAAAGGTCTGCAAATCTAATCCCCTAGTGTACAGACAGGATGACAGCTCTCTGTCACTAAGTGAAAAGAAACCTGATTAACGTATTCATTGATACATGCAAGATTCAAACATAGAGGTAGGATGACAGCTCCTCTAATGCTATACATCAAGAGTTCAGGAAGAATGCATATCAAGCACAGCCTAGAACAGAAAAGAGATGGAAAGTGAGCAATTAACAGCAAAAGAAGCTTGTATTAGCTGAAAATGAAGACGAGACGCTGCAAGTATCAAAGCAGTTACAGTCTCCAGAAGTTGAACCTTACATCAAAACAACAACCATCAACCTTGATTACATCTGTTTTTTGGGTATATATAGAGTTTGATTACAAAAATGTTCTGCTATTCTAGGCGTGGAGGGGTCATAATGGACCACCAACCGCTTTAACTGCTTGGTAGAACTTCTGAGTGCAATCGGCTTGCTTTAGTGAACAAAATTGATCTCCTTGGATGCTCTGTTGTACTTCTCGAGCAGGTGAAGTGTCGTAGAGGATAGAATTCCATAACTGTTAAATGCGTTCACCTGCTCGGGCTCTGTCCTTTTCTCCTCGGCCATACTGTTTCTCAAATGCAGTTGTTGAAGATGAAATGCGTCGGGTACTGGTAGATGATCACCTTCGTCCTTCGGGTGCACGACATGATCAGGATGAGTGGACTGCATGGCAGATGTACGAGCAGGGCGGAGGAACAAGATTGGCCGTCAGATTGAACAGATGGACGGCGGATACGGCTTGGCGGGAGGTATCGGGAAATACAGAAGCGGAGTGGACACAGGCCGTTGGATCTCGGGCGGGCAGATCCAACGGTCATCGGGCGTCGAAGGTGCGCGGAGGTTAACGGCCGGGGAAAATAGTTTCGGCAGCGGGTGGTATTGATCGCACCATCGTGGAGGGTTGGGCGGTAATCGTACAAGAACGCGCGATCCCACACAATGCATGACGCGTGGCGACGGGGAATGGACGAAAACCGCTTTTATCGCGAGTTAATGTCCTCGCAGTTTGAAGGTGCGGGGAAAGCGACTGCCGTCCGATCGCGGGGGAAGATGATCGGACGGTGGGGAATAGTTGTGCGAGTTTCTGCGACGGGAGCTATTAGATCAAGGTGGCGGAGATCAACGGCTGGGGTTACAGGGCGGCTTTATGAAGGCAAGCGGGCGTGCAGGTGCGGATTTCATAAGGTTTTGTGTGTATTAACACCTGGGACTCGGAAAGGGCTTTAATATGATTTTTGACGAAAACACGGGAAATAAAGACCAATGGAGGGTGAGGGGGGTAGAGGAGAATGTGAGGGCAACCACCATAGCCGCTCCTTTGAATGTGACCACGGACAAAATATGCTTCCGACTTTGGCAAATCACTGTTATATGGCAGAGCTAACAAGCCCCTAAAATTTTCCATGCCTTTCTACACATCCTTTGGATGTTCTCTCTGAAAAATGGCATAGACCTTTTTTGAGAAGAGTCCGCTGTTTGTTGTTGTTGGTTTATTAAGGGAGTTAATGAAGGTTTCATCCATATTTAGTCAAATGATCAAGTACAACAAGAAGTACACAATAATGATTGGCTGACGTAGTGGTAGACTCAATACACAGTCCTTCTTACATCAAAAACATAAGTCTGATCTCATAGACAAGACTCTACCAACAACCTTTAACTTACTATTGACAACAATGTTGTTATGCTCAAACACTGCTAGTAGTATATATGACACATGACTCAATCAAAAGTACAACAGGACAATATAAACATGACATCACCTTCAACCCACAATTGCACTAATTCTTTGACACATACTTAGCTACCTGGACAACAACATACCTGCACCTTACTAACTCCACCAGAAACAATAATACTTGACTCAAATACCACAATAAATTTTTGATATATGGTCAACTAACCTCACTGGGCTTAGCAGTAGTACATAGTTATGACTGATAGCTCATTGCAAATAATACGTACAGGCCCCTCTAATGTTGTGAAACTCTTATGAGCAATTATCTCAATGACAAGTAGAAGTGCTGATATGATTTGAAAGAACAACCAGAGATTCCTTGTCAAATGCTTAGTGAACATTCATTCTTAGAGAGAAAATAATAAACAGATTTCTTGAGAAATGAACTAGGGACCTGGAATTGCTTCTCGCTGGCTTAAAAGAAATACTGATGGTATCTTGCTTTTTGCTTGGATCCTCAGAACTTCTGGATAGATTTTGTAGCCCAAAAATTAGCGTTGAACCAAGCGTGATTTACAACTTGATTCCTTGGATGGCGCTGATACTTGATATTGGACCCTACGCAGACCAAAAACCATGATCACAATTCACCGATCCATAGTGCAATTCAGCTTCTAGTCCCATCGTGACAATTGTATCTGGACGTGGCAAGTAGAAATTGCGCTATTAGCCACTAGAATGAGCTCGAGGAATTTGATTCCCTGGGAAAAATGCACGGAACGATAGACTCAACCTTTTGGAAAGATGGAAACTTCAATACACGCGCTTGGGTCTGCTTAGGAAAGATTTCGATGAAAGAAAACTCCTTTGTTTATTAGTATTCCACCAAATTAACACGTTCTTCGGAGAAACACCAACTCAATTTCGACTAATACGGCCCTAAACAATATCTGGGGTCGACCTTAGGACTGCTTAGTGTACCCACAAAATTGGCATTTTGTTTCCTCATGGCGGCTTGATCACAACAATGTGTGATTGGTGAGATCTCGACCTTCTCAACTACCTTGGCACGATGTGTCTCTTCTTCCCATGCATCACGCTATGGATTCTCATATCAATGTGTTCCTCCTTGCAACTCTCTTAGTAGGAATCAACTTACAATAATTTGGGACGACTCTAATACATGCTCAGTCGGCCTCGAAATATTTCGATGACTGCTCAGCAAATCCATTCTCATCCAAAGACGCTTCAGCCCTTTGAAATGTCTATTCAATAATGAAACTTTGAAATGTTGGCCCCTTTTGGATCTCAAATTAGTAATGCAACCTCCAAATTTGATGGCGATTCTCACAAGGTGAATGAGGCAATGTCAAATTCTCCATCGAACAACTACGACTTTGACTCTCTGGCTAGGCCTTCACAAATTTTTCCTCGGTTCTCTGAAGTATCTGGCAATTAAATTTTGGCATTCGGCTCCTTCAATACGCTCCGAACACTTTTCCCACTGCAACCCATGCAAATGAATTTGACCCGTTATCAATAACTGACGGTCCTCTAGCTCTAAATTGAACCACCATAGGATTGTGTCGCTGTTCAAAAGTGACCTGTGGATTCAGAGCCACCAATGTAATCAACCATCAATGTGAGAATTCGACCCTAGAGCTGGACGACTTCCGTTACTGGGCCCTCTAATTTCTGCGGTTTGACCTTCAAACCCGTAAGTCGTTCAATTAAAAAAAAATGATATGTGGCCGCTTGACTTTCCACGACGCTTTAAAATATTGATGCGACCCCACTTAAATTCTGAATTTTAATATGGCCTCAGAATAACGGCTCGACCCCTTTTCAAATAATTCGATCCACGATTTCTACTAACATTTGATTTTCGGCCAAAATATATCCCTTTATGAAGTAGTAAGCTTAGATACTATGTCGAATGATTATTAATCAATCGTTAGAATTAAAGAAAAATTGGCTAGCCTTTTTGATAAAGAGATTTGATTTCGTTCCATCCGGAAATAATCTCTTTCGGGACCTCTAGTATAAATACTTGAACCATCTACAATTAGAATTGAAACCCTCCCAACCCTCCCAACTGAAACCTCACAGGCTGAGCCAAGAGCAAAGTTATGATACCATTGTAATGTCCCAAATGAGAAAAATTTGGAACAAGCTCTTCATATAAAATTATCATGCATTTAACAGAATATTTCCATGTAAACATAAGCAAATAGATCACCACAATCCCACAACACAATGAACAAGAAAATACCCAACTTTATTATATTAGATGAACTGGGGTTTACATACACATCCAACCCATATCGTTGAGATAATATAACCTCAAATAAATCTACAATAATGCCACAATCGGCCTCCAAAACAAACTAAAAATCAATAAACAACAACCTGTGAACCCTAAATGGATCCACCAAGGGAAGAGATGGGTGCTCACACACTCTCACTGAATCACGTGAAGGTTTCCGTCCTAGGACTACTACTGAAGTAGAGAACCAGGTTCTCAAGCCTCTCCACAAAAACAATACTCAAATCTAAGATGTCTCCAAATGACCTCCTCCTCTTTTTTTATAGATCTGATGGATAGATCTCCAAGCCTCTAGAAGCATCATATTTTATTATTATTCTAGAAGCTCCTCCATTGAATTTATCTTAAGTGATCCTTTTAATTTATTTTATTTCACTTAAGTCACTTTTGGCCTATTTTCTTCAATTAAATATTTTTCCTTAATTAAATGACTTATTAAAGTCATTTTTAACTAAGGAAAATGGTAAATCGCTCACCATACTTTCTTTGGCCATTGGAAGTAACTTCTCAACATCCCAAACTGTAGATCTTCTCGTTCCGGTTCCAACGATCTATTACACTGAGGTGTTCCATCAATTAATCTCCCCAGAATGCCACCTTGAGCATAGTTAATTAAGTTATGCCCAATAATAATGTTGATTTTTGAAAGTTGTCAGAATGCGACAGAACAAAAGGAAAATTGTTCGGATAATGGAATATGCCAACCGAATGACATCAAATCCCATAAAATCTCCTTAAAACTCTATCAACACCCCTGATGACATAAACTTTCTCCACTGACATGGTCATCCCTACCCTGGAAATCCACTCTGGTTGTACTATGAAGAAGAATAAAGATGTGGAAATGAAAAAAGTAAAGACTTTTTTTTTTTAACTATGGGTTTTTGTTTTAAATCCACCTAAAATTGAATAACGAGATCTAAGGACACTTTGTCATTGTGTATAATCTTTGGCTGTGTGATTTTCATTTTTTGGCATCTAATTTCCATTTGTCACATCGCTCATGGAGAAATAAGGTGTTAACGTCATGTTGATTATTTACATGTAATAAATGAATGAAAAATTGCTTTGAGCATAGTCTTTTACACAGTTCAAGAAGGAAAAAGAAAAGGGAAGACCATCATAAAATTGCATGAGGGGGTCAAATGAGTCATCAAAATCAAGTCATTATAATATCACTTTAGGGTGTGTGATTAATAGTACTTGACACCCTAAGGTGACATAAAAATAAAGCAAGCATGAGAGAAATAACAAAGTTCAAGTGAGTGAATACAAGTGAGCATGACAAGTAAGTGCGAGAACAATGGGTAAAGCATGAAAGAATTTATAGAACACATCTCCAGAAATCAAAAAATAAAAAAGATAATAGAAATGAAGTGAATAATTGGCTTATTTATTTTCAAGGTCAAATCCATATGAAGGATCAATTGATTGATGCACTTCAAATAAAATTATGAGAAAAACAAGATCAAATTGATGACATGCTTGATGCAACATCTACAACCAAGATCGATGCAATTTGTGACACAAAGAATCCCATACAAAAAATCAATGCAATTTGTCATATAGATGAAATCATCTACCATGTTTATGCAAGTTGTGACACAAAGGAGCTGCTAGATATGATTGATGCAATGTATATACAAAGGATCTTATCCAAAAGCTTAAGACATATGTGATACATATGAAATCATGCAAAAAGTTGATGCAACTTGTGACACAGGACATAATATAGATGGTTGACAGTCATTGTGATACATAAGACCTAATGGATATAAAATCATACAATAAAGATGAGTCACAAAAACAAGTACAACATGACATTATCAATGGTAGTAAATGTGAAGAAGCAAAAGAACAACATCAATATTTTTCCAAGATGTTTGTCAGAACTTGAAAATAGTTATCATTCAATAGAAGTTGGCATGGTTTGGGATATGAAAAAGGAAACAATTTGCATGTTCTAGGTTACTTCGAACCAATTCAGTTTGTGAGCACTGGCTTTCATAGAGATGTATAGAATCTTGAAAATATATGCCAACATTGTTAAAGATTTGGTTACATGGAGAGTCAATGTTTTGATCTCCATCCTTGTCTTCATTGTGGGAAGACAAATCACTTATCAACAAAATGTTGAAAGCAAATGCAAGTTAAGAAAAAATCCATTATGAATGAATAAACTCTTGGAAAATGAATCAAGAGGTAAAGAAGCTACATAAATCTTATTTCCTAGTCAAGAAAGACTTAAAGACACAACAAAAAGAAAATAAAAAATAAAAATTATCAAACAATTATTCCAAATGATTTTGGGCATGATCCAAATCTAATTCTATATGTTCTTTGAAGTCAATGATGGTACTCTACACACCACAAGGGGTGGGAAGATGACTCTCTTACACCGTTGGGTGGGGGGGGGGTGGTGGTGTAGTAGATTGATTAAGTAGAGATGATTGGTGGTAAATTAGAAGCCACCGCATTATTTAAATCAAATTGGTTAGTGGTCATCTAGAATTCGCCAAATTATTCAAAGTATATTGGTCAGTGGTCATCCAAAACCACCACATTATTTAAGTGATAATGGTTAGTGGTAAACCATACACCACTACTATCAAGAGAAGATGGTTAGTGGTTAGCTAAAAAAAACATCACATAAAGCATCCATAGCTCTAGTATGGATCCTTTCAAGAATGAACTAATGAAAAAATTCATACTTTACACTTGATAGGGGGACATATCATATATCAGGCTTCAAGATTCATAGTATAATTACTTAATCAAAATTCAATTAGCATTTGGGAATTCCGATGTAGAAATTGCTCTCCTAAAAAAAAAAAAATGTTACACATTGGGAATGTTTAAACAAAGTAGATGTTCACTTCTAAACATTGGTCATTTTTAAGACATATCTTCCTCATAGTTTTGTTCAACAATTTTATATTGAAGATGAAACAAAGTATTGGTACAATTATTTAGACTTGTGATTGTTGGGGGGGTCGGTGGGGGGGATGTTAGACTATGAGTCCCTATACACTTACAAAGTCCAAGAACACAATTGTTATGAGTTCTAAACCTTATATTTGATGAGGTGTTATTGTGATCCAATTATGAGTTATTAGTGAGATATATATCTAGAATGGTCCAATTAATGTGAATTTAAACCGTGAGATTTATATAACATGTAACATAATGGCTTAAGGCCTTTTCCTCTATTTGCTTGACTTTTATTGTTTGTGCTAATTCTCATCAATTCCAACCTCCTACCCACTATAAATTCTAACCCTTATGATTCATAGCACAATCATATTTTAACACAACATGGGCTCCAAATAAAAAATCTACTTAACATATCAATACCCCTCATCATTATGACCCCATCCTAATTATACCTCCTAACCCTTATGGTATTTGATACAACCATACCTAACCACTATGATAACCCCTTGACCCTCATGACAACTATCATAATCACCCCTTACTATATAATTAGCCTAGACAACTAACCGCTTGACACATTATGACCTTGAAGACACTAACCCCTGAATATGCTAACCCATTAATACATAATAATCTTAAAACAATAACCCCCTTATAGAAGTGACCCCTCATGCAGTCACCCCTTGACACCTTATGACCCCAAACCATGGTTTTCCATCAACATTAGTTTGTTATCACAAATAACCACCTACCCTTGACCCACCAACTAACTTATAATCCCCAATTTATTATAATACCCTTAAATAATTCACTAAACCTTAACCATCATTACCATATCAAATGTTGTTGATTATTATGAACCAACTAACCAAATGTGCATAAAAAGACCCAATTTAGTAGTGTGTTTCCCAAGTCATGTGAGAGTGAATGGATAAGAAGCTCTTTAAGGGAAAAACTTATTATTACAATATATAAATGCTTAAGACAAAAATGAGTCTTCAAATGAATCTCTTAGATGTGTGGGTGTGTGTGTGTATATATATATATATATATGAGTGCAAAGAGGGTTAGGAAAAAAGAATAAAATGATATAACCATACTTAATGTAATGATAATGAATAAGGTTTATGATTAATGGACTTAACTTGCCCCTCCCCTTCAAATAAGTGTTTCCCTCAATGTTGATCAGTTGTGGATGTTTTTATTTGTAAATCACATTTTCCTAAATCATTTCTTCTAGTGGTAGGTTCCTCCACTTGATGAGGTACTCAATAATTGCTTGGGTTCATAATTGCTTGATTCATGTTTCAATGACTATTCTTGGGTCTAATATGATTTCTACCTCTTCATCAAGCTCTAGGAAAATAATTTGAATTTCCATATTATCACTAATTACCTTCTTTAGACAAGAGTCATGGAAGATTGGATGTACACGTGAATAAGGAGGTAGCTCCAATTTGTAAGAGGTATTATCAATCCTCTACAAACATCTTATAGGGCCATATTTCTTGGGTGTTAATTCATTATCCTTCTTTGTTCCTCGAGGGACATCTATTTATAAGGTGATATCCTTAGAAATACACAATCCCACATTTCAAAGTGCCTTTCACTATACTACTGATTTACTTGTTGTTTAATCTTATCTTGTGTTATAGCCAAGCTATCCTTGAATAATTGGAGAACCTCTTGTTGGATCTAAATGTGACTCTCCATTGATTGAATCTTAGGTATCATTCACAAGGATGATACCCATAGAGAGCCATAAGTGGAGAAATTTTGGATGAAGTATGGAAGGGAGCATTGTACGAACATTCTTTCAAAACTGGTTTTTTGTGACTATTTATCATATGCAGAGCAACAAAGGTAACCTTCTAGATATTCACTGATAATATTGGTTTTCTAATCAGAATAAATATGATAAGACGAGTTGTGAGCCATTTGTGTATGCAAATAAGAAGACAAAATGGTTTAAAAATTAGTAGTGAAGATGGGAAATCTATCACTTACAAAAATATTAGGGTTGTCATGTAGCTTTTTAACTATTCTATTGAGTTCTATGGTTGCCATAATTACTTTAAGAGGATGAGAAAATGAACAAAAATGAGCATACCTTCTAAGTTGATCCACTGCCACTATGTTTCCACCCTAATGACTTTCTTCCATTCATATTTGGTAGACCTAAGATAAAATCCATTGGGACATTTTCTCGACAAAACTTGGCTTTCCTAGTGGTTCTAAAAGAACTGGGGTGTTGATCATCTCTCCTTTGTTTTATTGGTAAGCCAAACATTTGGTCATCAAATTTTGAACATTAGTTTTCCAACTTTTCCAAAAAATTCCTTCTTGATCCTATGATAAGTTTATAGAAATATTGAGTGTTTATCTATAGAAGAAGTGTGTAGTTTAGAAAGGACCTTCTAATTAAGTGGTATATTTTATATAAATATAGATGAAAATTATACTAGAGTGAATCATTGTTCATGTTATAATTGTTGAATGAGTTTCCATGTAGCTTAGTCTTGATACCATTATATCATTTCTTCTTTCATCCAATCATCTTTTAAAATGGAAATAACATAAATAAGTCCGTAGTTTCCTCTTCTTTCCTTGAAAGTTCATCTTCCACCAGATTCTCTTTCCTTGTTTTGTAGATAATTTCAAAGGCATAACTTATCATCTTTGTGACCCATTTTTATTGCTCATATGAAGATAATGGTTATTTTATAAAGTAAATCAAGCTATCATGATTTGTTTTTACCTTGAAGTGTCTTCTTATTAGGTAAAGACCATTCCTTACCTACATGTGGTATGACCAGAAATTTCTCCTCTTAAATGGGTTTGAGTAGGATTTTATCTTTAAGTTGTTATGGTTAAAATGTAAGGAGCCTTCCTTATAGTATTAAAGTTGCACGAATTTCATACCCTAAGGCATCACATTCGACAATAAATGTTTTTGTGAAGTTAGGTGTGGCCAAGATAAGAGTGCTACACATGGCCATCTTAACATTCTCAAACACTTGGTTTGCTTCTTGAATAAAAAACACTCTTTCAATAATTTTGTTAGATGAGTGAGTATTCACCATATTTCTTGGCAAAATTGGCACAAATAACATGTCAATTGTAAGAATCCCCTAAGGTTCTTCAATGTTTTAGTAGTTGGCCATTTTGTCATAGCTTTAATTTTGTTAGGTCCCACATTGATGCCTTCATGTGATACAACATTCCCCAAATATTCCACTTCCTAAACCCAAAAGCCACACTTGGAAGGTTTGACATACAATTGTCGCTCTTCCAATATTTTTAAGACTATGTCATGATGGTGTACATGCTCTTCCCAAGATTCATTATAAACTAGTATATTATCAAAATATACCAACACAATTTTTCTATGAATGAGCTTGATAATGGAAATCATCAATATTTGGAATGTGGAAGGTGGATTAATCAACTCAAAAGGAATCACTAGAAATTCATCATGAACTTGTTGCGTTGCACATTTTTTTGGAGGATTCCTTCTCCCCTCATTCTAATCTAGAAATGTGTTAAATAAATTTGAATTTAATAAATAAAATTTCTCATTGTAATTCATCTACAAGAAAAATATTTAATGGTCACTTGGTTGAATTATCTATGATTTAAAGGCATATGCCATGAAGAATCCTTTTCACAAATCATCACCATTATAGAAGAGAAATCACTTTGGCTTGGTTAAATGATATCAACCTCTAACATTTTTTGAACCATAAGCTCAATCTCACTCTTCTGGGCATAGGGATTTTTGTAAGGTTGAATGTTAGGAGGAAAGCTTCCCTAGATGATTTGAATAGCATGATCATGATTTATGTGGGAGGAAGATTTTTGAGCATATTTTATGTTGGAATGTGTTATCACTTAAGAAAAAATTTCTAAATTTTGAACATCAGTTTGATTCCAAAGGATTGGTGTTAGTCTTGGTCTAGTCTTTCCATGGTTTGTTTTAGAGTCTAGGACCTAGAAGGGAGTCTTGTTGGCATTGTCAAATAGGGTCAACACTCTGGTTTTACCTATCACTGATCCCACATCACACCTAAATTTCCATGTGTCAAACTTGTGTCAAGGTTTTCATGCACTATGAAACTACCTAGGAGTTTTCGTAGTGCAAAACCCAGAATTTGCACTGGCTACACTACGAAATCGGGGATTCATGCAGATTCGTGCCAAATCTCACCTAGTTGTCCAATCCATTAGAATCCGTTAATCTTACATCATCAACTGTCAGTCCATGCACCATGCTTATCACATGCAACCGCTCATTTTCATCATTAGATTCGTTAGGTGTCTTGGTACGCATGATTTTCAAATTTCAAAAAAGGGTCCAAGTGTTTTCAGTTATGATCATGTTTTTTTTTCATGCATAGGAGGAAAATTGACAGGCATTTGATCAGAATTCTTTAAAGTCCAAGCGAGGCAGCTCCCCTTTCCATTTCAAGCGAGGCAGTGATCAAGATTAAGATAGTGCAAGCTCTTTCAATTTTAATTTTGCAGGAATTCCATGGAGATGTTTGTAGAGAAGAAGGATCATAGGTCAGGCAGGTGTCTAAGGAATGAGCTTGAAGGTTTAGATGTTCTCTTGAGGAATAGCGAAGTTGAACAAGATTTCAAACAGGTTGGCTGTTGGAGATTTTGTGAAAAACTTCAAGGAGGCCACATGCAAGTCACCAAAGAGTTTGCTTTCAATTTCACAGGATTAAATTCGAAGGTTGGAGTGCTTGAATTACCAATTTCTCCAGAGGTTATATCCACAGTCACTGAAATTCCAAGGGGATAGGAGATGTGGTTTAAAAACTTCAAGTTTGATATGACTCCTTGCAAGGAATTCTTGAAGCTAGAGTTCATTGATTCAGACTTAAACAAGTCAGTGCCCAGGAGCTTTGTGAAGGATTCATATGCTAATTTGCTTACCTGCATACAGAGATACTTTACCTGTGAGGGGAGATATCATAAGGTGTATTCCTATCACTTCAAACTTCTGCTTCATTTCACTGGAAAGATATCTCTGGACTTTCCTTTCTATCTGTTTCGTAGCCTAGGCAAAATGTGTGACAAGGTTCAGTTGAAGAAGGAAGCCTGTGAGACCTCATTGTTCCATCATGGCTTAGTCAAATTGATTGTTTTACATGAGCTCCAGAAAATAGATAGGGAGTGGTCCATTTTCTTGTTTATGTCTGGCTTCAGAACTGAAATTGGTCTCAGCCCTAAGTCTACAGGGATTTCTTCACCAGCAGTAAGTCATCGGGAGGAAACAAGATCAAGAAGATTTGTGAAATTGAAAGCTAGAAAGTAGGTGAAGGAGCCTATGAGACCACTAGTAGTTCAAGACACCCCTCAATAGTCACAGAGCAAGAAGGTTCAGAGTAGTAAGGTAGTACAAGAGCAGTCTGTTGATAAAATTGTCCAAAGAAGGGTAACAAGAAGTCAATTGGCCAAGGAAAAGGGGAAGACTACAATCACTGATGAAAGCCCAGCTTCAAAGGCAAGTTTGAATTATCTCCTCTAGGCCATCGACCTAGAAGAGTCTCCTATGGTCCTAGCAGAGCTACTTGAAACCAGCAAGAACAAAACCAAAAGAGTTAAACCTTCCAAAAAGCTTCAATTTGATGACCAAGTCTCAGAGTTTGTGTTCAAGCCAAGAAGACTCGTGACAAGGCATTCAAAAAGGATACAAGAGGCACAGCTAGAAGCAAGTGAGACAGGGGAGGTAGCAGAATTACACGAAGGACCTGTGGTTCCATCAAAAACATCATCACAACTGCACAAAGATGACAGAGGTAAGGCAGTTATCACTCAGCAGGAGGAATGTAGTTTTGAAGAGGTAAAAAAGAAACTGAAGCTTGCAAATCTTGAGATTGCCAAACTTAGAAAAACCTCAAGGAAACATGCAATGAAGGAAGCTAATTTTAACAAAATGGAGGCTCTGTGGGAAGATAAAACAGTTTCAATACCTGAAGTGGTTAGCTGTCATGCTCAATATTTCACTTGGATGGTCCCTGCAATAAAAGAGGCAAGATATATCAGAAGGGTCAATGCAAAATTGAGAACTGGAATCTGAATGATGAAAAGACAGATTGAAGATCTGAAGATACAACTAAACTATCCTGAAGGACATCCTCAGCTAAGAAGAACCACATAGCAAGTAAGGCTAATCCTAAAATTTTGATGTGGATCACCTTTTTGAAGTTTACTTTGAAGAATGGTATCAGTTTATTCAGTTTTGAACAACCCCATGGTATATGGAAAAGCCATTTCAAAAGAAAGAAATCTCAAGGAAGTCAAATTTTGGCATAAAACTATGTTTTTGAAATCACACAACAGTTTCGTAGTGTGCTACGAAACTACTGTAGGTGATACCTAATGCACAGTAGTTTCATAGCACACTACGAAACTGCTATAGCTGCACATCATGATTTTGTGGGCCAATTTTGAGAATAAAAAGGAACTCTTTTTGAAGATGGGCTTCTGCAAAGGATTACTTACAGGGTTTGAACATCAAGCAAGGGAAAAACAAGGAAAGGAAAGACATTTATGAACTCCAAACTTTATGTTATGAAAATGGTCATTATTTCGTAGCTAGAACTATTCATGATGCTTCAGGTAGCATTAAAGGAGTTTTTGTCTTACCATGTGTATAGGAGCAAGGTCTACAGCTCATAGAAAACAAGCTAATCCAATGCATTTTATGTAATTAAGAAGAACAACAGGGATAACAAACTTCGAAGATCCTTTTTGGAGACCAAAGCAGAAAAATAGGAGCAACTTCCTAATATCCAGGGACAGTCAAAGGATAAGGCATCAAGGGTTAGCAAGGAGTTTAAAGCCACCACCAAAGCCAAACTGAAGAAGGCCACTTGTTAGAGAATGAGTTTGTTTTGTAATCAATGCCACTACCAACATAATGAGGAGTTACACTCCTAATTGTTTTAGGTCTCTAGAACTGCTAGTTAACAGTCAGTTATATTAAATAGTTGGTTTTAAGTGTCAATAGGTGTCAAATTAGGAAGAATTTGAATTCCCCTCATGCTGGAGGAAGGAATCTAAGTCATGTAATGAAATCTATATATGGGAGAAAATGTAATGCACCAGGGGTTGGAATTTTTGTAAAGAATTCTCATATTGTGCTTTTGTGTAAGACTCTGTTTAAAGTAATATAGTATTTGGCTTTGCTTCTCAGGATTCAAAAGGAATTCAATGTTCAAAATGTCTTATGGTTGTCCTCTTTTCATTACTTACACTTACAATGGTATGAATGTATGATTACTTAGAATTCATTGGCTATGCTCTAACTTCCTTCATACATTTATGGACTATGTTTTCCTTTATGCTTCTGATGTACTCTCCATATGTTGAATTCTAGATGCCCTGACTTCCATGTAAAGCTAACATTATTGTCATACTGAAACATTTTTGACTCCATAAGCCCAATGAATGTTTACTAATTGTGTTTCAACCATTCACACTTCTTCACTTATTTCATAGAGTTAGCCATCTAATCATTATAAAAAATCTTTAATCTAGTGAGAGAGCCCTCTTAGGTTGAGGAGGCTAAGCCTCAACCAGAAGTTGGTTTGAAAGAGTTACACAATGTCTTCTTGATCAACAGTCTATCAGGGTTGGGTTTTGTGATAACATAATGATTGTTGATAACTATTCAAAGATCTAATAACACAAAGGAATTAGTGTTGGAACATTTATTAAGCACAATTGTGAAATGATTGTCTTGTGTCCCATTTTTAATATTCTAGACATGATGTTGGAGCTTATCACTTTAGATGGTTTCATTTGCATACCTCTAGGTTCAGTTTCCTTACATTTCAAGAAAAACACGATAAATTTTTTCCAAAAATTCATAGCCATTGTTCTGAATATTTTTAACCATTGGACCCCAAATACCACATCAACACCACCCATGGATTGGAATCATTGGTATGTTTAAGAAATAATCCCTTATTATGAGCTTGATACTTGGATACTTCCTTAGATTATATATATTATCTCCATCTACAATTATTACTTTAAACTCTAGGGCTAGGTATGTAAACTAGTAAAAAAGTTTGTCTAATGTGTGGTTAATGATGAATACTACCACAATTAATCAATATAATTACCTTTCTTCTTGGCATATCCATTTATATTTATAGTTTAGGGAGTTCCACTACTAGGCATAGCATGGAAAGATATGGGTGGAGTAGTCTTATTTGTTCTTGGATCTGAAGAAGGTCCCAACTCTTGTTTTTTTCCTTTTCATGGTCTATGTAGAATAAATTTATTCTTGATATACCTATGTCCCTTGCTATACTTTATGTCACAATTGAAACATAGTCCCTTAATTCTTATTCCATTCAATTGTTGAGGTGTCGACCTTGTAGTTTAACTAAGGTTAGGGGTGGAAAAATTGTGCTCTTTGTAGGTGTCAACAACAACCCTTTTAGTGTCCATATTTTTACTTCCAATTTTATTTTACACATTGAAATCCTTATTCAAGGATTTAGTTTGAAAGATATTCCCATCTGTTGAATGTCATCCTTTAAACAACTTATGATTCAACAACTTATCCTCTAAGAGTTCCTTCACTTTACGACTCAAATCTTGAAATTGTTGAATGTGCTTTATAGCTCAAGCTCTTTGCATGATATTTGCCAATTGACTAAAGAATGTGTTTTTCATAGTATCTATACTGTGGTCAATTCATATGTAAAAATTACGAAGAGATAGTAGAGTCCTTTTTACATTCACAAAGACATCAATACCACACAAACTAATAAGGTTCTAAATATAATGATGTAACACTTACCTTTTCTAGAGTTAGCACTTGGTGCACATCAAAGAATTTCTCCAAATAGATGATTTATATAGTGGGATCATTACCATAAGAATTCCTCATACTGATCCTAGTAATAGATTTTTTCCTTAATCCTAAGTTAAAACCATGATGGAGTGGATTTTGGGGTGATGAATGAATATGTGTTTGGGACTTAATCTTGTTATCTTCGAATGTTTTAAAATGTTATCCATGTGTGACTCGGTATTGATCCCCATGTTCTCTTTATTCTTTTCTTGGGGAAGATAATTTAGGATAAGGAAATTTGCTAAATTCAAAATAAGGTCCTGCTTCATTTCATTGAGATTCTTTTTTAGGCCCTCCTTCACGTCTTTGATGTTGGCATTATGATGCATGTGTTGTACTTGATGGCAACCCTCTTGTAGCAGAACAACTCACTTGTACATGGTAACTAGATGAATCTATAGAAGAGATATTAGATGTGATAGAATGCATGGTAGTAGTATTTATAGATGTGATGAAATGTAGGGCAGCTTCAAGGAATCAATTTAGAAGGCAACTCACTTAGATGAAAGATCACAGTATAGTAGGTAAACAACAAAGAATTACAGATCAGTCTTCACAGAATGAAGAAAGAGGGGTATACGCAGGTTCACCTTGACCAAGCTGTGTATACACGCAGGTTAACAGAACAAAAGGAGCGTATAGCGTACACACGCACTTTCACAGAAGGAAAAGCGCGTATACCTTGGAAAACTATTTTTTTGGTCCGAAGTATTTGGTCCATGGTATTTTGATCCATGGTATTGGTCCAAGGTATCGGGTCCAAGGTATTGACCCTAGGTATTTGGTCCAAGGTATTGGTCCTAAGTGGTTTTGGTCTATGGTATTGAGAAAGGCCTACAAACTATAAAAGGAGGAGAAGATCAAGGTGTGCAAGTATCGAATATCTGATGAAGTGTGAGATATAGTATGCAGGTTATTGGGTTATGGTGCATTGCTAGATCTGAACCATAGATGAACCTTAACGGATGATGAGGAACTAGATCTAATGATGGATCGGGATCTTAAGGCGTAAAATGAACTATCATTATGTTTTTTTTCTCATGAATATTCTAGATATGAATACTGATGCATATATTACTCTGTAATTGATATGATCTAGGTATAACTGAAGTCTAGAATAGTTGCAGAATTATGAACTAATGTTTGCAGATGTATACGCTGGTTGGCCTTGAGAAAAACGCGTATACACGCAGGTTCGACACATCGAAGTAGCGTATACCTTATGAACTATGATGTTTGAAGTTACAATTGGTTCTGGTTGTTGATGCAAAGTTTTGGGTTTTGCTTTATGTTTTGGTGACTGCATTCTGGTAACAGTGTTCAGATTGATTGATTGTGATTTGCTTTAGTGATGATGGATGAGATCTAATAATGGATCAGGATCATAATGACTTATCATTATGTGATTTGATGGGCTAGATCTGGTTGCTAACACATGTATTATCCTTTATATGTGATTATTTGGGTATGTCCAAAGTCGGGAAGTGTAGCTAAGTTATAAGTAAGTATTTGCAGACCTATACGCTGGTTCTCCTTGATGAAGTTGCGTATACACGGTGGTTCGGCTCTTCCAAGTTGCGTATACACTCTGATGCATGGTTTTGAGGTTACAACTGGTTCTGATTGATGATGCAGTGTTCTGGGTACAAATCTGTGTACTGGCTACAGTGATCTCCCTGTTCCAGGTGATTTGTTGAAGTTGATTAAAGTATGAATGAATGGTTGATTTAGTTGTCTCAGAGGTTCAAAGGTTGTTAGTGATTGATTGAGTTTGGTTGATTCAAAAAGTAATGGTTGAGTTTCAGTGATTGGTTGATGCATACGTATTTAATAGTTGTATTATAGTGGTGATTGATTTTGAGCTTCAATGTTGTTGATGGGTCCAGTATGAAAATTGGATGAAACGTGGCCTTCAGATTATGGTGTTGTGTTCTAGGAGTATCTAGTCTGAAAATTTATGAAACAAGGTCCCTGGAGGAAGAGAGAAGGTTGTAGCCTTATGTAGGTTGGTGCCTACGTACTAGTAAACATATCGGATAGTACAAGAGCTAGGGGGTTGTAGCTTTCTTCCAGTAGAAGCTGGAGAACGAGAGAAGGTTGTAGCCTTTTGCAGGTAGAAGCCTGCGTACTGGTATGAGTCTGCACCAGTACAATGTTGTAAATAGATTTCTTATTATTAAAAGAAGACAGAGACGACAACAACAGGTGGTTTTTACCCACATTGGGTTTCCACCTTAAATCTTGGTGTTCATGTGTGTTGCTTATGTGTGATGGTTCACTATGTTATTAACTGCATATGGTTATTGTTTAATGTTTAATAAAGTACTGATGCACTGATTAAAGATCAACATATGATGAATTAACTGAATCATTAGTTTGTTGGATATATGCTTGTTTCCTTAAACACAATTGCGTGTACATGCGAGTTACCCACATGGAAGTAGCGTATACAAATTTGAGTATGAAAAGAAAAAGATTATTGACTTGACTAACACTGATTCACCCCCCACCACACCCCCCCCCCCCCCCCCGTTATTATTATTTCCAACATTTGACACTCTCATTTAGATCATATTTTCTTTTTAATGTTTGACTTTATATGATCTTTTAGAATTTTGGAATTATAATTTATTATCATATTTAGGATGTCAACCTTCTTTTCTATTTTAGTTTTCATGCTCAATATTTTCTCTTCCAACTTGGACATCTTAAATTCACATCTTATTTCTCATATTGTATCTAGGATGAGCCTTCAAAAGCCTTTGCAAGGTTCACATTTGGTTTACAATGTCCATACATGAACTGTTAGGATATTGCAGGGTTTTATAGGTAAGGGAGTGTTGGTATCCATAGCTCTTAGATATACCATTTGTTTTCCAATAATACTTGGCCATTATTTCATGATGCCAACTAAGGAGAATGGACTTAGCTGTATTACCAAACCCTTAGGTACATGAGAGTTATCTCTCTAAGAGTTGTTATTTGTGTGCTATAGATACATAACATAAAAATAAAAATAAAAATATCTAAGTATAGTATCAATTATGCTTATGGGGGTTTTGGTATATACTAGGTTATGTGGAAGACAAAACCCATACATAAATTTTATCTAATAAAATACTACTCATTTGGTACCAACAAAGGTGTACAAGGGCATCCTATGATGGCATCACATATATTCTCTATGTATATTCTTCCTGACCACAATTTTATCCATTTAATGATAAATATCTATGTTTATACATGTCAGTATACTTATCTATCCTAAAAAGTCTAAATAGAGAAAAATTAAAATGTCAAGGTCTCCTCAAAACACTAGTTAAAAAAAAAAATATTCTCTGTGTATGCAACACCTACAAAAGGAAATACAAGGGTTCAACTAAAACAAAGAAATAAAAATTGTGAAGACTTGATCTTGGTTTAGGAAGGATAATTCATGAGGTATCCAAATCATGGGCATAAAGTCACTGCAGCCAAAAAGACTCAAACCAATATCGAAAATCCAACACATAATTCCTTAAACAAAAATTATAAATAACAAGCGCACTAATTAATAGTCCCAAATATCAACAAATCCATGTGGAAGATTATTAGACCATGCATACTACAAATCAATTGCTAAAGGGGATACCAAATCCATCAATAATCATGTCTATGGAATCTCATTGTTAACTTCCATAAGAGATATCCAAACATCCTACTTATAACCACATATATTGAATGTACCTAGGTTTAAAAATTTGCCATGTTTGCTAGAGATTAAATCACCACCCAAAGAATATTACACTGTGAGAATCAAAACATTGAATCCATTAGGTCACTGCCACATTCACTACATCAATTCTAAATTTTATTTTTTCAGGAAAGAACAATGCGCAAATTCACATCAGGTGGTTATTTAATTAATATTAAAAATAATAGTTTTTTTCTTTTTTTTTTCTTTGGAATTGCAGATAGAAAAGGTTCAAGCCATGGCAAAGATGTGTACAATCAAAGATGTCTCTCCCCATTTGTTCGTGACAATGTATGCAACACATATTAAATTATGGCATTATGGAAAAACACACTTATTAATTTGTTTTTAAAAATGAACCCTCAGATCAGGCATATCAGATTGAGGGGAAAATCAATTTGAAACCCTCGTCTCAGATTGCAGTTGTTTCAGCCTCTAGTTTTCATAAGCAATAATGGAAACTTGAGCTTGTGAGGGTTCTTAGACCAGGCGGGTTTACCGTCTCTAAAAAACACAATTTTGCAAATCATGTTGTTAAAGAACCCCTCTCTGGCCTAAACCATGATATGGTATTGGCAAGATTTTTAATATTAGAGGGCTTCATTTTGATTACAAAGGAGGATTTGAAGAATCCTGACTTGCCACAAAATATGAAAAATTAGGGGAAATCTCTTATGCTGCAAGGTTCTTCTTGCTTCTATGACGAGGTTTTTACTACAAATAAGGTGAATTTTATGGTCTTTATGAGACCAATATTAGGGGGTTGTTTATGTCTGCAGGATAAAGCCACATATCTTGTATCTTCACTCGTAGCCAGAATTCAGGATCAGTTAGGAATCCCCATTGGTTGTTTTTAGCTCCTACATGGAGGAAAGAAACTTAAAGATTAGAAATCACTCAGTGAGTATGGAATAGCCAAGGATGCCTCAATTTATATAGTCTTAAGATTACAAGGTGGAGCTAAAGGTTGGGGTATGTCCCCTTCCTCCCAGTCCAAATCCTTTAAGGATGCCTAAAGCTAAGGCTTTCACCTTTGAATCCCAGATATCTCTTTGGGCCAACGTTTATTGTTAATCAGGCTATAGAAATTCCATCTTTTGAAGTGGATAACCTTCTATCCAACATGGATTCTATAGATTATGCATGACAAATGATAATTTGCCGTTTTAATGGAATTTGGCCATCGAGACCTGCGCTTCTTAAATGGGTGCATTAGAATTAGTCCACGAATACAAAGTTGTATTTTTGTTTGAAAGTATTTTTTTGGTACTCTTCAGAAATTTAGCGGACCTTCAGAAGTTTTTTTATCATGGACGCTTGTTTTGGGGTCGATCTAGTGTCTCATTTCAACCTTGGTTTCTTGATTTTAATACTCTTTCCATGATGACTCTAGCCAATCAAGTTTGGGTAAGGTTTCCGAACCTGCCCATTCATTTGATACAACCAGACATATTGGATGATATAGGAAACTTACTTGGTCATTTCATTAAACTAGACACTGAAAGGCTTGAGAAGGGTATTGTCACATTTTCACACTTATGTGTGGAACTATATCTCAGCAAAGGGATTCCTAATAAAATTCTCCTCATGTGGAGGGACAAAGTTTACTTGTAGTTGGTTGATTATGAGAACACTACTTTATGTTGCAAGAGATGTTAGCAACCTAGTCATCTTCAGAGTGCCTGCCCTTTTCATTAAGGGCCTTATCCCCACCCAAATCTTAAGAAAAAGAATCATGGATTGCAAGAACCATGTAACAACCCATGGTTGATTTCCTATGTAAATAAAAATAAGACCAAGGTCATGGGACACATATTCCAAGTTGAATGTTGGGTAAAATATAGTGATGGGTATCACAGGTGGTTAATAAATGGCTATGGAAATTGGCAAATGCAAAGTGGCAATAATTGGAATTCTATTTGCACGAGGAAGAAATTGAAGAGAAAATGAAGAAAATAGAGGCCTCATTGATAAAAAGGCTTATGAGGAATATTTCACAACTTTTTCTAGTTAGATTTTTGTCAGTTCAGTTTTGGAGCTCTCTCCTATTCTCTCATTCTCTCATACTCTTGCACACTTAGAGAATTCTTGGAGAACTCTAGTTTTTCACTTGGGTTGGAGAAAGAAGGAAAAGGAAAGTAGGAAAGTGCAAGGGAATAAGTGGATCAACAACTACAACTAGAATGCTTTGTAGGTAATAGGTTGCATGTGCGATTTCCTTGTTGATTTATGGATGCATGGTATATGCATGCGATTTTCTAGTTATGTGTTGTCATTAGCATGGTGAATTTTCCTAGATTGACTGTGGTTTTATACTTTCCTTGCCATTTCCTGTATAACCATGGTGTTGTGGGTTTTTCCACTTGATTGTTTAATGATTACTGCTCATAATTCCTTATGGTTGTGGGTTGGAACAAACACTCTTGAAGCCTTGGAACAACTTGGGTTGAGTTACTAGTCTTGGATCCTTGGTTGGTACAAATGCTCTATAGCACTTGGTGGGTTGAGTTACTAGTCCCTGGAGCCCAATTGGATAAACGCTCTAGAGCCCTAGAGGGATATGGGTTGAGTTACTAGTTCCTAGAGATCTAGACAACTTGGTAGAGACCAATCTAGTTGGTGATTAATGATGTCCAACCGTGGAGGTGGAATCACTGTGGTTGTGGGTTGAGGTGGCTTGGCCTCTGGAAGCCTTGGTTTGGTTTTTTTTGGTTTATTCCATGATATCCCACATTCATGCTTGGAAAATGGCATGGGGGTGATTGGCTGAAATAGATATTTGGTTCAGCCCAATCTATGGTCAGGTGGTACGTGGAAGTCTCTAAATTGGTTGACATTCTCATATCTTAATAAGAGGCATTTCTCTACTTTGATTCATGTATATTTTCTATGATTATGTTGGCGATATTATGGTTGCGTTGCCATGGATTCTATGATGGTTATTTTCTAGTTATGTGATGTACGTTACTTATGGATCTTGACATATTTTGATGAATATATGTGTTATCACAAAATCAGCCCCTAATAGGCTGCTAATCAGGAAGACTTTGAGTAACTATTTCAAACCAAACTTTTGGCTGAGGCTTAGCCTCCTCAACCTGAGAGGGCTCTCTCACTGGGTTAAAGATTTCAATTTAAGGATTAGATGGCTAACTCTATGGAAAAAAACAAATGAAAATGTATAAATGGTTGAAATACCAATCAACAAACATCCATTGGGCTATGGAGTCTGAGCATGTTTCAGTAACAACAGAAAGATTAGCTTAACATGGAAGTCAGGGCATAAAGAGTCTTAATATATCAGCAAAACAGAGTCATAATGCAAGGAACACAGTTCATAAACACATGAAGGAAGTTAGAGCATTATCAATGAATTCTAAGTAACATGTGTTCATACCACTACAAGTAGGTAGATGAAAAAGGCCATGAGACAATCAAACATTAAAACTCTCTCTGAATCCTGAGTAGTGAAGCCAAAATCTCTGTATTAACATAAAACACACAGTCTCTTACAATAACACAGTATGCTTGTTTCTTTTTAAAATTTCCAACCTTTTGGAATTCGACCTCATGCTTCATATATAACTTTACAACCTTGGATTCTATGATCCACCATCAGAGGAATTCGAATTCCTATCCTAGACACCTATTCTAACCATAAAACAAGCTATTAATTACAAGTAATAGTTAACTGACTGTCTTAGAGTCCTAATACAATTAGGAGTACAACTCCTTATTATGATAACAACAACCTAATCTAGTCTTCAATTAATCCTTTGCCACCTGCAACCTCATGAGGTCGAATTTGGTGATGTCTCCAACCTTGTTATGAACCCTGTTGTTCCATGACCTAATTGCCTTGAAAACCAGGAAATCTATTTTCTGCAATTATGACTTTAAAAAAAGCCTCATATCTCCCAACTGGTGACACTTATGAAAAAAGTGAGATAGGTTATTGTAGCTGGAGATTTATGAAGAGAAACCTCCTTCCAAATTCCAAAATAATTTTGCATGTGGCCAAAAACTGATCTTTAAAAAGACTGCTAAAACCAGAAAACAAAGTTCCTCTCAGCAGTTTCGTAGCGCAAGTTAAACCATCAATTTCTCCCACCTCATACTGAATTTGAAGAAACTGAAAGAGGTTTTTTTAGTTCAGTATGTTAGGAATAAAAATCTCTTTCACTTTTCAGAAATGAGTTTTCAATTGCTCAGTACCCCCTTTGGAAGTTGACTGCTAAAAACAAGGAGATAGAGTTCCTCCTTTTTAGGGTTTCATCCTTATGCTTGTCTTCGAATCCTTCTGCTAACCAAATTGACCTTTTGAGACAAGTGATATGTGTTATCACTTCCATAGAACTTAGCTCTTCCACCTGTACAAAAATCAAGCCCTTGAAAGAGTATAATGAAAGCTGATCTGGCTGTGCTACAAAACTGTCTGTTGCACCTACAACAGTTTCGTAGCGCAGAATCTTATCATTGTAAACATCTTCTTAAACCTTTAATTTCTTCTGCCTTAACCCTTGGATCTTCATTTGTGAACTTTTTACATCCTCCAGTAACATTAAGCTTCAGAAATCAACTGTTGTCACCTCTTGAAAGCCTTGCAAAATGTCAAAAACTGCACCTACAGCAGTTTCGTAGCGCGCTACGAAACTGCTGTGTATGTCTTTTACACAGCTCTTTTCAAAAATTTCAGTCTTCAAAACTTTCTTTCACTTTTTCCATGATATCTACAAGCTTTAATAATCAACATATATCATCTTTGAAATACTTTCAAGAAATGAAATCCTTCTCCTCAACAAAACTGCATCAAGAAATTGTAACTTACTGTTCTGTTCTAGCTGAAAAATAGGTGTTGGTATAGAGCTTTTGTCTCCTCATAAAAAATATATTTTGCAAAAATAAAGGAGGCTTTTGGAGACCACTCTATGTTGAACAAAAAACTCTCTTTTTTTTTTTGCAATACCTCTCCTACTGCCCAAAAACTGTCTTTGAATATCAGGTGTAAACTGAAAAATTATGATTTCTGAAAATATGGCTTCAAAGAAAGCCTTGTATCTCCCAACTGGTAACAATTATGAAAAAAGTGAGATAGGTTATTGTAGCTGGAGATTTTATGAAGAGAAATCTCCTTCATAATTCCAAAATACTTTTGCATGTAGCCAGAAACGGATCTTGAAAAATACTACTAAAACCAGAAAGCAGAATGTTTCTCTCAATGTCTTTCATCCATTTCGTAGTGCAAGTTGAGTCATCAGCTTCTCCCATCTCATAATGAATTTGAAGAAACTGAAAGAGGTTTTTGTAGATAGTTATGTTAGGAAGAATAACCTCATTCAATTTTCCAAAATATGCTTTCAACTGCTCAAGAAACCCCTTAGAAGTTGACTACTTAAAACAGAAAACAGAGTTTTCTTTGCTGAAAAAGGCTGCTTCAGTCATTTCGTAGCGCAAAACAGGTTTTTTACAATGTCTGCGCTATGAAAATGTGGATTCATAGCTAATTTCAATTTTTTTTCAAAATGACTTGAGATATGACTTCTAAACACAAGGTGAGACTTCTAAGACATGGAATAAGGTTGTCAAACTTTGTTTGGAAATGAAATATGACCTTAAAGACTTCTAACCCTATGACCTAACCCTTTAAGCATGAAATGACCTAGAGACCCTTTAACACCATGACTAGAAGAAGGGTTTGGAAATGAGAATGACACTATTGAGACTCTAGTCCTATCACTTATCCCTTTTAGCATGTGATGACTCAAAACTTATTATAAGACCATGACTAGAAACAAGGCAAACTTTCCAAAGTTTAAATTTTTTTTTAGTGTGATAACAATGTGAATGGTTGATAAACACATGGAATACCAAATGTTATTGCAGCTATTATGAGAGGGCATTAGACCTTCTTGATGATTCTTAGATAAGCTTTAGACTCCTATGATTAGATACACATTCAGGACTTGTAGCTTACATGTTCGCCATATGTTCTTGTTCAATTTTTGTATGTTTAGCATCATCCTTATGTCATCAATCATTCTAAGAACTCTTAAGTAGTTCTGGGCAGTGGTATGGAGGCTGACTTGGAATTGTGGTTCGGATCTAAATATTGCACCCTCTGAAATGGGCAATTTGGGTCTCAACCGCACTTAGGCAGTGTTGTTCATGTGGTTGGAGGCCTTCAACTGTGACCAAGCCTTGTCATGCATGTGGTTGGGAGCTTAGGTTAGTGAAAAGGAGCCCCAACTCAGGGTTTGGTACTTGGGGTGGTTCTTTGGCCCCTGAGTGTCCTCTGGCCCTAAAGGATGTTGTGATTTGTTATTTTCTGGTTAGTTTGCAGGCCCCACTTCCTTGACTGGAGCTTGGAGGTCAGGTCATGTCATAATAGCTCTTTGTCTCATGTTTACCCTGGAAGGCTGATGAAATTGGGTAAATGTGGGAGGAGGTGTTACAGATTGGTAACAAAGTGGGTTTCTGTTCTCTTTGGGTGATATTTGATACCACAGGGTTATATCAAAGTGCGTTTTCATTCTCTTTTGGTGAAATATGATACCAAAGATTAGTATTATAGCTTCCATGTTCAAACACTTAGATTGGATGGGAGGAATGTGTTTTACATGCATGCATGTTAGTTATTTATGTGTTCGCTGTACATTCATTATGATGGTGATTGTTGTGGTCTTGTGTAGTCATGATGTTGAGGTTGAGATGATTGATATGTTGATTTCATTATATATAAATGTGTTGTGCTAATATGGATTGATTATGCAGATGAGATAGCCTCCCCTGAAATTCACTGAGGTATGTTTGATCATGTTTATATTTGGTTTATCTGACATGGTATGTTTGTAGGAAGTAGAAGATCAAGATGACTAGCAGAATGGTGGACTACAGTTCACATGATTCTCCCTACAGATCAGATGAACAACATGGCGATGAGTACTCCCCTGACATAGAAGATACATTGAGAAGTTTGAAAGTAGAGATCAGAAGTTGTAAGGTGGATAATGACAGGATCATTCAGTCACAGGAAAGACTTTCTAGAGCATAGGAAAAGCAAGCAGAATTTAATGCAATCATCCTTCATATTCTATCAGATTTGCAGAGATAGGGATTGCTAAGGATCAGTCATTGACAGGAAGAAAGGACCAATGGGGCATATGGCAACAAATCTCAATCGAGATACATGTTTGACAGGGATGACACACTCAAATATGGTAGGTTCTTGGATACACCTAATAATTTGGGTAATGACCATGTGTTCTATTCTAGTTTAGATTCAGAGAAACATTATTTTTATTACCGCCACCACCCATATAGGAGGAGTGAGAAGCAATAATTTATATAGGAGTTCAAGAAAGCAAAGCCTCCCGCATTTGAAGGATAAATGAAGAAGTCACAAGATGCAAAATCTTGGTTACTTGGGATGAATAAGTTATTCAGATTGCATGATTATTTAGAAAATATGAAAGTTAGGATAGCTACTTTCAGTATTAAAGTAAAAACAAACATTTGGTGGGAAGATGTGAAGAATTTCATAGGCATTCAAGAAGAGGAGTTGACTTGGAGTGAGTTCAAGAGACTTTTCAAGAAGAAGTATCTATCTGAAAGATACTATGATGATAGGGAAAATCAATTCTATGACTTGAAGAGGGGACCTATGACCGATGAGGAGTATACTAGCATATTCTTGGAGTTGTTGAGATATGTGGATTATCTTAAGGAGGAGAAAGAAAAGGTTCAAAGATTCATTAGTGGGTTGCTAGTATTGTTCAAAGAAAATATTGAGTTTGATGAGCCTAGATTGTTGGAGGAAGCCATCAGAAATTTCAAACACTCTTATGAGAAATCAAAGTGCAAGGCTAAGTCTAAGTAAGATTGGAAAGGTAATGAGAATAATAAAGGAAAGTGGGCTAAGAAGAGAAGAAAACCTTGGGATACAGATGAAAAGGAGAATGTAGTTCCACACAAGAATTTTAATGCAGTTGACAAAGGACATGAATTTCAGTCTGAGGAGCAGAACAAGGGTGTTGGAAGGAAGCCTTTGCAATGTTGGAATTGTGACAGGGATCATCATCGCAGGAGATATTTTCCACAACATTAGGGTCGAAGACTACAAATTTACAGTGCTCAGGAGGCACAAACAGTTGGGGATGTTGGACAAATTATTCCTCATACTTATGCAGAATTGGATAATAGACAGGCTGATCATCATGCATCTATTATCGAGATGGAAGGTAAGCTTTGTGATGAAGTTGTTTCTATTTTGATTAACCCTAGATATAACTATAGTTATATCAATCCTGATATGGTGGATAAGTGTTGCTTGAATAAATAAGTGCATGCAGAGTCTTGGTTGGTGTAGTTGGCTACATGTACCAAGAAAAGAGTTCATCATTGGGTAATATCTTATGCATTTGAGATGAACGGTATGTCTACATAAACACATCTAAATGTGTTTATAGGGTATGAAAAAGAGAGGATAATCTTATAGGGTAAGAATAATCCTACATTAGTGGGAATGGTTACAACTATGCAGGCAAAGCATAGTAGCAGGAAAGGATGTGTATTGTTTTTAATTCATATTTCTAGTGATAAAGGGAAGGTCGTTGAGGATGCTCAAGCCTTGAAGAGATATCCAATTTTGCAAGAGTTTCAGGATGTATTTTCAGCAAATATTTTAGAGTTACTAACTCATAGGGATGTGGAGTTTTCTATTGAGTTGTTGTCGGGAGCACCACCAACATCGAAGGCACCTTGCATGATGAGCACTCCAAAATTAGTGGAACTGAAGTTGCAGCTTAAGGAAATGCTTGGTAAGGGATACATCAGGCCAAGTGTGTTGCCTTGGGGTGCATCAGTGTTGTTTTTGATGAATTAGGATGGTACTCTCAACTTGTGCATTGATTATAGGTAGTTGAACAAGGTGACGATTAAGAATAGGTACCCTTTTCCACGGGTTGATAACTTGTTTGATTAGTTGAAGGGAGCAACCATGTTCTCAAAGATTGATTTTAGATCAGGATACCATTAGGTATGCATCAAATAAGAGGACATCTACAAGACTACTTTTTGGCCCAAGTATGGGTGTTATGAGTTTTTAGTAGTTAATTTTGGTCTTACTAAGGCTCCGACTACTTTCATGTGTTTGATGAATAGTGTGTTGCGTCCTTATCTAGACAAGTTTGTGATAATATTCAGTGATGACATATTGATATATTCTAAGAATGAGGAAGAGCATGCTGAACATCTAGTAGCATTGTTGATATTGCTAAAAGAGCATTAGTTGTATTCCAAACTTAGTAAGTGTAGTTTCTTTCAAACAAAAGTTAATTACTTGGGGCTTGTGGTTTCCAGGGAGGGTATAACAGTGGACCCAGAAAATATTAGAGCTATCATGGAGTGGGAAACTCCTAGGAATGTGGATGAGGTCATATCATTCATGGGACTAGCATGCTACTATAGGTAGTTCATTAGGAACTTCTCACAGATTTCCTATCATATTAAATCCTTGCAGAGAAAAGGAAAGAAATTTGAATGGATAGAGGAATGTGCAACTAGTTTTGAGCAGTTGAGGTATTTTCTTACAAATTCTCTGGTCTAGAAGATTGTAGATCTAGACAAATATTTTGTGGTATATATAGATACTTGCAAGGGAGGACTTGGTGGAGTCCAGATATAGGTAGGATAGGCGGTATACTATGAGTTAAGGAAATTGAATGAGCATGAGAAAAACTATGTGACTCATGTTCTTGAGTTGGAAACTATCATTCATGCGTTGAAGATGTGGAGACACTATCTTCTTGGTACGAGATTTATTTTGATGAGTGATCATATTAGAATGAAGTACTTTTTTGACCAACCTAATGTGAATGCCAGGAAATATAGGTTGTTGGCTATGCTTAGTGAGTTTAAATTTGAGATCAGGTACATTAAGGGTAAAGAGGACAAGGTAACAGATTCTCTTAGCAGAAGAGTGCAGGTAAATCACATTACAACTATGAGCTCATATGGGACAAACTTGTAGGAGTGGATCTTGTAGGCAAGACAACAGTATGACAAGTACCATCAACTTAAGCACTAGTTACAACATCAGAGTACAAGTGATTAGGATGTGGATTATTATCTCATGACCGACAGTTTAGTCAGATTTAGGGACAAGATCTATGTGCTAGACAACATTGAGCTCAAGAAGTTTATCTTGAGGGAATTTCATGTCAAGCCATATTCAGGTCACCCATGATAGCAAACGAAATTGATAGTGGTTAAGAATTTCTATCATTGGCCAAACTTGAAGAAAGAGGTAGTTGAGTATGTTTCTAAATGTTTGGATTGTCAGCAGGTAAAAGCAGAGAGTAAGCATCCAGGTGTTTTATTGCAGCCATTTTGATTCTAGACTGGAAATGGGAGGTCATTTCCATGGACTTCATTACAGGTTTTTCGAGGACATTGAAGCAGCATGATTCTATTATGGTTTTGGTTGATAGGTTGACCAAAGTAGCTCATTTCATCGTAGTTAAGTCTACGAACTCAACTAGTGACATAGCTCATATTTTCATTAAAGAGATAGTGAGGTTGCATGGTATTCCTAAGAAGATTGTGTTAGACAAAGATGTCAAGTTCACTTCTAGGTTTTGGAAAGAGTTGTTTGCAGGTTTAGGGATAGAGTTAGCTTTTAGTTAAACTTATCATCCACAGACAGATGGACAGACAAAGAGGTTCAACAAGATTCTTGAGGACATGTTGAGGATGTGTGTCATGCATTAGTAGAAGAAGTGTGAAGAGTATCTTCCAATGGTAGAGTTCACATATAATAATGGGTATCAAGAGTCCTTGAAGATGAGTCCATTTGAGACATTTTATGGGTGGAGCTATAATACTCCCATAAGTTGGAGTGATCCAACGAATAGGGTGTTGATTGGACCAGATATGTTGGCAGAGATGGAACAAGAAATGTAGGTTATCAAGAAGAATCTGAAGGTAACACAGGACATGCAAATCAACATAGGGTATTTAAGGAGTTTTAGGTTGGGGAGCATGTGTAATTGTGCATCAATCACAAGAGGAGCTCCTTGAGGATTGGATCATGTGCCAAGATGGCACCTCAGTATTGCAGGCCTTTTGAGATCCTTGAGAGGATTGGATCAGTGGCCTATCGACTAGCACTATCTTTGACAGTGAAATTCCATGATGTTTTCCATGTTTCATTGCTTAAAATATACGTGAAGGATGTTGATCATGTGATTGAATGTTCTGTATTGTAGGTGGAACTAGAAGGAGAATTCCAGTCGAAACCTTAGTACATTTTGCAGCAAAAGATGCTCATGCTCCAGAATCGAGCAATCGAGCAAGTTAAAGTGCAATGGAAGCACTTTGGGCCTAATGAAGCTACATGGGAGATGACTAATCAGATGCAGGCTATGTATCCTTCTCTATTTGTTGGTTGAGAAAATGTATTATGATATATGTGTTTGATGTTGTGTTTTGGTCATGCGTATATATATATATATATATATATATATATATATATATATATATATATATATATATATATATATATATATATATATATATATATATATCTATATCTTTTTTTCCACTGGAAAAATCCGTAAATATTTCATTAATGAGCAGATAAATATACATGAGAGTGTCTATATGCCAGTATTATCAGTTTTGCTATTATGACGCATTACCACGTAGGGTATGCTCAGCTATTACAGTATTATGTACATCTTTTTCAAGAATATCAAAAAACATTACAGTATGAGTCTATATGAGATCTGTAAAATAAAAGCAGTTCCTATTAATCTATTTGCTGACCCAAGGTTGGGTATCCTGGGTCTATATACGGATGATGATAATATTTATGTTCCTGCTGATCCTTCACCTCTGTAATATCCCAGGTGCCTCTGTCCATCAGCGCTGCCTCCTTGGATAATGTATCGGCACCCTTGTTGTGTTCCATGTAGATGTGAGCGATAGAAATATTGTTAAATGCTGATTTGAGTGTCAGTGCTTCATTTAATATAATGCTGAGTGAATGCATGTGACAAGTAGCTGTGCCATTTATCCAATTTATGATGATCTGTGAGTCCCCATATATGTTGATGCAAGTGCAGTGGTGCCTCAATGCAAAGTGAAGTAAGTGGCGGAGAGTGATGAGTTCAGCGTAGTTATTGGTTCCTGTTCCTAGTCCCGCCTTGATTTTGTAGAGGTGATTTTCAGAGATATATAGGATGATGCCACCTCCACAGCTATGCTGGTTTGCTGCCCCATCGAAAAAAGCCCATGGCGTGCCAGTGTCGATGGGAGGTGGAGGGGCAGGTTGGCGAGATGAGGGAGGAGGGGGATCGGGGAGTTCCCTCAGGGCCGATACGATACTAGCCTCGAGCAGTGGCCAATGTATGGGCTTATTGTCAAAAATCACTCTGTTTCTCGTTCTCCAAATAGCCCAGTTTACGATAAGGGGAAGATTTATTGCTTTTGATCCTCTGTTATGCTGTTCCCATACAGTCCATGCGTTTATGATGTCCGATCCAGCCCACTCGCCTGCGTAGTTGATGAAAGACTTGAGGCTATGCCACAGGTTCAGAGTCGCACATCATCTGAGGAAAATATGTTCAGAAGATTCCGAGTCTGCCTTACATAGTACGCACCACGTGGGTACGTGTTGGGCTCTTTTCATGAGTTGATCCCCTGTTGGAATTATGTTCCTCATAATACACCAATTAAAGAGCTTTGCGCGAGGGGAGGCGGTGTATTTCCATATACTCTGCCACCAATTTGCTAACGCCTCGGGTTTTTTATGGGCTATGAGCTGGATGTAGCCATCCTTCGGCATATATATTCCATGTTCAGCCTGGTTCCATACCAATTCGTCCGGTCCCTCGGTAATTCTAATGTGTGCTTCCGATAATGCATCTGTGTATTCTTCCCAAGTATTGTGCCATCTCTCGGGGAGGTTTAAGTGGCGCGCTGTTATCCAAGCCTGATGGAATATATCTGTTTGATCCTGGTTCGCAATCTGTGAGATAACTGTAATGTTCCGAGCTGAGAGATGTGCAACCAGATCTGGTGGTAGGGTATGTCTTCCCCCACTCCCTGTCCAGGGGTCAAGTCCTATCCTTGCACTGTTTCCATCTTTGATACGCCAAACCAAGTGATCTCTTATGAGGGGCATGGAATGAAGGAGGGCCTTCCAGATCGAGGATATGCCAGATTTATTCCATGTCGGGAGTCTTGCCCAAGCAATGATGTTGTGAGGCCATATGTACTTATGGAATGTAATACTGGTCCATAGGCTTTGAGACGTTAGTAGTTCCCAACCCATTTTTCCTGCTAATGCTTTTGCAAAGATGGGGAGCTCCTTTAATCCCCACCCTCCCCATTTCTTGGGTAATGCTATTTTGTTCCAGCTTATCCAAGCGAAGATGCGCTTGTCTTGGTTACCTGCCCATAAGTATCTATTGTACAGCTACTGTAGTCTATCCAGGATGTTCCGGGGGATCCAAGCTAATGCCATCCAGAAGACCGGGGTGGCTTCCAGCACAGATTTTATCAGTGTTAGCCTGCCGGCCCTAGAGAGATATCTGTGGCTCTAGCAAAATAATCTTTTTTCTATCTTCGAAATAAGCCATACCCAATCAGCTATCTTTTGGTGCGATGGCTTAAGCCAATATCCCAGATATTTGAGGCCGCTTTCAAGTGGCTGGGTGGCATAAGGAAAAGCCTGTCTAGCCACGAGTGATTCATTTGCTGAGGTTCCCACCGAGGTGATAGTGGACTTTGATCTGTTCACTTCCATTCCCGTTGCTTTTGAGAAGAGCTCTAGGATGCGAGTGAAGGAAGTAGTGTCCTGTACGCTACCATCCAATAGAATTAAGACATCATCTACAAATAGAAGGTGAGTGAGGAAGCATACATCAGTGATTTTGAGGCCTCTGATAGACCCCTCCCTTTTTGCCGAGATGATAAGCCTGCTTAGAGCTTCTATGACCAAGAGAAATAGAAGTGGCGAGAGGGGGCAGCCCTGTCTCAGCCCTCTTTCGGAGTGAAAGAAATGTGAGGCTGATCCATTGATCAAGATGCTGAAAGTGGGAGAGGTGATGCACGCCATGATCCAATTGATTAAGGCAAGGGGAAAGCCGATGTGAATGAGGATCATTTTTATATAAAGCCAGCTTACGCGGTCAAATGCCTTGGATAGATCAATCTTCAGCAGGATACACTTGAGATGTTTAGTCCAAATGGAGTGGATTGCCTCTTGAGCAGAGCCAATGGCCTCGTGGATCTGCCTATTTTCCAAGAATGCAAATTGTTGAGGTGAGATGTGTCTGGAGAGAATGGGCTTGATTCTATTGGCAATGATCTTGGAGATTATCTTATACAGGACATTGCAGAGGGAAATGGGGCGGAAGTCATCGAATGAGGATGGGTTGTTAGATTTGGGTATGAGGGCAATGAAAGTAGTATTTATAGCATTGTAGAGACAACCAGAGATCCGACTTTCCTCAATAACCTTCAAGATATCACCTCCCAAGAGCTCGAAGAATGCAATGTAGAACTCAATCGTCCAGCCATCCGGCCCTGGGCTCTTTTCTTTTGAAACCATTTTATAGAGCTCTCCAGTTCTGCCATGGAAACGGGAGCTTCAAGATCTTCAGAATCCTCTTCCTCTACAAATCTTGGGAAGTGTGATGCCACATTGATAATTTCTGCCAGATTTGTGCCTGCAGGGTTCTTATATAGGCCTCTAAAGTGAGAAGTACCCAAGTGCGAGAGCTTGTTAAAGGAGTCCACCAGTCCTCCCTCAGGGAGCGGGAGGTTCCATATGGTGTTTGCCACTTTCCTACCTTTGGCAAAATTATGGAAGAATCTGGTATTCTCATCTCCAGCTTTAAGCCAAGTAGCTCTGCTACGAAGCCTGGTAGCTTCCTCCCTACCCTTAAGAATATTTTTCTTCTGATTTTCCAGCTCCGCGAGTCGGGCCTTGTCCTCCTGTGTAATGAACCCTAGGTTTCTTTCATCCAGTAGGGCATTCAGATCTTCTTCAACCTTACTGAGCTGCTCATCTTCTCTCTGCTTTTTCTCCTTCGCCCATCTGATCACAATATGCTTGAGCTGAGTCAGGTTTTTTACAAATCCCCTAGCCATGGATGTCTCTCGATCTATGGGGTGAGATCTCCAGAAATCTGTAATCAGATTTGTGAAGCTAGGATCTTGTAACCACAGATGATTAAACTTGTAGGGTGCTTTAGGTTTTTACTGCGGGCTTTGGATTTCCATGGCAATAGGGGAGTGGTCAGAGATGCCACCATTGCAGACCCACTGTTTGAATGAGTGCAGTCGATGGATCAGGGGGCCTTTCATTAGAAATCTATCTAATCTTCGGGCCAGAGCAGCCGATCTGGTCCTTCTATTTCTCTAAGTAGGATGGGGCCTCTGAAGAGGGATGTCGATGAGGTCGTGCTGGTCCAGTAACCGGCTCATGTAATCTGTGATGGGATCAATCTGTGCCGATGATCCCCATGACTCCCTGAAGCCCAGGGAGAAGTTCAGGTCCCCACCAATGATGATGTGATCAAGTGATAATAGATTACAGCTGAGTAGGTGTCTCCAATAATCTTCCCTCTGATGGCAAGGCCCATATATGTTGACAATTCGGAGAGAGAGGCCAAGTTCGATAGTGAATATGTCTGCACCCAGGAAACCTTGGCCTCCCCAAGAGGAGTCAAGTCTGATAGTTCTAGGATTATATCCAATCGCCAATCCACCAAATCTGCCCATGGTGTCAGATGTAATGTATTGCCATCAGCCACTTATAGAGGCTAGGGCACCAGTAATAGTCTCTGATGAACCAAGGGTTTCTTGAAGTAGAATAATATCAGGAAGCTCGACCTCAAAAAGTCGTTTGAGGGCTAGCTTTTTTGGGGTGCTAGCCAGGCCCCTACAATTGAAGGAAATGCATTTCATGGTGGGCCGATATTAGGGGGTTTCGATGCTCTAAGGACCCCGTCGATGGTGGCTTGATGCCCCGCAGCTACTTCTACTCCGGCATGCTTAATGGCCTTCTTGAGGAGAGATTTGCGACCCCTGGTAGCAAGGAGACCGGGTCCCAGAGGGACAATACCCAACCCAGAAAGAGGTGCAGAGACCTCCAGATGAGATGTACGAGGGCGGAGGGAATATGGGTGGGATGGGGTCGATCGGGCAGATGTAGGGGGGGGGGGCGGGGATGAAGGATGCAAAGTGGGCGGTGCAGTGGATGGCAATGGAGGGGGGTGGGGGATATCACATTGTACCATAGTGCAAATAGTTGAAAATTCAGGTGCAGAAGAGATAACAGATGAAATAGAGGGAGGAGAAGGAGATATATCCGACACTTGCGCGGCCGCTGCAGCTGCCCGGGCCCTGGTCAGCGGAGGCGAAGGCGGTGCATTCTTTCGCTTGTCCAATTTAGTGGGTTCCCCAAGTGTGCCCGCGCTGCTTTGAGGCGTACGGGGGGGAGCACCACTGGAATTGGCTGTTGTCATCTTTGGAGACCCATCCGGGTTGTTGATCAAGGGGCAGTCCATGTACAGATGACCAACTTGGCGGCAACGGTTGCACCTGAAGGGAACTCCCTCATAGTCCAGTATCTGCGATCTGCTGAAGTTTCCCCATCTTAAAGTCATCTTTTCAAGTAATCCTTCTCTGGTGTCCAAGTGGACCAGGATTCTCGCCATTATTCTTTTGTTGGTTTCCTTGTAGGTGCGATCATGGTCCAAGTACGTTCCCAAAGCATTCCCGATCTTGACGAATGCTTCCTCAGTCCAATATTGTAGAGGCAAACCCGGTAACCGCACCCAAAGAGGGCCCGCTCCTATCTGTTCTCGCTCCGGATCAAATAAAGGACTCCACCTTTTCAATAGCACCGGAGCCATTTCAATATGCCAGTACTGTGCCAGTACAGAATTCGTGTGATCTTCTTTGGAGAAGTGTAGTGAGAACCATCCCCGAGGGAGTTCTTGTACTTCTGGTAGATCAGATAAAAGTGTGCCCCAAATTTCTTTCACCCACAATTTTAATCTTTCCGCCGTGAAGGTACGACCCCGAACATGTCCAACCAAGATAGTTCGAGCCAAAGCCATAGTCTCCTCGATGTTTGTGGGGTCGCCGAAAGATACTGTAACTTCTTTGACTGTTGATCTGATGCACTTGTATTTCTTCTGCGGGCGCGGAGCAGTCGGGTGGTCTATGAGAGGGTTTGAGACCCCGACCCCCGGGGTGGGTTTGACGGCCTGTGCAAGAAGGGCCGGCGTGCTGAAGCTTCCTGATGGTCTGATCTCGGCGTCGATCGGGGGATTGGTCGCGGCAGCCCTAGATTCAACAGAGGGTATGGCGATTTCAGGCTCTACCCGAAGATCAGATGGTGTGGAGGAGGGTTCGGCTGTGGCCCTAATCTCATCCAGGGCGAAAGGAGGTGTGAATCGCGGAGGAGATGGCAGATCGAAAGATAAATCGTCAGGAGAATATTGAGAAAGGAGAATGGCAGTACCTGGTGAAAAGGGGGGTGCATCCAGAGCAGGAGATGAGGGCGGAGGCGGTAGTGAAACCACAGGAAGGCAGTCCAGTCTGGCGGGGGTTCCAAACACTGGTGCGGGAGGTTCGTTAGGGTTTCCGAAGATGGCATATCCTTCGAGTGGGTCCGCAGTGTAGTCCACCAGCTCCGTAGCATCGGGGTCCTCCATACCGGACAACCGTAGAAACCTCTGTCCCTGTCTGCAGTAGGTAACCGAAAACCCTGTTCCCTGTTTGCTTCAACTTGTTCTGGCGGTCTTCCGATAACTTGCGGCTCCTGCGGCTAGTTACCCAAGACCCATGCGCTCGCGACGCGTCGGCATCCTCTCCCTCATATATATATCTATATCTATATCTATATCTCTATATATATATATATATATATATATATATATATATATATATATATATATATATATATATATATATATATATATCTATATATATATATATATATACATATACATATACATATACATATATATACATATACATATACATATACATATACATATACATATACATACACACACACACACACACACACGCCACATTGAGTTGTGTTATAAAGCTCCATGGGCAGCATATGTTTTTCTAGTTTATAAGTGTCATCGAACACTGAGGGCAGTGTTCCCCCAAGGGGGAGGGGTTTGTAACACCCCCTAGTTGATTTCCTATGTAAATAAAAATAAGAACAAGGTCATGGGACATGTATTCCAATTTGAATGTTGGGTAAAACATAGTGATGGGTATCATTGGTGCTTAATAAATGAATATGGAAATTGGTAAAGGCAAAGTGGCAATAATTGGCATTTTATTTATGAAAATAAAGGAAAATAAGAAAAAAGGGAGATGAAGGGTCACAAATTTGCATGAGGAGGAAATTGAAGATAAAATGAAGAAAATAGAGGCCTTAATGATAAAAAGCCTTATGAGGATTAGTTCAGAACTTTTGCTGGTTATATTTTTATCAGTTCAATTTTGGAGCTCTCTCCTATTCTCTCATTCTCTCATACTCTTCCACACTTAGAGCATTCTTGGAGCACTCTAGTTTTTCAGTTAGGTTGGAGAAAGAAGGAAAAGGAAATCAGGAAAGTGTAAGGGAACATGTGGATCAACAACTACAACTGGATTGCTTTGCAGGTAACATGTGTAATTTCCTTGTTGATTTATGGATGCATGGTAAATGCGTGCAATTTTTTGGTTATGTGTTGTCATTTACATGGATATTTGCTTGGATTCAAGTTTTGTATGTTTAACATTTTCCTTATGTCATCTATAATTCTAAGAAGTCTCAGGCAGTTCTAGGCAGTGGTCTAGAGGGTAGCCTAGAATTGTGGCTTAGATATCGAGACCACACCCTCTAAACTAGGCAAGTTTGGTCACAACCACACTTAAGTAGTGTTGTGCATGTAGCTGGAGGCCTTCAACCACACCCAATCCTTTTCATGCATGTGGTTAGGAGCCTAGGTCAATGAAAAGGAGCCCTAGCTCACGGTTTGGTCAATTGGAGTCATTCTTTGGCTCTTCAGTGTCCTGTAGCCCTGAGGGATGTTGTGAGTTGTCAGTTTGTGGTTAGTTTGTAGGTCCCACTTCCTTAACTGGAGCCTAGAGTTTGGGTCATGTTGTAATAACTCTTGATCTCATGTTTACCCTGGTAAGCTGTTGAAATTGGGTAAATGTGGGAGGAGGCATTACAAACCAAAATATACAAAAAGATTTAAGAATTCATTGGCTCACAAGCAGGACAACATGCAATAATAGAAGATTCCTACCACCAAATCAACTCCTTCCGACTCAACTCAAGTACATGTAGAGTCAAATCATCCCTCAACTAAGGGGGTCCACCCCTTGATTGAAATTGAAAGAGACTTGACCATAATCTTAGCTCTGTCAATGAACGGGCACAAATATTCCACAAATCATATCACTCAAATAGTGATAAGGAAACAACAAATATTTCAGAACCCCCAACAATGGAATTGTCTCAAAGAAATGCAATCATTTCTCCTCTACATCTATTCCAGAGAACGCCTCAAAATGGATTGATGTCCGTAAGATAAAACTGTTGAAATGTGGCAACAAGAATATTCCAATTTTAATTTGTCCTTTAATTAAAATTGAGAATTAAAATTCGAATTTGGTCTCACCAGCTGCTTGAAAAATAATTAATTAATTCATCTTGAGTTAATTAGTTGGAGAAATTCAAGTTAGAAGTCTTTCTGAAGTCATGCAATAGTTATCCCTTAAATTAAGGAGATTATCCCTTAATTAAGGAGACAAGGTTGAGTTATATTTGAGTTGTAATTAGTTAGCTCAGTTTACTGAGTTAACTCTAGTTAAATTAGTTCCAGATTGTTTGAGGAACTAATTGTGAGTTCAGTCAGTTAATGCATGCATGCATCCAACTAGTGTACTCCAGATAACTGAAGATTCTCTCATCATTAACTCATGCGTGTCTATTCTAAGAAAGACCCAGTTGAGATTAAAGAAAGGGACATTGTACTACCAGTTTCATGTATTTTCCTATAAGGAAAACTCATGCATGTAGAAGGAATTCATTCTTTGAGGATTGCGCAGTTTTACAGGGTGTGAGATCAATGTGTGAGATCAGTGTTACACTTGGTAACAATAGGATCACCCAGGAGAAACAACGCCAAGGAAATAGGAGCTTGAAGGGCAGTGTGGGGGACTAATGAGAAGTCTATTTTGTCGGTGAGCATATGTGAGGATTGTACTGAGAGCTGGCTAGCTGTGAGAGCTAAAGCTTTGTGTAATTATGAGATATTTCAAACTTGTATGATAATACAGATAGTGGGGTTTTTAGCTGAGGCTTTCCCCTGAGTATTCTTCTATGTTTCATGTGCATTGATTCTTCTTTTGGTTATATGTGTTCAGCTTGATATTGCTCAAATCTATTAAGCTTTCGCAAGTTTGATAGTAGAAGTAGATTATAGTATTTTGCTTTGATATATTGCATTATCGGATTAATCTACAGTCATAATTTATACATGGTATCAGAGCAAAGGTTATCAGAGCTGTGAACAGTATACTGAGAAGAGAATTCGAAGTTTGAAGTTTGGGGTTGCAGGTGCAAATCAAATTCATATCACACTTCAAGTTGGTCAATGTCATTCTATGGTTTGAGACTCGAGTATGCCTTGGAAGGCAGCTCGAATTACATAGCATGGAATGATAGAATGGAAGTTGTATTAGAAGACAATGGCTTGAAGGATTTCATTGAACAAGAAATCCCAAAGCCAGCTGCAGCTAATGCACAAGAGTTGGTTGAGTGGAAGAAGTGTCTAGCAAAGGCAAGATGGATCATCCTAGAGGGAGTTCGAGACCATATTGTCCCGAGTCTCCATGGGAAGGATACTCCATTTTCAATGTGGAAGACATTGAAGGACCTCTACGAGAACAGTAGTGACCAGAGGAAATTGGCGCTCAAGGATAAGCTTCAGAAAATCGAGCTGGAAAAGGGCAATACTATTTCCACATATTTGAACAAGCTCACAACCTACAGAGATGAGCTTGGCAGTGTGGGAATAACTACTGTTGATGATGATATGGTGAGCCTCGCTCTCCTCGGCCTTCCAAAGAGTTGGAATAGCTACCAAGACTCTATGAATGGAAGGGAGAAACTGTTGGATTGGGAACCCCTGTGGTCGGATTTGATGCAGGAGGAGATCAGGAGGAGCACACGAGATGTTCTTCATCAAAGTATGATGATGAAAAAAATCTGGCCTTAGCAAGTAAGGAAAGGAAAGGAAATGGGAAGGCTTCCCATTCCAAATCGAATTCTTCTCATGGAGGGAAGAAGGTTGACAAGTCTAAAGTGAGATGCTTTAATTGTCATGAGATGGGACATTATGCGACTAATTGCCCATCAAAGAAGTCCAAGAAGGGATCCTCGAAAGGATCAGAAGGTGAGGCATTAGCCTCTCATTTCGAAAAGGACTTTACCCTCGTCGCATGCATGGTGGCATTGATGGTCGGTTGTGTTTGGTATCTTGAGAGTGGAGCCTCATTCCACATAACTGGTGATAAAATTTTATTTAGTACCTTGGAAGAGAAAGACCTCAAGATGCGCATAGAGATGGGTGATGACGGAAAGTGCAGTGTTTCAGGAGTGGGCACAATTACTTTTCAGAGGGAGAATGGAGCTCCTCTCACCTTGATAGATGTGAAGTATGTGCCTGGACTGAAGAAGAACTTGGTATCGGTCGTGATGTTGAAGGACAAAGGCTACGACGTTGTCTTCAGTAAATGAAAGGCATTCCTAAGACACATAGCCATGGATTAGACCAAGAGGATTAGGATTCCGGTGAAGAATCTATATAAACTAGAGGTAGATGATTGTGCAGCATTGAGTTCGAAAGCATAATTGGTGCAAAGCCAAGACATTGACAAGTTATGGCACAAGCGATTGGGCCATTTGCATCATAGGGCCTTGAAGATAATGTAACAGATATCTATAGGACTTCCCAAAGGTAAAGTTGAGCAAGTTGACACATGCAAAGATTGTACCTTGGGAAAGTACGCCAAGTCTTCCTTTCATGATCGATACAGTTGAGTAGAAGCAATCTTAGAGCGAGTTCATACTGATGTGTGTGGACCATTCTCGAAGGCATCCACAATGAAGCAAAGGTATTATGTAATTTTCATTGATGATTATTCTCGTAAATACTAGATTTATTTCATGCAGAAGAAGGACCAAACCTTCTCAAAGTTTTGTGAGTTCAAAGCTTTGGTCGAGAAAGAGTCAGGGAAGAAGATCAAGGCCTTGAGAAGCGACAACAGTGGAGAATATGTCTCTCAAGAGTTTGAGGACTTCTCTGCAGTGGAAGGAATTAAACGGGAGTTGACGGCACCTCATAACCCACAACAGAATGGGGTGGCCGAGAGGAAGAACAGAATGATTGTAGGGGCAACATGGGTGATGCTGCATGACCAAGGCCTACCACTTCACTTGTGGGCTGAGGCATGCAACACAACGGTCTATTTGCAGAATAGAAGCCCGCATCGCATACTTGGGATGAAGACACCAGAGGAAGATTTCTTCGGTAAGAGACCAAATGTGGGTCACTTTAGGATCTTTGGCTCGTTGGTATATTGCCATGTGATAAAGGATGCATGGAAGAAGCTTGAGCTGACAACAGAGTTGGGGATATTTTTGGGGTACACTGATACACCCCAAAACTATCGGGTGTATCTGCCTACCAGTCGGAGGACAGTGGTTTGCAGAGATCTCAAGTTTGATGGGTAGAAGGCCATGTGAGTTTCCCTTGAGAGGGAGCTCCAACTATAGGCTATGGAGGAACTGTTGGTTCCTAAGGAGGAGGAGCCTCAGACCGATGCAGAGCAGCCACATGTAGAGGATCCAAGAGTGGAGACATCTACTCAAGCAGAGTCTTCCAGAGATGGACGGAAGTGCACAAGAGAAGCTGACATATTGTTGTCAGATGTGAGAGAGAATGTGGGAGAACCACCTTCTCAGCGCAGAAAGAGGAGGTCACCTGAGAGGTACACTAGATACATGGCCCTTGTTGGGGAATGTGTTGAGGCCGAGCCAACTTCCTTTGAGGAAGCAGTGCAGCAGCCGATTTGGGTTGATGCTATGGTGGAGGAGTATGACTCTATAGTTTGTAACAGTGTTTGGGACATGGTTATGAGACTGGAGAACAAGTCAGTTGTGAGTTCCCATTGGCTTTAAAAGGTAAAGTAAGCTGCTGATGGTAGTGTGGAGAAACCTAAGGCAAGATTTGTTGCCCGTGGTTTTTCACAGGCCGAGGGGATTGACTATGATGAGACTTTTGCTCCTGTAGCAAGGTACTCATCTATCAGATCGATGTTGGCACTATCAGCACAGATGGGTTGGAAGATCCATCAGATGGATGTGAAGACTGCATTCCTCAATGGCAAGATTGAGGAAGAAGTGTACATAGAGCAGCTGGAAGGTTTTGAGACCTTCGATCGTGAGCCACATGTGTGCGACTCAAGAGAGCTTTGTACGAGTTGAAGCAAGAACCTCGTGCTTGGTACACCAGGATAGACAAATACTTCACCGGGTTGGGCTTCACAAAGAGTGAAGCAGATGCAAACCTCTACCACATCATGGTGAAAGGTAAGCAGCTGATCATTGTACTTTATGTTGATGATCTCATATTGACAGGTGATGATCAATTGATCATGTCATGCAAGGATGACCTTGCAAGAGAATTCGAGATAAAAGACATGGGTCTTATGCATTACTTCCTTGGAATGGAAGTGTGGCAGAAGGATGGGGAGTTGTTTGTGTCTTAGGGCAAGTATGCCAATGAGATACTCAGGAGATTCCACATGGAGAAGTGCAAGCCCATGCAGACTCCTCTAGCAGGTAACTGGAGGAAGGAGGATGCTACTTCAGGAGAAGTAGTAGAGGCTACTGTGTACAGGAAGCTTGTGGGTTCACTGATGTACTTAGTGAACACATGACCATATTTGTGCTATGCGGTGAACCAGCTGAGTCAAGCAATGGTTCAGCCTACCAAGATGTTTTGGAAGGCAAAAAAGCATGTATTGAGATACCTCAAAGGCACATCTCAGTATGGATTATGTTACAGATGGACAAAGGGAGTGAAGCTACAGGACTTCGCTGATGCAGATTGGGAAGGGAGTCCATCAGATCAAAAAAGCACATCAAGAGGGATTTTTAACCTTGGTTTAGTTGCAGTTTCTTGGTACAGCAGGAAACAGAGGTCGGTTGCACTCAGCTCAGAAGAGGCTGAATACATGGCTGCAAGTCAGGAAACATGTGAGGTCATCTGGATGCGGAAGATCCTAGTTAGTTTGTTTGATTAGAGGATGGATCTAACTATGATCTATTGTGATAATCAAAGTTGTATCAAACTCTCTGAGAATCCAGTATTTCATGATAGGTCTAAGCACATCAATATCCAGTATCATCATCTAAGAGACTGTGTAGCGAGGAGGATCATGTTGCTGCAATATATTTCGACAGAGGAGCAAGATGCTAACATTTTGACAAAGGCATTGTCAAAGTGTAAATTCAAGTTCCATAGAGACAAGATCGAGGTGCCAGATAATCCCTTTCTTGTTGAGAGGGAGTGTTGAAATGTGGCAACAAGAATATTCCAATTTTAATTTTTCCTTGAATTAAAATTGAGAATTAAAACTCGAATTTAGTCTCACCAGCTGCTTGAAAAATAATTAATTAATTCATCTTGAGTTAATTAGTTGGATAAATTCAAGTTAGAAGTATTTCTGAAGTCATGCAACAGTTATCCCTTAAATTAAGGAGATTATCCCTTAATTAAGGAGATAAGGTTGAGTTATATTTGAGTTGTAATTAGTTAGCTCAGTTTACTAAGTTAAGTCCAGTTAAATTAGTTCCAAACTATTTGAGGAACTAATTGTGAGTTCAGTCAGTTAATGCATGCATGCATCCAACTAGTGTACTCTAGATAACTGAAGATTCTCTCATCATTAACTCATGCATGTCTATTCTGAGAAAGACCCAGTTGAGATTAAAGGCAGGGACAATATACTCTCAGTTGCATGTATTTTCCTATAAGGAAAACTCATGCATGCAAAAGGAATTCATTCCTTGAGGATTTCGAAGTTTTACAGGGTGTGAGATCAGTGTTACACTTGGTAACAGTAGGATTACCCAGGAGAAACAACGCAAGGAAATAGGAGCTTGAAGGGCAGTGTGGAGGACTAATGAGAAGTCTATTCTGCCTGTGAGCATCTGTGAGGATTGTACTGAGAGCTGGCTAGCTGTGAGAGCTAAAGCTTTGTGTAATTGTGAGATATTTCCAACTTGTATGATAATACAGATAGTGAGGTTTTTAGCTGAGGCTTTCCCCTGAGTATTCTTCTGTGTTTCATGTGCATTGATTCTTCTTCTGGTTATATGTGTTCATCTTGATCTTGCTCAAATCTATTAAGCTTCTGCAAGTTTGATAGTAGAAGTAGATTATAGTATTTTGCTTTGGTATATTGCATTATTGGATTAATCTATAGTCAAAATTTCTAAAAAAGGAAAAAAAGGAAAAACCCATGATAAATCTTGAGCTCTGAGACTAGGACTATAGCAAATATATTATCTTATATTGGGTGATCTGTGATGAATTGAATGATGTACTTGTTATTTTGAGGTAATATAATTTAAATTATAAAAAAGTGACAATCCATTTCCTATGCATCCTAGAGTTAATGCCAAATAAATAAATTAAAGAAAAAAATTGTTAAAAAATTACTAACATAAATTTCCAAGAGCAACAAGAATGTACATAGATATTTAAAGATCAATGTAGCCATTGTTGTAGTCATTGTTTCCAAGAGCAACAAGAATGTACATAGATATTTAAAGATCAATGTAGCCATTGTTGGAATATAAAATCGCCACATAATTCTTTAATGCATACTTTAATGAAGGATTACCGCATTATACCATTGGATACTAAATTAATGAGGAAAACATGACTAATGACACAAGTCGATAAAGGTAGATGTCTTGATATTATATGACAAAAGTAAAAACACATGTAGAAAATATAAGGGAAAGTAAGTATATTAAAGAGGAAAAAATAATAGTACACAGTTGGAATTCAATAAAATTGTTGAGATAACTATACTAGTATATGTAAAGAAATCAAAGTTTTTTCAAACTATAAGGTATATAAAGGGAGATTGAAGTACAAAAGGAAAATGGGCGATTATAAAAGTTAAAAGGTACAAAATAATTTATTAATTTATTACCACATTTAAGGGGAAAAATTTAAGAGAAATATAGCTTCTACATATAATTCTACTTTATTTATATGTAATTTTTTTTAATGTGAGTTTACATGTCGGTCCTACATTTAAAAAGCACATTTTTTCAACATGTGAGGGAGATTTTTATTGAAGCAATGAAAAAGGACATGTTGCTCAAGCATACAAGGAAACAAAATCTTACTTGCAAGTCAAGCACCAAACACCCTTCTACTAGATACCATAATCCCCTACACCCAAAAATTACAATTAAAAGATAAAAAACTCACATATAAAAAAAAACTAAATAAAATCAAGTAATAAATAAAATATAATAAAATAAAATAAATTAGAAGATAAAATAGTTAAAATTCAACAAAATAAGAAGGTAGGACAAAATAAATATAACAATCTTGAGGATTTGTTTTACAAGGAAGTAATGGAAAAGAATGATGAGATTTATCTCTTAAAAGACCACAATAAAAAACTACTTGCACAAATCAAGAGGAAAAAGGTTACAAAGTAGTGTAATAAAATATTAGAACAAGATAAGGAAGATTCTGAGAAATAATTCAAAAAGGACCTATTAGGAAAAGAAAAAAAAAAATAAAAATTAAAAAAAAATTGTCATTTAAGGAACCCTAATCAAAGATTGCTATAGCAAATCAAAAAGTTAAAAGATGAGAAACTTGAGAATCCAAATGTTAAAAATAAAGTTGAAATAAAAAAATGAAGTACTTTCATGCCTAAAGAATCATAATTGAAACTTACTTATGCAAATTAAAAAGCTTAAGAATGATAAGAGGTAATTGGAAAATAAGTTTGAATAACTAATCTCAAAGGAAGCATCCAAATATGCAAATGTAAAAATCCAAGTTGTGGAGACAAGAAAAAATATAGATCTAATAAACATTACAACTCAAGAAGATGAAAATCTAGTTGAAGTAAAGATTACTTTGGATGTCGAAGTACAGAAATGGAGATTGCAAATGCACTTACTAATAAAGTTTAGAAATTAATAAGGCAACACCAATGCATGAAGAAGATAAAAACAACAAAATTAAATCAATAATACACTACATGCATGATAAGAGAAAGTCATGCTATAAAGGCAATTTATTGACATCCTAATCACAAAAGTAGGTACATTAACAAGTTAGTCTTTCAACATTACTAAGAATGGAAACAATGGACCTATCTTTCGAAGAATATTGATGCCAACATAATTGAATTGCATAGCAACAATTAATCTTGGGAATTCTATAAGCATAATGTTCCACAAAGGATCAAATTTAGATGGTTAGATTATTTTACAGTTTGACAATTCTACTCAACACGTAGAAGTTTGTATTGTCTTGTATCATCAACCTCATCAACATTAAGAATTGAGAATCATGCCAAAATATTACAAGCTAGAGTAAAGACAAAGCCTTTCCATAAATTATGCTTGGGGGAGAAATCATTTATCAAGGCGAAAGCATTGTAATAAATAATGATAATAATAATAATAATAATAATAATAATAATAAGTAAAGGATGTTTCATAATGAAAATGCATGTCTTATCAAAAGGACATGAGTCTTAATGAAAATACACCCACGTGGGTATTTATGTTGAGAAATGGCAACAATAAATTCCATCTGGTGGGTCGTACGGTATCGCCTTGACCGCGGTTGCATGCAGAGGCAAGTAAGATGTCCTTGTTGGTAGCAAGGGTGTGACATGTGCAGCAAGCCAAAGGAACATGCATGAACAGTTCTAACACACGGAAAGTGAGGTGAGTGCACCCCTTGAAAACCTGTGGAAGCATGCGGCTTGGAAGGGAACACACGAGCGAAGATGCATCACAGACTGGAAATCAAGTAAGCTAACAATCCAAAGTGATGGTTAAACCAACAACACATCTCAGTAAGATTCATACATACTTATACAAAAAGGGTCCATACATGCATGCATAAGAAAACAAATACATATATCATTAGAGTAACCAAGATAGCTGAAATACAATAGAAACATATGCATGAAACATGTTGGCTCTGTTATATTAATAAGTGAAATTTCCAATCATACTGTACAACCATTACCAACAACTAGTCCTGGTAGTGGAATGTTACAGTCATTTCCACTTGCTCCTCCAAAGAGATGTACTAGCTCTGCACTATGGAGAAGCCAAGGCTCATTACAATACTCTCCAAGCTTTCTCTAAGATACTCCTATCGGAGGCTTGGCTGACCAAAAGCCTCTACAATGAGTTATGAGGTACTATAAATATCAAAGGGTGGGGTGACCCTTGACATTCCCCTTTGTGATTATTCACCTGCCCTCATGACTCTTAACCTACTCTATGACTGTTACATTCCACTATCAACACTTGGACTTCCACTTTACAAGATGTTACATACAATTTGCACATGTACCCATGTGAGACAAAATGGCTTGAGCAAGCCATGCAAGCTATCACTAACACTCGAATAGTTGTGGTAAGACCAACTCTTCGACATCCTTGTGATGATCGACGATGGCGAACTGATGCCAAGCTTGGTCGTCCATGATGGTGTCCATGCACTAAATGGTGACATCTTGCTGAAAGTGAACTCTTGCCTTTGTTGCATCCGGGTACAATGATATGGCTCCTATGTCCAAATCATCTGATAACATGCACATCATCATCCTGAGTATAGCTGGACTAGCAACATACTGATGCATAGTGGCTGTGTTGATCTCCAAGTGTGTATTGGTGACCATGCACATCAACTTGTCGAAATACATGTTCAGCTCCAGTCAGACTTGCTTCTTATCTTCACCTTAGTCAGTGTACCAATGGGTGGGATTGCATGCATGCGCACAATGACATCCATGCTCCTGAACACCCTTGCATGCGATCGATGACACTGTTCACCCTGTCTGCTCTGTGCCGGCTATTGGGATGGGTCTATAACCTGTATGGGCACAGTTTCATCAGTTTGTGCATGTTGTGCCTCCTTTTATACCTGTTCCTGCTGCAACTCCTTCTCTCGTATGTGCTGCTCATGTTCTTCTTTGAGTTTCTGCTTCAACACTTGCATCTACTTCTCTTTTTATCTCTATACCTTCACCCGATCCTCTTGTTGTGTCGTTACCTCATAACCTCAGTTTCCAAAGCTGCTTTCATCACAAGTGGATCTGCTTGAACTTGCAACTTTGATTTGCCTCTGCGCTGTCAACAACCTTCCTCTTGCATTTGTCGCATGCAGGTATGCTACCTTCTACTACTGCTGATGGTGTTTCTCGTTGTGATGAAATTTCCATTTCATCTTGATATCCTTGTCTATGAACAATTGGATGTATTCATAGATAGGCAAGTTCATAGACACTTCATCGACTTCATCCCCAACGGTGTCTTTGACTCTACTCTCCTGGACGCCATTGTACCTGTGCTGTTGAGAGGCAGACGAACACCTATGGTACCTGGAGACATGGGAACACTCATGGAAAGCAATCTGTCAATTGAAAACCAAAACAAACTAGAGGACTGACATGCAACATACTTGTGTGACTGTCTGTGAAACTTGTGCAATTTTCATTGGGAGGTTGGGAGACTGACTGCCAAAACTACGCAAGGCATAGTCCAGGATGTTGGGAGGCTAACTAACTACTAGAATTGTGCAATGCATAGTCCAGCCTAGCCTGCTAAGGAATGAAACTACGCAATGCGCAATTTCAGTCAGCAGTGACATGCAAACCAACAAACTGTATTACACAGTTTCTAGGGCCAGCAGGGCACTGCCTCCGAGAATTGCGCAATGCAAGCCTGGAGATCAGTGCAGGGATAGAATTGTACAATTTTTGGAGGGAAGACATAGCCTTCAATTCCAGAAATGTGCAATGCTATCCGGGCAAGAAAAGGTCTGGGCTAAGGCAGCCCAGATGCGCCAACGGGCGAATGAAAACATGAGAAGTCTGAATGCATGGTGAAACTGAGTGTAAAGAATAGTGAATGAGCATACATGAAAATAGTAAGTGCATGATTCAAAAAATGATAAACATGCATGTGTGTGAAGTTGGTCACCGCAACGGGGAGCGTCGGTGCAAAAAAATGGCATGCATGCGACAATAGTGAGATGCAAATGAAAATTGAAACTATGCTTCTACAAGATAACATACATCAAAATGTCAGCAAGCGCTCATTGAAATCAAGCAGACAACACTTACACAAAGAGAAACACAAAAAGCGACAGAAACACAACGTAAGACAAGAAAAGTAGACTTACCCTGAAACAGCTAAGTTGAAAGTGTCGAAGACTCCTTGATGCAATGTGGCATGTCAGAGTTGTAAGGTCAATGTGAGGATTGATCTCTGCAGCGTCCGGTTCATGAGTTTTGATAAGATCGAGATTATGATGCGCATGCCACAAATCTAGGAAAAAGCAACACTTGGCGAGAGATTTTGGTGAGCCCCAGTATTGCAGCAATAATGTTGCAACTCCTGGAGCTCCCTTCTTTAATTTTATCAACCCAGTAGTTCGTAACAAACTTGGAAGCGACGGTGTTGTATGCACAAGTACTAGCTCTTGCCGCAACTGTCACCTGGTCAGCTGGCACAAGTCCGCTAGGAGCTTAACCCAACTTCTATGAGCTTTGAGAAGAAGATTTTTAACTGATGGATGAAAGCTAACTCTAAGGAGGCTGATCTACTTGCAAAAAGAAACTGGAAAGCTGAAAGGAAACGTAAACCCTAGCAAACCCTAATTTTACCAGCTAGCCCTACTGATGCAAGAAAGAGGATGCAAGCTACTGAAAGAGATGCCATTGACTTCTAGGAAGGTAAAATGCATGTGTCTAAGCTATTTCTACATTAACATCTAAAAAAAACATCTTTTTGTATTTTTGAGTAAGTTGGCAGAATTATTGTGCATGTGCTTTAACTGGTTTTTGACTGTGCAGAGCTGGATTGGTGAGAGGAAATGCTTGGAGGAGGTCGGGAAGGTTCAGAGAGGGCCTAAGGGGTCCCTAACACCCTTCTAGAGAGTTTCATAGAGTTTGGCTATCAAGAAACCTCATTCGTGAGCTTCTACAGGAAGTCTGCAGGGGTTCTACAAGATGTTCTAGAATTTCTACAGGATGTTCTGTAATTTTCTACAGGATGTTCCAAAAAGTGGATTTTGGAGGGTTGATGGAGGAAAAATGGTGGGAAAGTGGAAATGGAGGTTGGATAATGATGTTAAGGGGTTTAGGACCTGGCGCATGAGGCTAAGGAGCGATTGGATTTGGTTCAAGGATGGAGGAAGCGATGATGCACAAGAATGTAGAAATTAGGGCAAGGTGGGAAAAGTATGGCAAATGAAGGGTAGGAATCATGGATTAAGGGTTGGAGCAGATTATCTGATGGAGGAAAGGTAGATAGAGAGGTAATATAGGTGATCTGCACACAATTTTCTAAAACTGACCAAACAAAGGCTATGCAAACCCAAGATCTAGCTATCTTGACCTAATTTGACCTAAATATCAGCTAGGAAAATGAACAGCAGTTTATTTGCAACGAAATAATGTGAAATGCTATGCAAAATAAGCAATCAAGACTCTGAACATGTAACCAACTTCTGCAAATAAAAATCGAACACTAATGATTGCATGGCGAAGCAAAGACTGTGTTTTTGTTGGCAGCAAGGTCACCTTGATCCTAGCTCCTAATCCCACTGAGGGAGAGGTGCAATCAGAGGTGCTTGATGGCCTTTTTCTGAAGATATTCCCTATTAATAACCTATCAAATCAATCTGAACATAAAAATCCTTCTTAATCATCAAAATCAACCTAAAAATCAAAACAAGATTTAAATCTAAATAGCAGATTTTAGTCTAAGAATGCAGCAAAAACACATAAAGGTAAACAAAGGAGGTACTGGGCACTTGAGATGGGCCCAACCCCAAGAGCTATAGCCTCCTAAGAGAGATTTAGAGCTGGTGCAAAGCTGGATTCATCTTTATTGAGCAAGAAAAGAAGAGTTACATCAAAAACTGTCCACAAGGGAAAGCTTGAAAATGTGCTGAAATGCAAAGCTAATCTACTGACTAAAATCGAACTACAAACTAGCTAACTTCTACCTACAAAGTGACTAACTGAAATGAGGCCATGAGCTCTCCTATTTATACAAATTGAGGACCCCAACAACCCTCCTAAACTTTAGGAACTCGGCTGCCAAGACTTGTAGTTAACAACACTTTTACTAGCACTTGCTCGGCTACCCTTGTGATAATCGATTTGGTGGCCCTTGAACTCCAAGCTGATGGTGGAGAATTCGAGGTAAGGGCCCATAAATGAAGGGGACACCTTCCTAAAAATCCTCTCCCTTGTTCTCCCACGAATTTGGCTGCCAAGTGCTCATTAAAACCTTTGATTTTGTTTGAAAATTGACTAAAAATATGCACAAAGCACCCATTAGACTTGTTGGCATAATGACTAACCCAATTCACTCTATTAGCATAAATATAATCAAAAACATGTAATAAACTAATGAGAATGGTGGATTAAGTCGAATTAGGAGGTTGAATGAGCCCATATAATTATCCATTTTTGGGGCTCATCATCACCCCCCTACTGAAAGTGTTGCTCATCCTCTGAGCAACCAATCTATCTCCTCATCTTTGATGGCCTTGGTGGCCTCCCGGTCATGCCAAGCTTCTGAAGTGATGTCCTCTTCTCGGTCATGAAACCATGCTTTTCTCTCTACTTCTTCCCACTGCCTGTGCTCCTTTTCCTAGAGAATTCTCAGCTTCCTGTAGAACTGTCTCAGCATCCTGTAGAGAGGTCTTTGTGTCCAACATTTTCATTCTTTCTCTCCAGGTGGATGTCTACGGGCTTCCCCGTTCATAGGTGATGGATGCCTTTGAGGGAGACATTTCCTTTTGTGTAGTTGGGGTGTCTACAATTGTAATTGGCTCTTTTGACTGTGGTTGGGGTCTGCCAGTTCTTATCTGCATGCTCCTTCTTGCCTTAATATACAGGGAAGGCTCCCTCTTTCACTTCCCTTTCTGCTTTGGAGATGTGCTTAGGGTGGCCAGCACAGCTGCTGCCTCCCTGGCTAAAATCTCAGGCGATTTTCCCTTTTTGTTCCTCTGTTTCTAGACTTCCTGTAGAAAGTCCTGTGCTGATTGTTTTCTGTCTTCCTGTAGAAATGGTCTTCTGGCTTCCTGTAGAAATGGTTTTCACTGTTTTGGCCTGCTTGGCTGGGGGTGCCTTCTCTTTTGATTTTTTTGTGGTTGCCTTGGGTGTGCCCTCACCTGCTTGGACTTTTTCAGTCCTCTTTGCCCTGATTTGCAACCGTTTCTCCCTTGGCGTTTGTGCCTTTATTCCACCCACAGTTTTGGGCTCAGCAGCTTGGCCTTTCTCTTGTTTCTCTTCTTGCTTTTTCTGGGGTGGTCTGTCCTGGGTTTCCTTACCCTTGGCTTTCTCCTCTGCTATTTCCTGACCTACTAGGGGACCTTCCCGTAGTTGCTGCTCTTCAGAAATCTATGTTATGTCTGCCCCTTGAGTTTCCTGTTGCTGTGACTAATTTTTCAGCAGTGCATTTTCCTCCTGTAGCTGGGATTTTTTTTTTTTTAATGCTTTCACTGTGTCTCATCATGGCCAACTTTCCTCTTAATTCCTTTAGCTTGTCCTCCATGTGGTGTCGAGTGTTTTTTTCCCAACAAAATGCTCAGGTGAGAAAGCAGGTAGAACTGAAAACAGAGGGATAGCTGAATTTTCGTCTTTTTCTGAAACCAAATAAGGAATTTCCCATGTGCCTCTCCTTACAACATCAAATTGCAATATTTCCCTTTGTTTTAAACTGCTTTTATCCCGAATTTGACTCTCTGCTTTTGAAAAGATTTTTTATTTTTTTTGACAGAACAGTGGATAAATAACACAGGTTCTTTTCAGAGAGTAGGCAGATATGCAAATTCGTTTCTTTTTTCCACACAGGCTGGTTTCTATGGTTGCATGTATTTTCTTTACAGTAGAATTTGAGAAAGAAGGAGACAGACTTTGAGTGCAGAGAAGAAAACAGAGAACTGTGTAGAACTCAGGGAAAATATGCATGCAGACTTTTAAACTTCACTCTTTTTTCAATCCACTGCTGTGTGTTTAATCATTCAAATAAGTCATATGCAGATAGATTTCCCCGAGCCTACCTCATTTCAAGCTCGAATTTTGACAAAAATCTCGAGTTTTCCTTCTGCAGAGTTGTTTTCTGCATTTCCTATAGAAGACTTCCTATAGAACGGAACTGCACTTCCTGTAGAGCCCGATAGGCGGGATTTTTTTTTATAAAAACGACAGAAATCTCGAGAAATCAGGCAGGAATCTTGCAGAGGACCACTGGTTAACTGATCTGGATGTGGTGGATGCGTGCTCCAGTTGTGACCACAGTTGAACAGAGGGTGGTGAGAATTTCAGCCGAGCATCATTTAATTTTAGCGTGATTCGTGGTGAGGGAGTGAAGTGGCCAGGCGTACGTGGCCACAGACAAACTGCAGTGCCATCTGCCTATAGTCCCTTACCATTAGTTGCGCTGGAGTTCACAATATCTACCATTGTCTGTTTATTTTTTACATCTCCCGTGAATGACTATACATGTGCGTTGGTGATCCCTGAATGAGTGCAATCGAATCTGGCTAGCTTTCTGGCTGAATCCCACAATCTCATTCGTTCATGCAGTGCTTAGATTAGATTCATGCAATAGAGGAATGAGTTTTAGTCACATACCTGGAAGTCGAATATGGTTGCCATGAGGTGCTGTGGCCTTTCATTTGCTGCATGCATTGGTTTCTGTGGTTGCATGAGGGCTTGGTGGCTGATTCATGGCTATTTTTTCTTGTTCAGATATCCTCTGGCTGGATCCATGCTACAGGAGTTGGCTTCACGTTCAGATTTGCACCCTCAAGCTGCTGATGTCGAATTTTCACAGGACCGAAACTTGTTTTCGCCATTGCTCCCGAACGATAGATCGGATCGATTTGAAACTTGCTGAGCATGTTCCTATCATCATTATGCACCTCCCATAGCAAAATTGCGATCAATGGATGCACAGATTTCGAGAAAAACGGAAAATGGCTGAAGATTTCAGAGATCAATTTCTCGGAAACCCTGCATCAAAATCGGCTGAAACTTCTTGGGTAGGTGACTATCACCCATATGCATCTCCCCATGAAATAGGTTTTGAAACAAATGCACGGATAGGGAGAAAATGCAAAAATGGCTGGAGGTGATGGAGGCTGATTTCTTGGAAACCGTGCATCGGAATTGGCTAAAACTGCTCAGGCATGTTGCCATCATCCCTGTACAACTCCCTGTGAAATGGTTTTGCAAATGGATGCACGGTTTTCAAGCTAGGGAAAAAACAAATTTCAGCACTAGGTATTTTTGCTTCAACGCATTCTGTAGTTTTGTTGCATGGTAAGAAAAATGAGCTCGGGCTATAATGCAGAATTGGAATTCATTGATGCAGAGCCTAGATGGAGCTTGGACAGGTAGAGCGTATGAGACTTCGTTGCTTGACTTGTCACTTAAGAATTCTTGCTGTCAATCTGAGGCAAACAGGGTTTCTTGTATGACTGTGCAGGAACACATAACCAGGTGGGTGCAATGGAGGTGGAAAGAGATGGAACAGGGCACCACATGGTGTTGGATTACATAAAGGTGTGGCTGTAGACCTAACAAACTGATCCCAACCATCAGATTCCCTTTCAAAATTGAATTTGGCTCGTCCGAAGGTTCTATAGGATGTTTCCTGTAGAAATTCAAAACTTCCTGTAGAAACGCCTGGAACTTCCTGTAGAAAGCCCAGAACTTCCTGTAGAAAGCCCAGAACTTCCTGTAGAAAGCCTAATCTTGACCTGAATGTGACCAAATCCTAGGAGAGGTGAGTGGCCATGGAGGGAGTGTTCGAAGGGATGTCCTGGAGCCTAGTACGGACTTCTTTCCTCGTTTTGCGCGCCCCTCTTTTCCTGCAAAGTATTCACTGCAACCTGTAATTCTTCACAGAGATTAGTCCTGCTTTCTTTTTTTCTTTTTTTTTCTCTTTTTTCTTTTTTCTTTTTTTTGAAAACAACTAGGGCGCCTCATGGATGTTTTCACCCTAATTGCCTGCCCTGGGCGCCTCCAAGGGAGGTTTTCACCCAGGGATCTTATTCTCTTTTTATTTCCTCTTCTTTCCAACCCATTGACCGCCTCATGGAGGTTTTCGATCATTGAGCCAATCTGAGGCGCCTTCGAGGAGGTTTTCACCTTAGATTTTTATTTTTCTCTTATTTTCATTTTTTCTTATTTCTTTTTTTTCCTACCCTACCCTACTTGAAAAACAAAATCAATTTCAAGTGTAAGAATACTTCCAATGGAGCCATGTGCACATCGAGATTAGAGACAAAATGATGTGGAGGCTTGAAATGCATACTCTGACAGCTATCCAGATTTCAGAGACCAAATGATCTGACTTTGAAGGGATAAAACATAGCTGAGGAAGAGAGTACCGCTGCAACTTAGTGACGATCTGAAACCATATCTCAATATAGCTCTGATATCCTTGGTCCTTTTGCTGATCTGGATCATGTTTCATGTCACCTTCTACCATGACTTTCTCATCTTCCTCTTTTTGCTGATCTTTCTCTTGAATACATGGAAGATTTGATGGTAACCATGAGGGAGCTTTCTTGATCTCTGATTCTGATCTCTTCTCTTCATCAAGAGCAGCCCATGGTTCTTTGATCCTTTCTTTTGAATCTTCTTTTGCCTTTGGTCCTTCAATGTTGTCAATATAATCTCTATTTTGCAATACTCTTCCTGAGCTATGGTGAAGATCATCGAGCTCAAGAGGAGTCATTTGGACATGTTGTGCCTCAGCATTGTAATTGGATTGAGCTACTCCATTGTATGGTTTTGGGAATGGTGGTATGGGTAGCTGAGTGGGGATGTATATTTGAGATGGATGTGGATGGGGTTGTGGTTGGGCAGGTGGTGGAGGTAAAGGAGCGGGATGAGAGTTGTACTGGGGCCTCCACCCCTGATGAGGTGCATTCCACTGAGGCTGTGGCTGAGCATAAGAGTGAAACGAATGAGCAACTGGAGAAGCATGGTATTGAGGAGAATATGACCAAGGAGGGGGTGTGGACCAGGAAGGATGAGCAGGGGGACCCCAAGAAGGCATGGAAGTGGCTGGATAGGGGTCGTAATAGGTCTGGGATGTCCCTTGCATTCCTTGCTGGTAGGGTATGGGTCCATGTGGCCTCTTTTGGTTCATATAATAGAGTGATTCAGTGGCTCCGTTGGATCTCTGATATGCAGCTTTAAGTCCAGGCAAGGAAGGGCATTGATTCGTAGGATGGTATTCTTCATAGACGAAACACACTTCTAGGGAGTGCATTGGACATTTGTTCCTAGGATGCTTTCTAGTGCACCTAGGACAAAAGATGTCCAAAGCCCTCTTGGCTTCCTCTTGCTTCCTTTGGATCTGCAAGGTATCCAGTTGCATGGCAAGAAACTGCCTCATCTCGCTCTTGAAATCTTCCATCTGATTTGAAAATTCGTTTTTGGATAAGGTACTGCTCCCAACATTTCTGCTTGTAGCCATTTGCTCCAGAGGAATGTTTTCTTCTTCTTCTTCCCTTGAGGTTCTTCAAATATGTCTTGTTGTCCACCTAAGGGTTCTTTAATCACAGCCATCGAAGAAGAGAGAAGGTTGGTTGTGTGAAGTAGTGGGGGCATTGTGCAATCATTTTTCTGAATTATCTCTACTCCTACAAAGCATGAAAGGAAATCTTTTTGGTTGTTTTTTTTTTGTTTTTTTGTTTTGTTTTTTTTTTTTGTTTTTTTGTTTTGTTTTGTTTTGTTTTTGTTTTTTGTTTTTTTTTTGTTTTTTTGTTTTTTTTTTTGCTTGTACCTACAAAACTAAAATAGATTGAACTGCAACTAACTATCTTGCTAAAATGAAAATGTGGAATTGAAATGAAAGCAGGAAAGGACTAATCTATTTTGCTTAAATGAAATTGGAGGAATGAAATGCTAGGCTACGCTTGCGGAATTGAAATGCTAATCTACGCTTGCAGAAATGAAATTGCAGAATTGAAATGCTAATCTATGAAAGCTGGAAATGCTAATCTACTTTTGCAGAAATGAAATTTCATAATGGAAATGAAATAAACTACTTAGCAGAAGGTTGTAGTGGAAAATAGAAGAAAAGTAGCAATCATCAATACTCTGACGCTTCCCTAGAAACGGTGCCAAAAAAGAGTTGTGAGCCCCAATATTGCAGCAATAATTCTGCAACTCCTGGAGCTCCCTTCTTTAATTTTATCAACCCAATAGTTTGTAACAAACTTGGAAGCGACGGTGCTGTATGCACAAGTACTAGCTCTTGCCGCAGCTGTCACCTGGTCAGCTGGCACAAGTCTGCTAGGAGCTTAAGCCAACTTCTATGAGCTTTGAGAAGAAGATTTTTAACTGATGGATGAAAGCTAACTCAAAGGAGGCTGATCTACTTGCAAAAAGAAACTAGAAAGCTGAAAGGAAATGTAAACCCTAGCAAACCCTAATTTTACCAGCTAGCCCTACTGATGCAAGAAAGAGGATGCAAGCTACTGAAAGAGATGCCACTGACTTCTAGGAAGGTAAAATGCATGTGTCTAAGCTACTTCTACATTAACATCTGAAAAAAACATCTTTTTGTATTTTTGAGTAAGTTGGCAGAATTATTGTGCATGTGCTTTAATTGGTTTTTGACTGTGCAGAGGTGGATTGGCGAGAGGAAATGCTAGGAGGAAGTCGGGAAGGTTCAGAGAGGGCCTAAGGGGTCCCTAACACCCTTCAAGAGAGTTTCACAGAGTTTGGCTATCAAGAAACCTCATTCGTGAGCTTCTACAGGAAGTCTGCAGGGGTTCTACAGGATGTTCTAGAATTTCTACAGGATGTTCTGTAATTTTCTACAGGATGTTCCGAAAAGTGGATTTTGGAGGGTTGATGGAGGAAAAATGGTGGGAAAGTGGAAATGGAGGTTGGATAATGATGTTAAGGGGTTTAGGACCTAGCGCATGAGGCTAAGGAGCGATTGGATTTGGTTCAAGGATGGAGGAAGTGATGATGCACAAGAATGTAGAAATTAGGGCAAGGTGGGAAAAGTATGGCAAATGAAGGGTAGGAATCATGGATTAAGGGTTGGAGTAGATTATCTGATGGAGGAAAGGTAGATAGAGAGGTAATACAAGTGATCTGCACACAATTTTCTAAAACTGACCAAACAAAGGCTATGCAAACCCAAGATCTAGCTATCTTGACCTAATTTGACCTAAATAACAGCAAGGAAAATGAACAGCAGTTTATTTGCAACGAAATAATGTGAAATGCTATGCAAACTAAGCAATCAAGACTCTGAACATGTAACCAACTTCTGCAAATAAAAATCGAACACTAATGATTGCATGGCGAAGCAAAGACTGTGTTTTTGTTGGCAGCAAGGTCACCTTGATCCCAGCTCCTAATCCCACTGAGGGAGAGGTGAAATCAGAGGTGCTTGATGGCCTTTTTCTGAAGATCTTCCCTGTTAATAACCTATCAAATCAATCTGAACATAAAATCCTTCTTAATCATCAAAAGCAACCTAAAAATCAAAACAAGATTTAAATCTAAATAACAGATTTTAGTCTAAGAATGCAACAAAAACACATAAAGGTAAACAAAGGAGGTACTGGGCACTTGAGATGGGCCCAACCCCAAGAGCTACAGCCTTCTAAGAGAGATTTAGAGCTAGTGCAAAGCTGGATTCATCTTTATTGAGCAAGAAAAGAAGAGTTACATCAAAAACTGTCCACAAGGGAAAGCTTGAAAATGTGCTGAAATGCAAAGCTAATCTACTGACTAAAATCGAACTACAAACTAGCTAACTTCTACCTACAAAGTGACTAACTGAAATGAGGCCCTAAGCCCTCTTATTTATACAAATTGAGGACCCCAACAACCCTCCTAAACTTTAGGAACTCGACGGCCAAGACTTGTAGTTAACAACACTTTTATTAGCACTTGCTCGGCTGCCCTTGTGATAATCGATTTGGTGGCCCTTGAACTCCGAGCTGATGGTGGAGAATTCGAGGTAAGGGCCCATAAATGAAGGGGACACCTTCCTAAAAATCCTCTCCCTTGTTCTCCCATGAATTTGGCTGCCAAGTGCTCATTAAAACCTTTGATTTTGTCTGAAAATTGACTAAAAATATGCACAAAGCACCCATTAGACTTGTTGGCATAATGACTAACCCAATTCACTCTATTAGCATAAATATAATAAAAAACATGCAATAAATTAATGAGAATGGTGGATTAAGTCGAATTAGGAGGTTGAATGAGCCCATATAATTATCTATTTTTGGGGCTCATCAGATTTCTAAAATGAGCTTTGCATGTAACCTCCAACAGTTAAAAATAGATCCATAGATCTAGGGATGACTTTGTCATTCTGCCTTTTTCTATTTCAGGGAGAGCAGCCCATGCATGTAAATCAGTTTCACTCAGTCTCGGAGGGAACCGTCAACCTAAAGGCATATGCAACAACATGCTTTATTGAGAGAGGGATTTGCACAATTTCTGAGAGGAACTGGGGTAGCTGTCCTAAAAGGATTGCACAATTTCTGGGAGGAGCAAGTGATTGCTGCCAAGAATTGCATAATTTTTGGGTTGAGCTGTAGTGCTGGGCTAGATTGCACAATTTTCCCATGGAAGACTGTCTGATTGTATTACACAATTTCTAAGGCCAGCAAGCTAGCCAGCAGATTTGCACAATTTATGGAGGGAAGGTTGGTTCCCCTCCAGAATTGCATAATTTTATGAGGGAGCTTCTCGGTCAACAACTAGCCCCAGCCCGAAATGGCAGCCTGTGAGGGGAGTGAAGCAAACTAACATGCAGATGCTGCTGAAAAACCAATGAATCCTATGTACTTGACAGTGCAAGACATGTTGCTAAGGATGGTTGGTAGGGAGACTCCAAAACGAAGCTAAGGAAAAATTTTGGATGGTGGTTGTGGACGCTACAACACTTGGTGACACACTGGTATAACCCCAACTCTTTGAATGGACCATGTTCGTGGAAAGAAAGTCTAATACTTCGGGAAGTATTGTTCAGTTCTCTATTCATCTTGGTTTCCACACTTGCTTGATTGTAATATGTAGCATTTGTCAAGCTCTTGGTCGATCGACACACATTCCAAGCCAAGCCAAAACAGTTGTTTCGATTGGGGATGAGGGGTATGGTGCACAAGCGATATGGTTGTAAGAGTTTTAGTTTCATCTTTGGTGTTGCTCCGTTGCCATCAGGCCTGGATAGTACCCCGATGGAGTCACACAGGAACAAAAGCATCGATATTCTGCTAGCGAGCTTGGTCAGTACCCCAGCGGAGTTACTTGCATCATCTCTCTGTGTAGGAATCCTTTCTCTTCTTTTTCCTTATTCACTTTTCATTTTTCAAAATTTTTTCACTTTTTCATTTTCGTAATTGTGCATAACACTTATTCATTTCAAAGGTGGAAGAGGGATCCCGACTTATTGAGAGTAGAAGAGGTTGTTCCTTCAGAGAAGTAGTTTATATATAACTCTGACGTGCTTGTTAAAATTTCCCCCCTCACCTTACTCTACTTGACTGAGAGGTCAAGGATTAACCCAAAAACAACCGACTAGAGTAGGTGACACTAGTTAGCATGCAAGTGTTGTGTTTTCATCAAGGTTCACTTCGAACAGTACATATTTTCCATCGACATATCATGGACTGAAGATAACAAGTTATTCATAGAAAGGCAAGACGATAGATAACCAAGTATTGATAACTGCACAAGTCCTCTTGTACTTTACCTAGCTTGTTTCAAAAGTCGCACACGGTTTCATGTGAAACTAACCTACAGATGAAAACAAGAAAACAAACAAAAAAACAAATAAAAAGCATAAGTAAAGAGAGTAACTAAAAAAGCAGGCAATCAAACAAACAAGTAAAGTAAGAAGTAAACATGCATGCATGAAAACAAACCAAAAGAACATATTACTCCTACTCCTAACCTAACGATGCATGGGTCTGCTCACGTGAAGTGATACTTCCAATGCAGCCACTAGCGCATTGGTTGACCCATGTTGGTGAAGGCATGGTTCGCGAACAACACAGTTGTGCGAACCAACAAACATGAAAGATATAACAATGAAGACAAGCACACTCTGAGATTAAATGTGTCAACAGAACATAAGTGAGTGCAAGTGCATGACATGTAATCCGTGGACTTACCATGATTTTGTACGACACTACGTGCGGATGTTAAGTGTACGCATTCTCTTGACTGTGACATGCAAGCAAACATGAGAAAGGTAGACCACTTACATTGCACAAGTGTGCTTGTTGTGTAAGATTCCTCCAATGCATGAGCGATGGGATCGTGTAGTTTGAGTGGAGGAAGCGAAATCTGTGTGTGAGATTGATCTTCAATGCATACATATGAGTGATGAGGAGCCTCAGGTGTTTGAACAATTTCCTAATCGGAAGTGAAACCAACCTTAGGATAGCGAGGACTTGACATAACCATCAGCTCGGGCTGAAGTTCCTTGATAGTCTACGCGGTTTCGACTTCGTCGGAAGATAGATCATCATAGACCAGTGTCTTAGACAGATTAACAACAATTGAATCAACATCGTGGTTGGATGAATAAGTAGAGAGATCACAACAACCAAGATCAGAAAATTCAAGATGTTTGTTGGCATCCTCATGATTTGATGAATCACACAGAGGGGTAGATGAGAAGCAAGAATGTTCACCCTTTGCATTTCCGGAAAAAGCAGATGAAAAATCAAGTGGATCTTCAATGAATGATTTGTCCTCTCTATTGTCAGATGATGGACTGACATCCGGTGTGTTCTACGAATGATCAACAATGGGTGCATCTGTAGATGGAGATACACATGCGAAATCAGGGATGGCAAAATCACCAAGGATGTCAGGGAAAAATGGAGGAGGTGCGGACAAAAGGAAATCATCCTTCGCTGTGGGTTGATGTTCAGGCTCCCAGCCATACTCTTCATGAATGATAGTGCAGGTTGGTTGTGCAACACCAACTCCATCGATAGCTTGATCCTTGTTCACAACAGGTGTAGAGTCCAGAATGGAAGAACACAAGACAATGCAATCCGGAGGATCATTAGAATACGAAGATGAAGGTTGAGGTACGAAATACATGTGACAACCCATGGGATTCACAACCAAATCTGCGCAAAAATTGAGAGAAGTGATGTTGGGAGGATGTGACAGTTGAACAGATGTGTGTGCATGTTCTCCCACATCACTTTGCAGTGGTGGAGTTGTTTGATGAGGGGACGACGGATAGTCACTTGTGATAGTGACTGTGTCCTCTGTGATTACGTAGCTCCATCACTGAAGTATGCTGAGTGGGGCTTGGGCTTGAACTTCTTCTTAGGATTAACAGATTTGGTAAGACAATACTCAAATCTGTCCATGAGATACTGGAATTTCATCTGACTTTTTGGAGCTTGAAACTACAATACACGGAAGCGGTCCCAAAATCCATAGGCGATTCTTGCGGGGTCTTCTGTTGTTGTAACAGTTTTTTGTCAAGAGGTTCTAGATCAAAATGATGGAAATTAGATTCAATGAGATCACAAAACTGCTCAAGTGAGTGCACGTTTTCGAGTGGCAGACTCCAGCACCACCGTAGTGGGGATTCGCGAAGTGTGTATACAAGCAGCATACTGGCCTCTTCTACATAGAACTCGTCTGCAAGGAATGCATAGAAGTCTTCTAAGTACTCAAGCCAGGCTACTTCTCCTTCACCATCATATGTGAATTCGTACAAGAGATCAACAAACTCCCTCATGATGTCAAGAGGTCTGGCATGCGAAAAACATCCCAGAGGGATGAGCTTGATAATATCCATGATAGATGTATGAAGATTTAAAACATATTGTGAGGACTCTACTTGTCATCTGGCCCTCCTTCTAGCGCTAGAATGTTGACGGTGTTGGACCCGCCAACATGTCAGGGGATCTCCCCGGTAAGATGTCCCAACTAGACCTCAGACCATTTGGTGTAGGAGTCCCAGCAGTGGGTTGTACTGTATCGCCTTGACTTCGGTTGTGAGAAGAGGAAAGTAAGATTTCCTTGTTGGTAGTAAGGGTGTGACATGTGTAACAAGCCAAGGAAGGTGCGTGAAAGGTTCTAACACATAGAAAGTGAGGTGAGTGTGCCCCTTGGAAACCTATGGAAGCACGCGGATTGGAAGCAAACACACGAGCGAAGATGCATCAGAGACTGAAAAAAAAAGTAAGCTAACAATCCAAAGTGATGGTTACATCAACAGTACATCTTAGTAAGATTCACACATACTTATATAGAAAGAGTCCATACATGCATGCGTAAGTAAACATATATATATATCATTAAAGTAACCAAGATAGCTGAAATACAATAACAACATATGCATGAAACGTGTTGGCTCTGTTATATTAAGAAATGAAATTTTAAATCATAGAGTACAACCATGACCAACCAACAGTCCCAATAGCGGAACGTTACAGTCACTGCCACCTACTCCTCCAAAGAGATGTACTAGCTCTACACTATGGAGAAGCCAAGGCTCGTTAAAATACTCTCCAAGCTTTCTCTAAGATAATCCTATCGGAATCTTGGCTAACCAAAAGCCTCTACAATGAGTTATGAGGTACTATAAATAGAAAAGGGTGGGGTGACCCTTGACATTCCCCTTTGTGACTGTTCACCTACCCTCATGACTCTTCAACTACTCTATGACTGTTACATTCCACTATCGACACTTGGACTTCCACTTTACAAGATGTTACATACAATCTGCACATGTACCCATGTGAGACAAAATGGCTTGATCAAGCCATGCAAGCTATCACTAATACTTAGATAGGTTTGGTAAGACCAACTCTTACACATTCTTGTGATGATCGATGTTGGTGAACTGATGCCAAGCTTGGTCATCCATGATGGTGTCCGTGCGCTCAATGGTGACATCTTGCTGAAAGCAAACTCTTGCCTCCATTGCATCTGGGTACACTGATATGGCTCCTTTGTCCAACTCGTTTGATAACATGTGCGTCATCATTTTGAGTGTAGTTGTACCAGCAAAAAACTGATGCATAGTGTGTGTGTTGATATCCAAGTGTGTGTTGGTGACCATGAGCATCAACTTGTCGAAATACATGTTCAGCTCGAGTCGAAATTGCTTCTTGTCTTCACCTCAGTGAGTGTGCCAATGGGTGGGGTTGCATGCATGCGCACAATGACATTCATGCTCCTGAACACCCTTGCATGTGATCGACGACACTGCTCACCCTATCTGATCCGTGTCAGTTGCTAGGATGGGTCTATAACCTGTATGGGCGCAGTTTCATCAGTTTGTGCATGTTGTGCCTTCTGATGTACCTATTCCTGCTGCAACTCCTTCTCTCGTCTGTGTTGCTTGTGTTCTTCCTTGAGTTGCCACTTCACCACCTGCAACTCCTTCTCTATTTCTCTCTCTGTCTTCACGCAATCCTCTTGTCACGCCGTCTCTAAAGCTGCTTTCATCACAAGTGGATCTGCTTGAACTTGTAACTTTGCTCCGCCTCTGCACTATCAACAACCTTCCTCTTGCATTTGTCACATGCAGGTTTGCTACCTTCTACTATTGTCAATGGTGTTTCTCACTGTGATGTTGTTGCCATTTCATCTTGATATCCTTGTCTATGAACAACTTGATGTATTCATAGATAGGCAAGTTCATAGACACTTGATCGACTGCATGCCCAGTTGTGCTCTCAACGGTGCCTTTGACTCTTCCCTCTTGGAAGCCATTGTACCTGTGCTGCTGAGAGGCAGACGAACACCTATGGTACCTAGATACATGGCAACACTCATGGCAAGAAATATGTTAGTTGAAAACCAAAACAAACTAGAGGACTGACATGCAACATACCTGTGTGATTGTCCGTGAAGATTGCACAATTTTCACCATGAGGCTGGGAGACTGACTACCAAAACTACGCAAGGCATAGTCCAGGCTATCAGGAGGCTGATTGGCTATTGGAACTATGTAATGCACAATCTAGCCTAGCCTGCTGAGGACTGAAACTGCGCAATGCACAATTTTAGTCAATGGTGACATGCAAACCAACGAACTACATTCCATAGTTTCTGGGGCCAATAAGGCGCTGCCTCCCAAAATTGCACAATGCAAGCTTGGAGGTCAGTGTTGGGCCATACTTGCACAATTTCTGGAGGGAAGGCAGAGTATTCACTTCCAGAAATTCACAATGCTAGCGAGCAAGGCAAGGTCCGGGCCAAGGCAGCCCAAACCCACCGAAGGGTGACTGAAAACATGAGAAATATGAATACATGGTGAAACTGAGTGTAAACAAGAGTGAATGATCATACATGCAAACAATAAGTGCAAGATTTAGAAAATGGGAAAACATGCATGTGTGTGAAATGGGTCATTGCAACGACGACCGTCGGTGCAAAATAATTTCATGCATGCGACAATAGTGAGATGCAAATGAAAACTAAAACAGTGCTTCTACAAGCTAACATACATTAAAAAAAAAACAAGCGCTCATTGAAATCAAACAGACAATACCTACACAAAGAAAAACACAAAAAGCAACAGAAACGCAGTGCAAGACATGAAAAGCAGACTTACCCTGAAACAACTAAACTGAAACTATCGAAGACTCCTCGATGCAATGTGGGATGTCAGAGTTGTAAGGTCGATGTGAGGAATGAACTCTGCAGCATCCGGTTCATGAGTTTTTATAAGATCAAGGTTATGACGTGCATGCCACACATCTAGGAAAAAGCGACACTTGGTGAGAGGTTTCTAAAATGATCTTTGCATGTAACCTCTAGCAGCTAAAAGTAGATCCCTAGATCTAAGGATGCCTTTTGCATGTTTCCTTTTGCTATTTTGGGAAGAGCATCCCATGCATGAAAATCAGTTTCACTCGGTCCTGGAGGGACCCAGTCAACCTGAAGGCACATGCAACAACCTTCTTGAATGAGAGAGGGATTTGCGCAATTTCTGAGAGGAACTGAGTTGGCTGTCCCAAAGGGATTACATAATTTTTGGGAGGAGCAGGTGACTGCTGCCCAAAATTACGCAATTTCTGGGATGAGCTGTAGTGCTGGGAAAGATTGCGTAATTCTCCCAACGAAGATTGTCTAACTTTATTGCACAATTTCTGAGCCCAACAGGTTGGCCAACATATTTGCGCAATTTCTGGAGGGAGGGTTGGTTCCCCTCCAGAATTGTGCAATTTTCTGAGGGAGCTGCTCAGCCAGCAACTAACCCCAGTCTGGAATGGAAACTTGTGAGGGGAGTGAAGCAAACTAACATGCATAGGCTACAAGCTGCTGAAAAACCAATGAATCTTATGTACTTGACAATGCAATACATGTTGCTAAGGATGGTTGTAGGGAGGCTCCAAAACGAAGCTAAAGAAAAATTTTGGAGGGTGGTTGTAGCCGCTACAACAGGAACTAATAGAGAGTTAACAGTCAGTTGGCACATTAGTGCATCCACAAGTGCTAGTCTAGTTATCTGAAGAAGCCCTCATCAGAAACTCATGCATGTCAATTCTGAGAAAGACCCAGTTGAAACTAGAGTGCAGGGACAATTTATTATCACTTGTATTATTTACTGGAGTGTCAATATCATGCATGCATAAGAGATTGATCCTGTGTTTGGATTGTGCAGTTTTGGAAGCGTGAAATCCCTTTAAATACGAGTTATTCATCCTAGGAATTACGCAAGAGATTAGGGGCTTGGAGAGCTACAGAATTGGCTAAGGATTTGGCCAAGAGCTAGCTTGTGAGCTAAGAGAGTTGAGCATACTTGTGCAGAATTGTTCTAGTGAGAACAAGCTTTGTATCTTCACTCATATTTCTGATATATGCAATAAAAATAGTGGGGTTTTGAGCAATGGATTTCCCTAGATACATCTTGTGTTATGTGCCATTGATTTATCTTCTTCTTGTTCATATTGTTTTCATCGATCTATTGGCTTCCGCTGGTTGAAAGTAGAAGTAGATTCTTGTTTTGTAATTTAGTACATTGCATGAGCTTCTGAATCTACAAGAAATTCTACATGGTATGAGAGCTGAGAATAGTATACTGATGAGATTTTGAAGTTTTGAGTTTTGGGTTATAGGTGAAATTCGAATTTGCAATACATACTTTAGGATCGACAGATGGCATTCTACAGTTTGCGGCTCGAGTATGCCTTGGAAGGCAACTCAAATTTTATAGCCTGGAGGGACAAAATGGAGGTTGTGCTAGAGGATAATGGCTTGAAGGAATTCATTGATCAATAAATTCCTAATTCAGCAGCATCAGATGCACATAATTTGGCTGAATGGAAGAAGTGTGTGGCGAAGGTGAGGTGGATAATACTTGAGGGAGTTCGAGACCACATTATCTCGAGTCTCCATGGCAAGGAAACTCCATATTCTATGTGGAAAACACTGATGAACTTGTTTCAGAACAATAATGACCAAAGGAAATTGGCACTGAAGGACAAACTTCGAAAAATCAAAATGGAGAAAGGCGAGACAATTCCAAAATACTTGACCAAGTTCACTCTGTGTCTTGATTAACTTGGAAGTGTTGGAATCATGTTTGTTGAGGATGATATGGCGAGTCTTGCTCTTCTAGGACTCCCAAAGAGCTGGCATAGTTAACATGACTCTGTCAATGGTTGGGAGAAGATGCCTGATTGGGAACGACTGTGGTCGGATTTTATGCAGGAGGAGATCAAGAGGAACATCAGGGATGGCTCTTCATCAAAGACTGATGATGAAGAGAATTGTGCCTTAGAAATTAAGGCAAAGAAGGGGAAAGGGAAAGCTTCCCATTCCAAAATGGATTCTTATCATGGAGGTAAGAAGAAATACATGACAAAAGTTAAGTGCTTTCATTGTCATGAGATGGGTCATTTTGCTACAAATTGTCCACTCAAGAAGTCCAAGAAGAAGTCCTCGAGAGGAGTGGTGGGTGAGGCTTTGGCCTCTCAATTCGAATTGGACTTTTCCCTCATTGCATGCATAGTTTCATCAATGATGGGAAGTGTATGGTACTTAGACAGTGGAGCTTCATTCCACATGACTGGCGACAAAAAGTTATTCAGTGACCCGGAGGAGAAAGATCTCTAGATGCATATCGAGATGGGTGATGATGGGAAGTATAGTGTTACTGTATTGGGCACAATTACTTTTTAGAGGGAGCATGGGGCTCCACTCACCTTGAAGAATGTTATGTATGTGCCTAGGCTGAAGAAGAACTTGGTATCTATTTCCATGCTTGAGGATAGAGGCTATGATGTGATCTTCTCGAAAGGAAAGGCATTCCTTCGACACATAGCCACAGGTCAAGTAAAGAAGATAGGGATTCAGGTGAAGAATCTTTATAAGATAGAGGTAGAGGAGTGTGCTGCTTTGAGCACAAAAGAAGAAAGGGTGTAGAGCCAAGACGTTGGCGATTTGTGGCACAGGCGATTGGGCCACTTGCATCATGGGTCTTTGAAGATATTACAACAGATCTCTACCATTTTTCCCAAAGGTACGCTTGAGCAAGTTGATACATGAAAGGGGTGTACTTTGGGAAAATACACCAAGTCTTCCTTTCATGATAGAGATAGTCAAGTAGAGGCTATTCTAGAGCGAGTCCATTCAGATGTGTGTGGACCATTCTTGACAGAATCCACGACCAAACACAGGTATTATGTTATATTTTTTGATGACTATTCTCGTAAATGTTGGATATTTTTCATGTAGAAAAAGCAAAGTTTTGTGAGTTTAAAGCATTGGTGAAAAAAGATTCAGGCAAGAAGGTTAAACCTCTATGAAGTGATACGGTGGTGAGTATGTCTCAAAACAAGTTTAAGAAATTATGTGTAGCAGAAGGGATTAAATGAGAGTTGATGACACCCCATAACCCTCAACAGAATGGGGTGGCCGAGAGGAAGAATAGGAGTATAGTAGGGGCAACAAGGGCAGTGTTGCATGATCAGGCCCTACACTTGTGGGTTGAGGCATGCAACACAATAGTTTATGTTCAGAACCATAGCCCACATCAAATACTTGAGATGAAGACACCATAGGAGGCTTATTCTGGTAAGAGGCCATATGTTGGTCAGTTTAGGATTTTTGGGTCATTTGTATATTTCCATGTGACCAAAAATGCATGGAAGAAGCTTGAGCTGACAACAAAGTTGGGGATATTTGTGGGGTACATTGATACACCTCACAACTATCGGGTGTACTTTCCGACTTGTAGGATGACAATGGTTTGCAAGGATGTTAGATTCAATGAGGAGAATGCCATGCAAGTTTCCCTTGAGAGGGAGCTTGAGCTACACGCGGATGAGGATATTTTAGCTCCTAATGTTGAGGAGCCTCAGATTGATGTGGAGCAGTCACATGTAGAGGATCCAGGAGTGGAGACATCCACTCAGGTAGAGTCTTCCAGAGAGGGAAGAAAGCACACCAGAGAGGCTGAAATATTATTGGATGATGCACGAGAGAATGTGGGAGCACCGAATTCTTAACGCAGGTAGAGGATGTCACCTGAGAGGTACACTGGATACATGGCTCTTATGGGTGAATGTGTTGTGACAGAGCCATATTCCTTTAAGGAAGTAGTGCAATAGCCGATTTGGGTTGATGCCATGGTGGAGTATGACTCCATAGTTCGTAACAATGTTTGGGATGTGGTCCCGATATCGAAGGACAAGTCAGTGGTGATCTCTCGTTGGCTTTACAAGGTAAAGCAAGTTATAGATGGTAGTGTGGAGAAGCATAAGGCTATATTTATGGTTCGTGGCTTTTCCCAGGTAGAAGGGATTGACTATGATGAGACATTTTCTCCTGTTACAAGGTACTCACCAATCATATCTATATTGGCACTATCAGCATAGATGGGTTGGAAGATACATCAGATGGATGTGAAGACAACCTTCCTTAATGCCATGATTGAGGAAGAGGTGTACATAGAGAAACCTGAATGTTTTGAGACCTTTGACCGCGATTCACATGTGTGTCGGCTCAAGAGAACATTGTATGGGCTTAAGAAAGCACCTCGTGCTTGGTACACCGAGATAGATAACTACTTCACTGGGTTGGGCTTCACGAAGAGTGAAGTGGATGTGAACCTGTGCCACATAGTGGTGGAAGGTAACTGATAATCTATTTCTTGTTGAGAGGGAGTGTTGAGAAATGACAACAATAAATTCCAGTTTAGTTTCTCCTTGAATTAAATTGAGAATTAAAATCAAATTCTATTCTCATAACAACTTGTAAATAGTTAATTAAGTTTAATTAACTTAATTAGCTTAGGAATTTTGAGTTGGAATTCTTTCTGTAGTCATGTATATGTTCTCCCTAAGTTTTAGGGGTCCAGTATGAGTTTAAATTGAGTTGGAAATTAGATCACTTAGTTTACTGAGTTAAGTTAAGTTAAATTAGTTACAAACTATTTGAGGAACTAATAGAGAGCTAACAGTCAATTGGTGCACTAGTGCATCCACAAGTGCTACTCCAGTTAACTGAAGATTCCCTCATCAGAAACTCATGCATGTCGATTCTAAGAAAGACCCAGTTGAGACTAGAGTGCAGGGACAATGTACTATTAGTTGTATTATTTACTGGAGTGTAAATATCATGCATGCATAAGAGATTGATCATATGTTTGGATTTCGTGGTTTTGGAAGCATGAATTCCCTTTAAATACATGCTATTCATCCTAGGAATTACACAAGAGATTAGGGGCTTGGAGAGCTGTAGAATTGGCTAAGGATCTGGCCAAGAGCTAGCTTGTGAGCTGAGAGAGTTGAGTATACTTGTGCAGAATTGTTCTAGTGAGAACAAGCTTTGTATCTTCACTCATATTTCTGATCTATGCAATACAGATAGCAAGGTTTTTAGCAGTGGCTTTTCCCATATACATCTTGTGTTATGTGCCATTGATTTATCTTCTTCTTGTTCATATTGTTTTCATCGATCTATTGGTTTCCACTGGTTGAAAGTAGAAGTATATTCTTGTCTTGTGCTTTAGTACATTGCATGAGCTTGTGAATCTACAGGAAATTCTACAATTTATATGAGTTCATCATTTGTATTCATTCATCCTATCCATATTCAATCTCATACATTTCTATATACTGTTTGTTGTCCTTATGGATTATTTACATTGTTCCAAATATTTTGGATATTCATGACACAAACCAAGTTGGTTCATCACATTAGAGGTGCAATGGTTGAGTAAGCCTTTTGGTTACCCAATCCCTTGGCTGACTCATTAAAGTGGGCATGCATTTCCTACTTGGCACACATCGAGTGCTCCAATTATGTATCCATTCTCCATTTATAAATCCAATCTAGAGTTATCATTTTTCCTTGTAACTCATTCCTTATTTTACTTAATAAAAGGAAGGATGAGAAAAACACATTTTATTATTAACATAATACAAAGGAGAGGGCATAGAGAAAAACTAACCTCTTGCCATGAAATTTATCATTTGGGTTGATGTGGATTTTGGAGAATGTGAAGCTAGTGTTTTCTAGTGATTAGAATGTGGTGCCATAGCTTTGGTTTGTTACTCTTGTGAAAAGGATTTTCTTGGGATAAATTGTAAGTGTTTTGTATTTCCATCTAGGAATAATTTGTTGCTTTGGCATTTCTATCTTGGGATGCATCGATTTGTTGTGTTATTATTATCTTTCATGTGAAATCGAAAGAGATGTGTTTGCTACCCATCATTTGTTGGAAATTTGATTTATATAAATGCAAATTTTGGTGAATTTGTAATTGATTTATTATGGTCATGTAATGAAAAACTTTTGTGAATTATAAACTAATTTAACATATGTATACTTTTAGATTAGATATTATTATTGGCTTAATTGGTAACTGCTAATGTTATTTTAAGATATGATTTATGGGTTAGGCATTGCCCTAATGGTTGTTGATATGATGTAATATTAATATATTTTATGGTTTCTACACTTAGTTTGTTGGCTATGACATTTTTGTCTTACAAATTTGTAAGTTTGAATAGGGTTCCTAGAGAAATCGATTTTAGGTTAAGGTTAAGAATTTTTTATATGTATATTTGTGCATTTTGTGAGGTGAACTTTTTTATTATCACACAAAATTCTAAAATTCACAACCAAGAAACCCCACACTTCTTCACTTCAGCCTAACCCATGAATAGTCCAATTAACTCACATTCTAAATGCCTCATACTTGGATGTCGAATTGCAACTTGAATCCTTGCAAGGTTTTATTATTTGAAAGTGTGCCAAAGTATCCTTTACGTCATCAAAGTTGTACTAGTTGAGTAACCCTCTTGGTTACCCAACCCCAAGTTGACTTGTCAAAGTGGATCCATGGTTGCGAACAACCCATTGGGCTTAGTGGTTGAGCTCGCTCTTGGAAACTGGTTGATGTCCAAGGCCCCAAATCTCCTTTTTTCTTATGAATTACTTCTTTCACTTGTGTACCTATCTATTAATATTGTATTAAGAAAGCCATGTTGTGAACAAAACATGTTGTTATCCATTACTCTATAGGTTTTTTCACAATTTACTACTTGTTACTTAGTTGACATATTTTGTTTTTGAATTCATCTTGACACATATTTGGCCAAGTCATCTATTGTCATGGTAGTCTTTCTTAGTTTGCTATCAATGTCACAAAAATGCATGGTATTAATCTTTGTTTTCATGCATGACACATCCCTTTTATCCATCATTGTAGTGATCATGATAACTCCATTGGTATGTCACTTACCTCTATCTAGCAGACTCCAATGTCTATACTGGTAGTCATCCAAATAGAAATGCATTTTTCTAGGAGACTAGAACTTGTATTTATTTCAGCATGGTGCCCAAGCCTAGTTGAATAGCCCAAACATGTCCATTAACTTTGAATTATCTAAGTTTAGTTTGGAATTTTCTTGCGGTTCCTAAATGGAGCCTAGACAAGTGGAGCCTTTCATTTTGGAAAATGGAAGGAAGCACATACTCCCCCACTAAAATTCTTGGCACCCCAACAACACCAAAAAAAAATCCATCTTATTGATCCAAGGCCACTTCCATTAAATTCTTGGATCTTATCTATATATTGGCATTATGTCTCTTTTTATTCCTAATTTCCCTCTATTCCCAACTTGTACTTCTAATAGACTAGGTACTCCTACATATTCATTTTTCCAAACACAACTATCATATGATAAATCAATTTCTCCAATTCATGTTCAAGGTTGTTTAAGATCATGTCATGTGCTTTAGATGGGTTGGTCTTGATATCATCTTTCCATCAATCAGGTAAGTTCACAATTGGCTTATGTTGAAAACAAGAGATGGCATGGGAGTGCTCTAGTAACTTTAACTTGTAAGAAATGTTTCTCATTGCACAATAATTTTGAATTACCCTTCAAACCTTTACACCAATGCCATTGTCATGTTTGTCGTTGGCTCGAGAGAATGTCATGGGTTCGGTTATAAGGTCAAGTCATGACCCTGCTTGAAGTGCCACTATGTTGGATAGTGATTGACAAGTGGGATGAACTTAGTGGAGGGCATATGACAAGTTTATGTGAGATAGTTAGGATGACGTACTAGTTTAATAGATTTGGCTAAGAGGACCAAGAAATTCCAATAAAGTATTTTTGGGTTATTAATGAGGCATTGGAATTAATTCTTGGGTGGGGGATAATGAAATATTATGATAAGGAGGTAGTGTGTTATTTGGGAAAATTTAACATAATGATGAATGCACTAAAGGGATCCAGATGGAATCAAGAGCATTACATTCAATAACTAACATGTGTGCCTTAGGTGGATAATGACACACCTTTGATTTAGGCTATAAATAGTTCAATGAAAAAGGAATCGAGGTAGATGATGATGGAATTTTTCATTTAGTTGATAGGTGATGTTGGATTTGGCCATAGTGAAATTGATAAATTGGCATTCTACATAGTACTTGGCTTGATTTGAGCCAGAACACATTGATTAAGACATACTCCAGATGATATAAACATTTAATGGTTAAGCCTATATAGCAAGGTCACTATTGTGCTACATGAAAACTACACTCCTTGAATGGTATGGGATGCTAAAAGAAAATGAAAATCTAACCCTATAACAACTACATCACCATCATCCCCATTTTAAGCATTGAGAAAATACTTGATTATTTTTTTTGATTCTTTAAGCATTTAAAATATTGATGTTAAGATGGATCTATGCTTGTAGCAATGGGTTTATACTTGTAGGGAATATGGTTTTCCAAACCTTATCCAATCCTTTAAGACTTCGTGAAATTATGATTTCAAGACAAAACTAGATTGGTTTAAGTAGGTCTAAAATAACTAATATTTGAGTAATGACATCAAAGTAGTTAATTATTAGTGTGACATTAAATTCAAGAAAATTTATTAACTATTCATTCATGTAATATATATATATATATATATATTTACTTGTTAGAACAAGTGTTGCATGGAAACTTATACTTGCCTCCTAAAAATTAAGCTTAACAACTAGTTGGAAATATAAAAAACACATAGGAAAATGCCAAAACAAAAATAGGAAGACCAAACTTAAAAGAATATAAAACTAAAACAAAAAAAAGCCATGACTAATGGAAAAAAGAAAAAATAATATAATCTAACTTTTAAGGTCGTGGCCAAGCAAGACACCCAATTGGTGTATGAGATCCCCATTACAAAAGTGTTTAGATGCTCTACCCCTCTCCATTTGAACTTATGACCTCTTAAGAGGAAACATATATTATTAACCATTAGGCCCACTAAATTTTTATTTATTTATTTTTTCGAGCAAAATCTTAGCAGATCAACCCGAAGGGATCACATCCTGTTGGCCAAACTAGTAGAGCCTAACCCCAAGGGTGTCAAGGAGAATTGAACCCATGAATTTCCAATGGCGAGGTAATTTAACATTAAGGTCACTAAATATTTACCTATTTGTTAATATAAAATATTAGGAAGATATTTTTTATTTTTATTTTTTTGATATATTAAAATTTAATCGTATCATTTTATTGGTGGAGAGGGATGCAACAATAAAACCTCTACTTAACCAACCAATCACAAAATAGGTAAATGAATTTTTAAATAATAAGAACATAAGCAATTTATTTTTGTTAGGTAAACTTGACTCAGAGATAGAGTCAATGTTGAATGGGTTAAATAATGGTGGTTTTGGGAATGTGGTATAGTGTACCCATGGTTTTCTGCCCATGGGATTGCATGTTAGGTAGGGCTTTTCCGTGAGCTGGTTTTTCCTAGGGTAAAATGTGTGCATATCACTTTATGTGTTTTTGTTGCTGGTCGTGTTATATTGTCTCTCTTAGTAATTTATTTTTCTCTGAGTACAATTAATATCTCTTTGATAATTTCCAACATGTGGTATCAGAACATATCTACAAGTGGGTATGTGTTTAGCCTATTTGGAGGAGTATTTATTTGGATGAGCAAGAGTCAATCTATAGTGGCACTTTCAACTACATAGGTTGAATACATGGCAACCACTCATGTAAGCAAGGAAGAAATTTGGTTGCAAAGATTGCGTTTAGTGTAACCATCCCTCCCACATTTACCCACTTTCAACTCCTTGCCAAGGTAAACATGAGATGAGGGCTATTATGACATGACTTGACCTCCTAGATCACATTAAGGAAATGAAGTTTACAAGATGAAACCTTACTAACCTTCCTTAGGAGCTACAGGACCCACAAGAGCTAAATAAGCACTCCAAGTGCCCAAACCCTGAGCTAACTTGCCATTTTAGTGATATGGACTCCCAGTCACTTGCATAACAAGGCAAGACAACAAATGTGACCTTCAATTTTAATGGATAACACTGCCTCCCAACGAATGCAATCTAGATTTCCCACTTCTGAGCATGCGACCCCAAAATCTAAGCCACTTTTTCAAGGCTAGTATCCACACCTCTACCTAGAACTTGATAAAACTTTCCAGAATGATGAATGACAAAGTACAAAACCATTAATGCAAAATTTATTCAATAACTTGACCTAACCAGACCTAGCCATGACAAACATTTCGTCAAACACATTGTGAACATGAAATATACAAGTCGTAAATGCATATATGAGCATAGGGGTCTCATACTTATCTGAAAATCATCCAGAAGGTGTAATGCTGTCTCATAATAACTGCAATAACATTTATTAGATCATGCGTTCAACAAACAATCATTTACCAATCAAAACATGATAAAAGGCATAACTAGAATCTGTCATAAAACCATGCTTATAACCAACATATAAATAGAATAACAACAATGATATAAAAACCATCAAAGCCACATAATATCAAGTATAAATAATCATGAAATACAAGAGGATAAAGATCTTATTAAAATATGCAAAAGCCAACCAAGTCAGGGAATTCCAAGTACCACCCGATTGTAGATTGGGTTGAACCAAATATTTCTTTCAACCTATCATCCTCATGCCATATTCCAAGCATGAATATGGGACTCACAACAAAACAATCAGGCTTCCTCAGGATTTATCACAATCCCACCAAAACTGGTCAAGGGACTCCTAGGCCCGAAACAAGCACCTATACAACTAGGCTTTACCGTAATCCCACCATTACCGGTCAAGGGATTCCTAGGCCCAAACAAAAAATATACACTACCAGGCTTTACCGCAATCCCGCCAAAACTGGTCAAGGGATCACTAGGCCCTAAACAAGCTTGGATGCCTCCAGATTTCTTCACCAATACCTTGAGGAATTTTCCCGTCTCCACCCTTAAGCTTTACCACAATCTTGCCATTACCGGTCAAGGGATTCCTAGGCCCTTGGGAATTTTCCCGAGACCACCTCACCTGGTTCCAAAACCATCCGATAATCCAAATCTCAACCAAATGAAAGAACTCGATCACACAATGACTATTCGGAAATGGAAAGGCAAGGATGAAGCCACTGTGACGCTTGGAAAAGCCCATGCCAGTGACAACAAGAGAATCAAATACATGCATGCATGTACCATGCATGCCAAAACTAGAAAGAAATCATACATGCAACTCGATACTTGCAAGTAATCTCGTTGTAGCCTCTTAATCCAACTCTTCCTTGCTTGATCCTTTCTTTCCTTTTCTTTATTGTCCTTCCTTTGCCTTCCTTTTTCTAATTCTAGATTGTTCCAAGAATGCTCTAGGCGTGCTAGAGTATGAGAGAATAGAGAGAACTCCAAGCTAAAACTAACAAAAGATTGTATTAAAAAAAGTTGTGAACTGATCCTCAGAAGCTTTTTTATTATTAAGGTCTCTATTTTCTTCAATTTCTTCAATTTTTCCTTCAATTTGATCCTCACATGCAACCTATGACCTTTCACCTTTCTTTTCTCCTATTTTCCTTTATTTTCATAAATGAATGCCAATTAATGCCTCTCTACCTTTTCAAAGCCTTTTCCAATGCCTTTGTCAATTTCCTTAGCCATAATAAACCAAATGAATACCCACTTAGATGTTTTTTCCCAACATTCAGCTTGGAATATGTGTCCCATGAACTTGGTCTTATTTTGCCTTTATTAACTTTATTACATGATCTTTTAACCCTGGGTCGTTACATTTAGGTATAGAGTTGAAAAATGAGAGTGAGATGCGAGCCATGGTGCTTCTTTCCATGGCGAGGGCTCTCTTCAACATGAAAAGGTATGCAGATTCAAAGAAAATGAGAGGAAGCCCTGATTAATTATACTCAAATTTTGGTTGTTTCGTATAGGAAGGTTGTCAAGGCATATGTTGCAGTATTGAATTTCAAGGAGGCATTTCCCTAGTGTTTGAAGGCATTATATATTCATAGAATTCATTTGGGTCAGAGTTCAGTGAAGCGATACAACGTGTCAAAGTGAGAGAATGGTGGCCTAAACATGGGAATAATAACAATTTTTTTATATATATAATTGAGTCAATTATTGCATGTAAATGGACATATTGTTGTAAGACTTGGTAAGGCATGCGTACCCCTAGGTAATTTTCGGTAAATTCTAGATTAGACCTAGGTAATAGGGGATGTCAAGTTAATAGATACCCAAGGTATAAACTTTAAGGGGGGTAAGGGTCAGAGTGAGCGGTGCTAACTCATTTGGCAAGTTTGTTTGGATTTAGTTAAGGAAACCCTAAGTCAAGGTTTAAGGGGGGATTGTTAGGTAAACTTGACTCAAGGATAGATTCAATGTTTACTGGGTAAAACAATGGTAGTTTTGGGCATGTGGTATAGTGTACCCATGGTTTTCTACCCATGGGATTGCATGTAATGGAGCCTATAAAAGGCTGAGAATACTCCATTGTAATGTGCTACGAATGTGAACGATGAAGCCTCACTTGGCCGGCTTGGCCAGGGTTTTGGCTAAGGGCTAATGGAAGTTTGTGAGGCTGGGTTTTTCCTCGGAGTTGGGGTTTCTGAGGGTAAAATGTGTGCATATAATTTTATGTGTTTTTTTGTTTGTTGTGTTATGTTTCTCTTAGTAATTTATTTTTCTCTCGGTACAATTATTGTCTCTTTTACTAACGCAAAACTTTTTCATGCAAAAACATTTGGTAAGACATGAACTAGTGCAATTACAACTAGTGTTCTTTGTTAAAAGACAATTAAAATAAGAAAAAAATTATTTACTTATAGAAAGACCCACCTCCACACTGTAATTTGACTACTCAAGTCTACAACGGTTACATACGCTACTTCCTTTGGATTTAAACCCTTGACCTTTTATAGGGAAATAACCATTTTCACCATACAATTTCAAGTAAGAATGTGATATTTTGTTGTTTAAAATATATGTTTGAATGCATAAATGGATTCAAAACCCTAAAAAACTCTGGAATTGTAGATATCAAACAACTTAAACTCAAGATTTTAAAAATCTCTCCACGATTTTGGTTAAAATTATCCAGAAAAAATTGTCGTGAGAAAAACTATTTCGTCTATATGTTAGACTACACCATTAATAATTATTAGGTGGATGATAGAGATATAACCTCCCCAGAATATTATAAAATATTCATAGTAGTTTACACAAATCAAAGGTTTAGATTTTTCTCCAAAGTAGTTATGCTTTTTTTACCCTTTTAATTAAAATGATAATTAGATAAATCTTATATCAACAAAGTGCCATATAAAGTGCGTTATGGTTGCTTGGGCATGTGGTATTGATAAACCATAATATTGGCCCATGATATTGTAACAAATCCTATTTATAGATTAAGAATCCCCATGGTAAAGTGGGGGTAAGTGTTTTGATGCTTATTATGGATTGATGCCTATTGACATTTACCAACAATTTAATTTATATGGTTGTGCTATTTATTATATATACACATTTTTTCTTGCAAAAGAGACAACCAATGTTCCATGGGGAAATTAAACAAAACATTCTTCTCACTAAACCATAAAATTCCAATTTTGACCCAAACACGTGGCTATGGAATGACTTGGTAATGCTCATGTCCATTTACTATTAATTTCCCCATTTTTTACAAATGCCAAGATGACTTATGTGTTTTCCTTTTTGTTATTGGCATATAGGACATGGAATCATTGCACTTATTCAAACCTTACTTTGAGGGTTTTAATTCGAAAGAGAACCCAAGTTAACTTATTGTCCTTTGGAGTTATACCATGAATCGTTTGCCTAATGATAATTATGGAAGCCCCAAATACCAATAACTTTTATATGCCCCATTAGTGTATCAATGATAAACTTTGGAGTAGGGCATATGTTTTTTAGGGTTCTAATTTAAAAGAGAACTTGCGTCAACTTATTGTCCTTTGGAGTTATACAATGAATAATATGCCTAATGATAATTGTGGAATCCCCAAATACCAATAATTTTTGCATACCCCATTGGAGTGTCAATGAAAAATATTGGAGTAGAGCATATGTTTCTAGGATTTTTGTGAACAAGAAATAAAGATTGCCGCACCTTCTACCCTTTTATTATATATACATATTAATAATAAGTATATATTGTTGTTATTTCCTAGTGCGATGACTAAGTGGTTTGCAAAATGAGATGTTATCCCCCCACCTAGTTTCAAATCCCATGGGAAACATCTTTGACCTCTTATGATAAGGCTCAAGGAGTAGGCTCCTTCACCTTGATGGAGTCTCTAAGCTTTCAAAAGAAAAAAACGATCAATAAAATGGTAAGAAAATCATGAGATTTTTTTAATAATTATTAATAATTAAACTAGCCTACATCCATCTTAACTCTAGATCTATCAAGGGTGGAGAGGGATAAAACCTATCGAGGTGCACAAAGAGGGATCAGATCTACCAAGCATCTAGAGGGATTACATTTCTCAAGGTGCAAACTACTTTTTGAGTGCAAAATTTGAAAAATAGTTTTGCATTTTGAGAGATTTGATCCCTCTCCACACTTAGTAAATCAAGAATTAAGATAGATCTATGCTGATTCTTAATAATATTATTTATATTTATATAACTTTCACATTTCTATATATAAATCTATATATGGAAATATTCTTATTTTTAATCTTATTAAGACCCTAATAGTACATATAGTTACATATATATGCTCTTGGCATTTTTCTCTAACGTATTTTAATATATATATATATATATATATATATATATATAAATATAAATATAAATATAAATATATATATATATATATATATATATATATATATGTGTGTGTGTGTGTGTGTGTGTGTGTGTGTGTGTGTGTGTGTGTGTGTGTGTGTGTGATATACATAACATTAATTATATGTAGCTTAGAAAAAGAGTTTATCGTAGGTATTAAGTTTTTATATGTTTATTAACTAAATTTAAATAAGAAATTTTGAAATATAATGGTTACGAATATAAACAATTATTCCAATTTATATGGTAAAATTGATTTTAATTTATAAATACTATTGATATTTTATTTTTCACAATTTCTATATATAGGAATATTTATTTATTTTTTATTAATTAGATTATTAAGTTTTTTATATATTTTGAAATATCATTATTACAAATATGAATTATTATTATTTAAATTTATTTTAATGTGATATGTATATTGTGATTTTTTTCTCATAAAAATTGTTTGTCATTAATGTATAAAAGAAAAATTACAATATTTATTTATTTTTTTTAATAATGGGAAACTCTATCATAACTCAATTGTCAAACCAAAAGTGAGGACAACTATCTCTAGTTGCTATCCACAAATGCACACTGACTCATCACCATTATTCAAGGAAAACCACACCACTTGGAATGACCAACTAGTGGTCTCTAAGGGGGCAGGCTTTCACTCCTGCGTGTTAAGTTATGGTATGTTCTATGCTTATAACAGTTTACTTCTTTTTCTTATTATATTCCACCGATTAGCAATCACATGTACATAAAGTAAAGTGCAGATAGAATATTAAACGATCGACAGAAAACAAGCCAAGACAAGAGACATAAGATGTGGCGGCTAGCCAGGGACAAACCCCACAATGTGTGGGGAAACCCTTTGATCAAATCTTCTTTTATCTTCAATAATTCAGCAGAGAGAAATAGTACAATAAATCTGATTCATATCAGCAGTAGCAAACCCTAGATCAGTAGCATCAACATTAGCGGCTTCATTATCAAACTAGGGCAGACCATATCTCACAAACCGACAGTCGGATTGACTTCATTCCACCACCAAAAGTTTCGGCTTCCAGAGGAGGTTCAGATGAACCTACAGCGCAGTTCAGATGAGGAGATCTTCTAGGCCACGTAATTCAATCTTTACTTCTGCAGTTGCAGCTTCAGTTTCAGCAGTTTCTGGCTTCAAACTAGGGCAGTCGATATCTTGCAAACCGTTCGTCGGATTGACTTCATTCCACCACCAAAAGTTTCGGCTTCCAAAGGAGGTTCAGATGAACCTACAACGCAGTTTCAAAGAGGAGATCTTCTAGGCCACGCAAGTCAATCTTTACTTCTGCAGTTGCAGCTTCAAATTCAACAGCTTCCGGCTTCACATGTGTGAGAGAGAGAGACCCATTTCAGCGCAGTAGAGAAGAGACTCATATCTGCGCAGTAGAGAGAGAGAGATGTGATGGGATGAGTGAGTCTAAATGAGGAAAATTCCTCTTATATTTATACACAACGTTGGTGGGTGAATAGATGCGACTGTTGGGCTTCTGAGCCTACATGAGTTGTAAGTCGGCTTGATAATAATTCCATAATCAAAATAAATTCATATCTCCATGAATACTTATCGGAATTGGATGATCTTTATATCAATCCTACACCTCTCGACGAGAGGAATCTAATAAAAATATTATTAGCCATGAATAAGATGACCCACATGAAGTTTTGCCCTGGTTGCCAATTTTAACAGAGATGCCTCCAGATCTTGGGTCGTTAACCTGTCTCCTTAGGTCCCAGGAAGAAAACGCTTAGCCAAGAAAAAGCAGTTTTAAGGCATACTCCAGGCCACAAAATAAAATTGCAATATAGGAAATAGAATTGAATCAATTTATTATTTATTTTTTAAATGAGCATTATTATTATTATTATTTGATTTAACATTTCATGTAATGCACCACTACATCTTTCCCATATTGGATTGTAAAGTGCCTCTCCATGCAAATATCAATACACTCATTAATTTTCCTCTACAATCTTAAGGTTTCTTCTACATAGCCATCCATGATCAACTCCATGAGAGGGGGTTATGCCCCCTCCTTCAATCATATTGTTTTGGGTGGTAGTAAATATTTTGGATCTACTGGTATTATTTTTCAATCTCCTCATATTTGACATCCTTTTTAGAGAGCGACTGGTTGAAGTGGGGTTTCTAGTTTCTCAGGGGAAACCTCCGTTGGGTGCATCTTGGCAAGCTAGAAATCTAGGGTGTTACTGATCCGAACTTAAATAGGAACGAAACAACTTACAGATATAATAAAAAACACAGATATGCAGCAAAAAATCACTTCGTTTCATTAATAGAAAAGTATTGAACTATACTTACAAAAAAAATGGAAATAAGATAGCTCGGACGATGATAGCTTATCTCTGAGAAGATATGTGGTGGCTACATGCCTCTGAACTGAGTTACAATGAGGCTCAAGGGAATTTTTATTATTGAACAATAAGAGAAAACACTAAACAACCAAAACCCTAACCCGAGGAGATGTAACACCAAGAGTTTATGGGCCCCATTGGGGTTAGTTGGGCAACCAACTTCCCGAGGTTGTAACTTGGTCATATTATCTCTGTTTGATGCACATGATACCTCGTTGGAAAGATCTCTCTGAGGACTACAGTTGCTAATGTGATTGTTGTAGAGGATTTTGATTGCTATTTTTCCAAAAAAATCATCGTTTAGGGCCTCAAAACGGCTTCGGAAGTTTAGGACCAGAAAAACTGCCAAAAATAGTAAATTGTGCTACAATTAAGGAAACAGATGAAACTAACTGGGGGGTCTATGTGGAATATGCGGGTGCCCACCAATATCCACCTGGATCATTCATCCCCCCTTAGGAAGCAATGGTCCCCATTGCGTGCAGAGCCTCTATGAGGTGAGGAAATTTCTGTTGAACCTTGTCCCTAGTGAACCACTTGCCCTGGTGAAGGAGTTGGCTTGCTTTAACAACTTGATATAGTTGTATCCTCTATTTTCGAGTGTTCTTGATCTGTGTTTCCATGATCTGATTAGTTGTGGCATGTTCTATGTAGTCCGGGTTGAGCTCTGTTGGTGTGAGCTATTCTGCAATGTCAAATGTGTCCAACAATGGTGGAAAGTATGGCTAAAGGCGATCTACATTGAACATTGGGTGCAGACCAAGGAACAGTGGGATGCTAAGTTTGAAGGCATTGTCACCAATGGCCTTAGTGATGGTGTATGGCCCATATCGGAGCGGGCGAAGCTTGCAGTGGGGTCTAGCAAGGCACTCCTTCTGCAAATGAAGCCAAACTTTGTCACCCACCTAGAACTTGTGCGACAATTGATGATGATCATGGCACTGCTTGTACTTAGAATTAGCCTTATCCAATATATCATGGACCTGTTGGCAGATGTGTTGAATGTGCTCAATGAAGTTGTTATCGCTTTCAGCTTCGAACTGTACGTGAGCCAAATCTACCTAAGTGGCTGCAAATGGTATGGCCACATCAATGGGGCATAAAGGCTGAAATCCCAAACCTACTTGAAAGTGGTTGTGGCCTATTGAGCTATGGAGAGCTCTGTTGTAGCTAGGTTGGACATATGGGGGACTTTCATCCCATGCGCATGGATGCTTCGAGTTGTACATGTGCAAAATGTGTATGATCATCCTGTTGACAACCTCTGTTTGGCCATCAGTTTGGGGATGGAAATTCATGGACTTAGTAAGTTTTGTATCTAGCATCGATCAGAGACTTGACCAAAATGCACTTAGGAATCTCCTGTCCCGATCTGAGATAATGGAGTGTGGGATCCAAAAGTGTACCCACACTCGCTCAAAGAAGAGATTAACAGTGGCCTCTGCTATGATACTCGTCTTCTAGGTTGTCATGATGGCCATCTTAGAGAATGTGTCGACGACCACGAAAATGCAATCGTTGTTGTGCTTAGTAGAAGGAAGGCTTGACATATAATCTATGGAGACAGATTCCCAAGGTTGACTAGGATTAGGTAGAGGAGTATATAGGCCTTGCTTCTTGATGGTTGGTTTGGAAATGACGCACGAGGTGCAGGATCTAATGTGCTTCCCAACATCCTAACGAAGTTTCGGCCAATAAAAATACTTTTGCAATACTGCTACTATTTTCTCTACTTCGAAATGTCCAACGACTCGACTGTAGTGCGCCTCCCAAATCATCTTAGCACACTCACTTGAAGGAACACATATGTGCCCCAAGTGGCATAAGAGTGCATCCTGAAGGTGAAAAATTGGAACTTTCTTCCCTTCTAGGAGTGTTTGGTATATGCTTCCGAATTCTGGATCACTCTTGTAAATATGCGGCCACCTCGATGTCTCATGCCCACAGGAGTCAAGCATAGTGATTAGCGCCATGATCGGTGGTTGGCTGAGGAAATCAGCGACATTATTGGTGCTTCCCTTCTTATACTTAATGTTCAAATGGAACTGTTGTAGATAGGTGGACCATTTCTAATGGCGATCGTTCTGCAACTTCCCTTGTGTCTGTATGAACTATAGAGGCCAGTGGTCTATGTGGATGACCATTTCCTTCCCCATAATGTAATGCTTCCATTGACGGCAAGCCTGCACAATGGAATACATTTCTTTGTCGTAAGTGGGGTACTTTCAAACTATGTCTGAAAGTGTCTCACTGTGGTAAGCCACTAGATGCCCATGTTGAGTAAGAACCGCACCAATAACATAGTCAGAGGCATCTGTCTCAATCTCAAATGGTTGTTGTAGGTCTGGTAATGTGAGCACTGGTGCAAAACAGAGGCGATTCTTCAACTTGGAGAACGCTTGTTGTTAGGTTTCTGACCAAAAGAACTTTTCTTTCGCTCCGCCCTTGGTGACTTGACTTAAAGGCCAAGTGATATGAGAGAACCCCAACACGAACCTATAGTAGAAATTGGCAAGACCCAAAAAATTGCGGAGCTCTGTTAGAGTGGTTGGGGCTGGCCAATCCCGAATGACTTGTATCTTGGATGGGTCCACATGTACACCCTGCTCATCAATGATGTACCCTAGATATTGAACCTGGGTCAGGCCAAAGGTGCATTTCTCCAAGTTAGCACACATCTTGTGTTGTCGAAGGGTTTGAAGGACCTGTCGAATATGGTGGAGGTGCTCTTCCCAACTCTGGTTGAAGATCAAGATGTCATCTAAATACACCACCATGAATGCATTGGTGAAGGGCCGCAAGATGTCATCCATCAGTCTCATGAAGGTTGCAGGGGTGTTCGTAAATCTGAATGACATGACCAACCATTCAAAAAGGACCTCCTTGGATTTAAAGGCAGTCTTCCACACATCAGAGGGTTCGATAGGCACTTGGTGATAACCTGACTTCAAGGCAATCTTGCTGAAATACTTGGCCCCCTTGATTTGGTCCAGAAGGTCATCAATCCACGAGATTGGGTACCTATTCTGGACAATGATCTTGTTCAGTGCCTGATAATCAATACAAATCCTATAGGTGCCATCCTTCTTCTGTACCAATACAATCGGGCTCCCATAGGGTGATGAGCTTGGCTTGATGTGCCCTTTCTGCAGTAGTTCCTGAATCTGCCTCTTTATATCATCATTCTCTAGAATAGAGCATCGATAGATCAATCCATTGGGCAGCGGTGTTCCTAGGGTCAGATCGATGGAGTGATTGACTTGACAGTGCAGAGGTACCCCTGTGGGTGAGGCAAAAAATATCCCTGTACTCCTCCATGACCTTGTCCATCTGCTGCTACTATGCAGAGGAGCCCTACCTGGAAGTCGTGGCCACAACCTTCTTCTTGCCTTGGGGGTGAATCATAAGGAAAACAAATTTCCTGGTCTGGGAAATGATCTTACTACATTGCTTTGTAGTGATCAAAGAGACGGCAGTATGCGGGGCTACCTTCGGGATCCTATACAACTTATTAACCAAAGTAATAATCATATAGCAAGGTCTGGACTCATATAAAACATGTTTCTTCCACAAGTATGGTTGTCATAACATTACATCAGAAACTTCAAGAGGTGCAACGTCACACAGTACCTCATCCGTGAAGGGATTGATGTTGTAGGGAAGGCAACACTACTCGCTGACACGAAGATCTCGTCCTTGGTGAAGCCACCCGACAGTGTACAAATTTGGATGTGTTGTAGTATTTAGGCCCAGCTGGTTCACAAATTCTGCGGAAATGAGGTTATTATGGCTCCCGCTGTCGAAAATGAACTGTAGCGGAGAATCCTTCACCCACATATGTGAGTGGAAGAGGCATTCCCCCTCCTCTGGATCTTCAGGATCAATATTCTAGATCTTTGTGGTGGCCACAGTGGCACTGGTCTCCACCTCAATGATCTGCTTCCCTTTGTCAGTCCCATTATTGGGTTCTGATTTAGAGCCGGAACCTGTGTCTGATTTGGAAGCCTTCAGCTCGGCCACTAGTGACTGCTTGGCCCGACACACACTTGTATTGTGAGTGGAGCTCTTATGGAACACACCATTTCCCTTTGTCCTTCTTCATCTTCATGGCATTGTTCTTTGCTTGCGGATTTAGCAGGCTGTCCTGGGTAGCCCCGCCTTGGCTTGGTCCCTTGTTCTGTGGTTTGGGGGCGCCTTTTCCTTGCTTTGGATTCACATATCCAAAGTCCCACTTCTTCTGTTTAAACTTCTGTTCAATCTTTACAGCGTACTGATACACCGTCCCGAGCGAGGAAATGTCCAAGATCTCCATCTCGTCCTAGATGTACTTTTGTAGATAGCCGCGGTACTTGAGCACCAAATGTCGCTCAATATCCTTGATACCTAGCTTCATGAAAAGGGTATGGAAAGTATTTGTGAACTTTGGCACATCTTGGTCCCTTCCCTGTCGTAGCATGGTCAACTTTATGTATTTATCTTCATATCTCCCGACAGGGTAATACTGTTCCTTGATGGTGTCTCAGAAAGAATTCCAAGTGGGTGCAGCTAAAAATGACGAGGGTTCACTCTCATCCTTTTATTCACAGTAGGTTTCCCACTAGTCCTTGACATGTGGGGTGACTTTTGGAAGTGCAAACATAATATTTTCCCGATTGGAAAAGTCATGAACTGAAAAATATCCTTCCAATAGATTTAACCATTTATCTATGGCATCTTCATCTATCAAGCCTTTGAATATGGGAATATCGAATTTAAATTGTACCTTAAAAGGAGTAGCACCTCCAAAGTGGTTGTTGGATGAAGATGCATCGCCTGTGGGTAACCTTGAAAGGATATGGTAAAATTTATCCATCATCGCGTCCCTCTGTCTCTCGAGGGCTTCCTTAAGCAACATTTTGAAAGGACCTCATACCCCCTCATCTTTCTTTTCTTCCGCCATGGGAGGTCGTTGGGTTTTGCGAGGTTGATCCTGCAATGGTTCAACCAGATCAAGCCCTAACTCCTTATACCTTGACCTCGTTGGGGACATGCAAATAAAAACAAAGAAAGAGAAGACCGCTCTAATACCACTGATCTGAACTTAAAAAGGGAACGCAACAACTTACATATATAATCATAAAAATAGAGATGCAGTAGAAAAACACTTCATTTCATTAATAGAAAAATATTGATCTATGCTTAGAAACAAAATGGAAATAAGATAGCTTGGGTGATGGTATCTTGTCTCTGAGAAGAGATGTGGCGGCTACATTCCTCTGAACTGAGTTACAATGAGGCTAAAGGGCCTTTTTATTATTGAACAATAAGAGAAAACCCTAAACAACCAAAACCTTAACCCGAGGAGATGTAACACCAAGAGTTTATGGGCCTCGTTGGGCAGCCAACTTCCTGGGGTTGTAACTTGGTCATATTATCTCTTTTTACGTGTATGATACCATGTTGGAAAGATCTATCCAAAGACTACAACTACTGACATGATTTCTATATCAATCGCCAAACCAATTTTTCCAAAAAAAACGTCGTTTAGGGCCTCAAAATGACTTTGGAAGTTCAGGACATGAACTACCAAAAAATAGTAAATTGTGCTACAATTAAGGAAACAGATGAAACTAACTGGGGGGTCTCGGTGGAATAGGCAGCTGGCCACCAATATCCACCTAGATTGGTTACTTGCCAAAAGCCGTGCAAGATCCAAAATATGAGGTTAAATGCAACAAGATCAAATAATATATCCAATATATGCAGGATCATGCCTTGATCTATAATTTCATTGAGTTATGATCCTCTGTAAGTATTTGATTGGGTGGATCCAAAATAAATGCAACCTCCAGGGTCAAATAGAGTTGGAGCTAGGGGGAAAAGGATTCTTCACAATCATTTTCTCTAGCTTCAAAGATAGATCGAGGGTTTTCGAAGGAGGGATGTATTTTTTTAATGATGTAGGCTTCTTCATGCGATTTTGGAAGGAGCAATATAATATGGAGAAGAAAGACTTTCTTGCTGCCCTGGTGTGGGTTTGACTTTTTTCTCTTCGAAATGAATACTGGGAGGAGGAAACCTTTGAAGACATAAGAAATTCTATTAACAACTTTGTCAAGGTCTCAAAGGATACTAAGAGAGGGATGTATGCATCATATGTTCAGATTTGTGTTTATATGAATATCTCCTAGCCTATTTTGACTTCAAGAGATATTATTATCATGATAGACTTTGGAAGTAGTAGTTAGATTATGAACATATCCCCTTTGGATATAGACGATGTCATGAATATGAGCATCTTCTTAGGGACTTTCAAATGAATGCAAAGGAATTCCCTGAAGAACACTCCTCTAAAAAAGAACAATATGATTGGGGAAAAGTCCCCCAAAGAAGAAGAGATTTGAGTCCCTAGGGTGCCTCAAATGCTAACGAGATACCTATATCTAGAAATAGGTTTGAGTCTCTCTAAAGTTTGCAACCAATAGAAGGAAAAGCTTATAATCCCTCAGAATCCTCCAAAGCCTGTGCGAAAATTTATAGAAGAGTACCAACAATATCCATTACTAGAGGAAATTGTTCACTCGCTATCGAAAGAAGATAAAGTGCAAGATGAAGATCAAGCCCCTCTAGAAGATATGGATCTAGATAATCCATGAATGCTTTCCCTTCTAGAAGAATGACATGGAAAATATATGAAGGACATGCTAGTTCATCACGTTAAGATTCTTTACAAAGCCTATCTCTAGTGTAAGGAAGAAGACCAACTGGGTTCGAGTTCTTCAAACTCCTATCTTAGGGTTCATGCGGAGGATTTCAAGGTAGTCTCTAGGCAAGACTAGGAAGACAAAAAAACAAAGCAACAAGAGCATTAAGGCATGATCCAAGCATATGGTGAACAATTAGTCAACTTAGGGAAAATCATGCCAATGTCAGAGACATTTCCTCCCTTGAATGCTTGAATCTTGAAGGTGTTTTCTATGTAGTAATCATTGTGATAGTTAATTTTTGATTGTCTATTATTGGTAGATAGCTTGCTAGTCTTAGCCAAGCTTGATTTGGAGAATCTCCTCAATTTTATCCTGTTTTGGAAATCCAAACTATATGTAACTTTTTTTTTATTAAAGAAAATATTCATTGACTTACAAAAAAAAAAAACTTATAAATTTGTAATTAAAATATTTATTAATATAAAATTTTGAAGCAACACAAATTAATGTGAACTTATTACTATATATTTTGCAATATAATAATAGTCAAATCACTATATAAAACCAATTATATTTCCTATGCTTCAATGAATCACCAATTCACCATAGTTTAAAAAAAATACTATACCAATTTAATAATAATTATTATAATTTTTTTTTTTTTTTTTGTGTAAGCTTGGTAGATTCTTTTTCTATTAATATTTTTCTGAACATAAGTATGCCTTTAACAAAATTTGCAGGTGGCCTCAACCTGCCCGCAGGAAACTAGGTCTGTTGGCCACCTGTCTGCATCGAATGCTGTCCAAAATTTAAATAAAGTTTTCATGACCATCCAGGCTACATTTGCAGTTTTATCTACTATAAACTTCAAATTAAGACATTAACATCTAACCGACATATAAACAAAATTTTGTTTGAAGACATGTTTCATTCATTAGATGAGTCCACCGGGGCTGGGGCTTTCACACTCGACCCCGATATTTTGCTCCTCTTCATGTCCTGTATGCTCTACTCGATCCTGTTCATTGTGGGGTTGTTTCGGTACACTTATATTTGGATTGCGGAAATTTCTCTGTGTAGATCCTTCATGCTAGGTTCCTTCGGTCTAACCTCCTCCTATTCCTCTCACTCCTTATATAATGTCACTTCTCGGGCCAAGATATTCTTCATAATCCAGTACTGTTGAATTGTTTTCCGAAACAACATGTGTCAACCTCTAGTGTTCCTAAGATCTTTCACCATCCCATTCTTCTGCCTCTATTTCCTGATTGGTTATACTGTCATTGAGCTCCCTCTCCCACTCTGGTATTTGAGCTTTCACCTCCATCGGAGTGATAACCATGTACACGTTTATGAGGGTCTGCATGTTTTCTTTCCCAGTCTTTCTTCCTCTTTTGTTTGGACCTTTGCTGGAGGTTGCTTCCACCCCCTTTGTCCTTTTTCCTACCTTATTCGTTCCTCTAGTTCCTCTCTTGCCCGCTTCTTTTCCCTCCTTTGCCATCCTTTCCACTTTCTTTCTTAATATTTCTTTTCCCAGGTGGCTCACCAGTTCTGGGATGCTTGCCTGTTCCTGGGCTAGAGCACTATATGGGTTCCAGAACATCAGTCATCGCTACACACTGGTATTTATATTACCTAGAACATAAACAAATGAAAATTCTTTATTAGTCAGAATTATTTTAAACAGAGTGAACTTGAGCTTCTCTGACCCGAGCTTATCCACCCGCTCCTAGCTTGGAGAATTGTGGTTGCCCTCTTTATCCCCTGAATTCCCCCCTTCCTTCTTAGAGACAAACAAGCTTCTGCCCTTCACTTTGGGCCAGTGATTCTTTGTATTTTGTATATCCCAGTTTCCCAATTCCCACGGGGTCTCTCTGTTTCCCCTTCCTACTTCAGTTTCCTCCCCTCCCTACTTATCCCCACCCCAACAGATAGGATAATGCATTGCAGAATTAGCAGTTCTGCATGTGTCCTGATTCTGAGTCTCGTTATAGGTATTCTGGGTCGCGTTTGAGGGGCTGGACCAGGATTTTCTCCTCGCTGTTTCCCTCTCCCAGTTGCTACCCCTGATTTTTCCTTGTGACTCGCGGCCTTCAGCCGGGTTTGGGCTCGGTTCGAGCCAGACAAACCTCAGCCTTGCTGCATGGTCCATGACAGTTACAAGCTCCCCTCCCATGACAATAACTTCTTCCCTCACATGCCACAGGCTCCACCTTACTGGAGCGGCATGTTTCATACTCTCGCCATTGTAGAAGCCCCATTGGGCGTCCCAGCGGGCCACATTCCCTCGGTCCCTATCTACCCAGGGATGCATTATAGTTTTCCTGAGCCCCCTCACCCCGACGACATTCCAGGCGAAAACACTCTAGGCGACCGGGCTAGTTTCCCAAGCAGAACAAGTCTTGACTCATTCTGAGTACTTCCCTCAGCCATCAACCCATATTCCTCTGTAAAATTCATTTTTACTATGCAATCGAGAATGGGGACTGAGGTAACATACCAATTCTTGCCGACGAAACTCGTTTTCCGCTCGACGTCCTCCAACCTGCTTCCACCACCTTCCGCAGCATGTTCTTCCTCCTTCTCCCTCTGCATGCAAATGCCTTCTCTCCTGGCTACCTTAGCTTCTTGTTTCTCTATCCAGCTGCCCTGCCTAGCATCCAAATGGTCCTCCACGTGCCCTCATCCTCTTTCCACTGCCCATTCCCTCATTCGATTTACTCGGGATGAGGTTTCCCTGACCCTTCCATTATTGCCTTCCATCACTCCACTCGTGCCGTCGGCTGCTCCTGTTGTGGGTTTCCTTCTTTCACCTTGCCACTTGCCATCACTCGTTTTCCCTCCCTTGCGCTTGACCCTAGAGCTTCGTCTCTCTCCTCCACCCTCGGCCACAATTGCATTAACCTTGTACTACCCGCTGCCCTGTCCTATCCTGCATGTTTCCCACCCTACATTTGTGTCCTCACGCCTTCAAATACCCCCTTTGTCCTTTGGGCCAGCTGGGTGGCTTCTATCACCTCGACCCCCCATACCCTCTGGCCCACCTTGGCTTCCGTCACCACTTCACACCTACCACACCCTGATCGGGGGTTTTCTCCCTTCTCCTTGTCATTTTCTAGGATCTCCTCTAGAATTCTCATCCCTTCCATTTGGCTTAGCTCCTCTCCCCTTATATCCAGGTTTATGCCTGCCTGCCCGCACCCCCAGTTGGCAAGATTGTCTGCTGCCATGTTACCCAATCTACAGACATGCGTCGAGACAATGTAGTCAATCCTTCGAATTAGATTTCCAACTTCTTGGACGAGTCATGCCATCCTCCAACTTTGGTTGATCTTCTCCCATGAGGTTCCTTGCTAAAGTTTTTTCACCATTTCTATTGCCAGTTTCGAGTCTCCCTCCACCTCGAGTCTCTGGAAACTTTCCCTTTCTGCGATTTCCAACCCCTACTTTAATCCCTTCAGCTTTGCTTCATTATTGCTTGCAGTTCCACAATCCATGGCAAACAGACAGATAGATTGCCTTTGTCATATCTAAACACTCCTCCAGATCTCGTCGCCCCCAAATCCCCCTTCGCAGCTCCGTTGAAGTTGAGTTTAATGAAATCTTTCTGAGGCTGCGTGAAAATGATTGTAGACTCACAGTGAGGGGGATGTTGTTTCCATGAGTTAGGGCTCAGCATGCTTGGCTTTAAGCTTAGTCCTGCATTATTCGTTCTTCCTAGGGATTTGTTTCCCAGTCCTCTGTATACCAGTTCTCGGCTAGGATCATTTCTCTTATGTTCTGGACTATCATTTTCCATCATTCTACTTTTGTTCTCTTTTCCCCTTTGAATATTCTTTTGTTTCTTTCCTTCCAGACTGCCCATAGTAAGAATCCTAATGATATTCTCCAAGCACGATTCAGGATGGGGTTCTGGTAAGGCTTTCTTCTCCAATTGTCCATTGTTGCTTTCATGCTTATTTGATTCCTGTCATTAACTCCAAAGAGTTGTTCATGGTTTTGCTAGAGGTTTTTGCTGTACCTACAGGCATTGGTCAGATGTTCCATTGTTTTTGCGTGTTCTACACAGATACTACAGATCGATGGTCCCTGCAGACCTTTTATCTGAAGTTGGTCCCAAGTAAGTTCTCTCCCATGTCAGATTATCCACATGAAGAAAGCAATTTTTGGCCATGATTTTTCTTGCCATATTCTGTCCCATATCTGTGGCCCCTGTTGCAGGTGGTGTGCTGCTTGTAGATGATAGCCCTCTTTAATAGTAAACATCCCTTTGATTTTATACCCCCACCTTATTATATTCGGCCCTTCCGCAATTGAAATTTTTCGGGTTTCCATCTCTTTCCCATAAACCTCCTATTGGCTTGATTCGGGAGCACTCGAAAAATCTTGTTTCTGTTTCCATTTTCTCCAATGTTCTCCTGGGTCCGGGCTCCAAAAGTTTTTCACTGTCTGATTTGCAGGGTTATTGGTGAATTGACATACTACTCCTAGATCAGGTCTATTGTGAAGTTTTTCTCTCTGCTGCCACACCTCATCCCAGAATTTTGCTTTGTCTCCTCCCCTTATTTCCCAGAAGCTATGAGTTCTTATCAGTTCTCTATTTTTTGATGCTAAGTTCCATATGGCTGATCCCTTGATGTTTTCCTAGACTCTTAGCCTTCCTTCAATCGAACTTGGCATTCCATATTTCCTCCCCCATATTTCCTTCCATAGATCTGCTCCTCCCTGAATCCATCTCCACCAAAGCTTTGCCCCCATGACTTGATTGAGAATATACGGGTCTCTAAGACCTAACCCACCTTCTTTTAAAGGTTTGCTTAGCCAATTCCATGATAGCAGGGCACATTTTTTTTTTTGGCCCTTGCCACAATTTTTTTTTTTAAATGTCAATCATCCCTTGGCATACTATTCTGGGTGTCACTTGACTAGATAATTGGTAAATCAGAATCAACTGGAGAACTGCTCTCAGCAGTATAACTCAACTTGGCATATTCAGTGACCTGAATGTCCAATTTTGCATTCTCCCTTGGGTTTTTTCCAACAAAGTCTTCCAGTTTGCCACTCTAGTTTGTTGGTCACTTAGCTGTATTCCTAAGTATTTCAAGGGGAGATTACCAATGCGAAATCCCATAATTCTTGCTAGGAAGGCTTCCAATGGGGATGTCATGTTAAAGAAAAATATATCTGACTTTTCCTTATTTATCTCTGTCCCAGAAGTGCTCGTAAAGTCATTCAGGATCTCAATCAAGCCTCTGGATTCCCTGAGGGTTGCTTGCATAAACATCATTATGTCATTGACAAACTATTTATGAGTTAACCGTAAATCATTACCCCACATTCTAAGTGTTGAAATGTGGCAACAAGAATATTCCAATTTTAATTTGTCCTTGAATTAAAATTGAGAATTAGAATTCGTATTTAGTCTCACCAGTTGCTTGAAAAAATAATTAATTAATTCATCTTGAGCTAATTAGTTGGAGAAATTCAAGTTAGAAGTCTTTGTGAAGTCATGAAACAATTATCCCTTAAATTAAGGACATTATCCCTTAATTAAGGAGATAAGGTTGAGTTGTATTTGAGTTGAATTAGTTAGCTCAGTTTACTGAGTTAAGTCCAATTAGATTAGTTCCAAAATGTTTGGGGAACTAATTGTGAGTTCAGTCAGTTAATGCATGCATGCATCAAACTAGTGTACTCTAGATAACTAAAGATTCTCCCATCATTAACTCATGCATGTCTATTATGAGAAAGACCCAGTTGAGATTAAAGACAGGGACATTGTACTATCAGTTGCATAAATTTTCCTATAAGGAAAACTCATGCATGCAGAAGGAATTCATTCCTTGAGGATTGCACAGTTTTATAGGGTGTGAGATCAGTGTTACACATGGTAATAGTAGCATCACCCAGGAAAAATTGTGCTAGGAAATAGGAGCTTGGAGGGCAGTGTGGAGGACTTATGAGAAGTCTATTTTGCCTGTGAGCATCTATGAGGATTGTATTGAGAGCTGGCTAGCTGTGAGAGCTAAAGATTTGTGTAATTATGATATATTTCCAACTTGTATGATAATACAGATAGTGGGGTTTTTAGTTGAGGCTTTCCCCTGAGTATTCTTCTGTGTTTCATGTGCATTGATTCTTCTTCTAGTTATATGTGTTTCACTTGATCTTGCTCAAATCTATTAAGCTTCTGCAAGTTTGATTGTAGAAGTAGATTAAAGTATTTTGCTTTAGTTATATTGCATTATCAAGTTAATCTACAGTAAGAATTTCTACATGGTATCAGAGCAAAGGTTATCGGAGTAGTGAACAATATATTGAGAAGAGAGATTTTGAAGTTCAAGGTTGTAGTCACAAATCGAATTCATCTCATACTTCAGGTTGGTCAATGGCGTTCTATGGCTTGAGACTCGAGTATGCCTTGGAAGGCAGCTCGAATTACATAGCATGGAAAGATAGAATGGAAGCTGTATTAGAAGACAATGGCTTGAAGGATTTCATTGATCAAGAAATCCCAAAGCCAGCTGTAGCTAATGAACAAGAATTGGCTGAGTGGAAGAAGTGTGTAGAGAAGGCAAGATAGATCATCCTGGAGGGAGTTCAAGACCATATTGTCTCAAGTCTCCATGGGAAGGATACTCCATTTTCAATGTGGAATACATTGAAGGACCTCTACCAGAATAGTAGCGACCAGAGGAAATTGGCACTCAAGGACACACTTCGGAAAATCAAGATGGAGAAGGGTGATACTATTTCCACATATCTGAACAAGCTCACCACCTGCAGAGATGAGATTGGTAGTATGGGAATAACTACTGTCGATGATGATATGGTGAGCCTCGCTCTCCTCAACCTTCCAAAGAGCTAGAATAGCTACCAGGGCTCTGTGAATGGAAGGGAGAAACTGCCAGATTAGGAACGATTGTGGTCGGATTTAATGCAGGAGGAGATTAGGAGGAGCACATGAGATGTTTCTTCATCAAAGAATGATGATGTAGAAAATCTGGCCTTAGCAAGTAAGGCAAGGAAAGGGAAGGGGAAGGCTTCCCATTCCAAATCAAATTCTTCTCATGGAGGGAAGAAGGTTGACAAGTCTAAAGTGAGATGCTTTTACTGTCATGAGATGGTACATTATGCAACTAATTTCCCATCGAAGAAGTCCAAGAAGGGATCCTCGAAAGGATTGGAAGGTGAGGCATTAGCCTCTCAGTTCGAAATGGGCTTTACCCTCATCACATGCATGGTGTCAACGATGGCAGGTTGTGTTTGGTATCTTGACAGTGGAGCCTCATTCCACATGACCGACAATAAAAGTTTATTCAGTACCTTGGAGGAGAAAGACCTCAAGATTCACATAGAGATGGGTGACAACAAGAAGTACTGTGTTTCAGGAGAAGGCATGATTGCTTTTCAGAGGGAGCATGGAGCTCCTCTCACCTTGACTAATGTGAAGTATGTGCCTAGACTGAAGAAGAACTTGGTATCTGTCGCGATGTTGGAGGACAAAGGCTACGATGTTGTCTTCAGTAAAGGAAAGGCATTCCTAAGACACATAACCACGGGTCAGACTAAGAGGATTGGGATTCGAGTGAAGGATCTCTATAAACTAGAGGTAGATGATTGTGCAGCATTGATTTTGAAAGTAGAATGGGTGCAAAGCCAAGACATTGGCGAGTCATGGCACAGGCAGTTGAGCCATTTGCATCATGGGGCCTTGAAGATAATGAAGAAGATCTCTATTGGACTTCCCAAAGGTAAACTTGAGCAAGTTGACACATGCAAAGGTTGTACCCTGGGAAAGTATGCCAAGTCTTACTTTCACGATCGAGACAGTCGAGCATAAGCAATCTTAGAGCTAGTTCATATTGATTTATGTGGACCATTCTTGACGGAATCCACAGCAAAGCAAAGGTATTATGTGATTTTCATTGATGATTTTTCTCGTAAATGTTGGATTTATTTCATGCAGAAGAAGGACCAAACCTTCTCAAAGTTTTGTGAGTTCAAAGCTTTTTTCGAGAAAGAGTCAAGGAAGAAGATCAAGGCCTTGAGAAGCGACAACGGTGGAGAGTATGTCTCTCAAGAGTTTAAGGACTTTTGTACAGCAGAAGGAATTAAACAAGAGCTAACGGAACCTCATAACTCACAGCAGAATGGGGTGGCCGAGAGGAAGAATAGAACGACTATAGGAGCAGCACGGGCGATGCTGCATGACCAAGGCCTACCACTTCATTTGTGGACTGAGGCATGCAACAGAGCGGTCTATTTGTAGAATAGAAGCCTGCATTGCATACTTGGGATGAAGACACTAGAGGAAGCTTTCTCCAGTAAGAGACCAGATGTGGGTCACTTCAGGATCTTTGGCTCATCGATATATTTCCTTCTGACAAAGGATGCATGGAAGAAGCTTGAGCTGACAACATATTTGGGGATACTTGTGGGCCACACTGATATACCCCACAACTATCGGGTGTATTTTCCTACCAGTCGGAGGATAGTGGTTCGCAGAGATCTCAAGTTTGATGAGCAGAAGGCCATGCGCGTTTCCCTTGAGAGGGAGCTCCAACTATAGGCTATGGAGGAACTGTTGGTTCCTAAGGAGGAGGAGCCTTAGACTGATGCAGAGCAGCCACATGTAAAGGATCCAAGAGTGGAGACATCCACTCAAGCAGAGTCTTCTAGAGATGGATGGAAGCACACAAGAGAAGTTGACAGATTGTTGTCGGATGCGAGTGAGAATGTGGGAAAACCATCTTCTCATGGCAGACAAAGGAGGTCACCTTAGAGGTACACTGGATACATGGACCTTGTTAGGGAATGTGTTGAGACCAAGCCATCTTCCTTTGAGGAAGCAGTGCAGCAGCCGATTTGGGTTGATTCTATGGTGGAGGAGTATGACTCCATAGTTTGAAACAATGTTTGGGACGTGGTTCTGAGACCAGAGAACAAGTCAGTTGTGAGTTCCCGTTGGCTTTACAAGGTAAAGCAAGTTTCTGATGGTAGTGTGGAGAAACATAAGGCAAGATTTGTTGCCTGTGGTTTCTCATAGGTCGAGGGGATTGACTATGATGATACTTTTGCTCCTATTGCAAGGTACTCACATATCAGATCGATGTTGACGATATCAACATAGATGGGTTGGAATATCCATCAGATGGATGTGAAGACTGCATTCCTCAATGGCAAGATTGAGGAAGAGGTGTACATAGAGCAACCGAAAGGTTTTGAGACCTTCGATCGTGAGTCACATGCATGCTGACTCAAGAGAGATTTGTACGGGTTGAAGCAAGCACCTCGTGCTTGATACACCAAGATTGAAAACTACTTCACCGGGTTGGGCTTCACAAAGAGTGAAGCGGATGCGAACCTGTACCACATCATGGTGTGTTAGATCCCTATAATACTAGTGATTACCCAATTACTATTGTAGTTGTATCCCTTATTAATATTGTTGTGCCCCTATTGCCCCCATATTTTTATTACTGTGCCCCATAGAAACCCTCTATTGTTATTTTTGTGGCTTTATAGTATTATTGTTAGGTCGGCTGGGTTATATTGTGACTCCTTAGACTCCTATATATAGAAAGGAGGTTTTGTCATTTGTATCATCCAAGAATTGTTCATTTATTTAATGTAAAGGAGGTTTCCCCCTCGAAAAGGCTGAATTCTAAGGCGTTGATCTATCTTTTCTTAAGCTGGTTTCATAACATTTGGTATCAGAGCTTTGGATTCTAGGGTTTCGCTGCTCCAAACAGGTCATCGCGGAATTTTCGTTATAACTTTTTTTCTGCGATGTTTCAGAAGCTAAAAAAAAAACCCATTTGAGAATACATCACGCTGAATTGCGGGTCTGAATTTCAGAGCTTTTCGCTCTATATTTGCGGAGATATGATCTGAGGAAGTTGGCCTTTTTGCAGACTCCTAAATTACATTCCAAATAGGTGACTTGGGGAAAATCGTCATAACTTTCTCTCTGAGCATCAGATTGAAATTTTGTAAGAACGTATAGAAAGAAGACGGACTGTATTTTTCTTGTATATATTTTTCAGAACCAAAGGTCAAAACAGTGACTCGTGGCACGTCATACAAGTTAGCTCTACTGAACTAGTCTATAATCAGGTCACTGTGGGAGATTTGGCATAACTCTTTTGCGGAGAATCCAATTTGGATCAGATTGGTGGCATTGGAAAGAGGACACAGAGGGATATTGCAGGTTGCAATTTCAGAACTAGATGATTCGAAATTACAGAGATACATTAGATTCAATATCAAGCTCCTACAAAGTGAAAAAAGGTGTGTAGTTTTTTTAAATTTTTGCATAAGCTTGGTTTGAAAAATTAGTTTGAAGGAATTAAAAGGGCATAGTAAAGCATTATTATCGGTAATTGATGACCTGAGGGAAGAAAATGCAAACACCTAGTAGGCAACCTGAAAGCTCTAGCATGACTCATGAAGAAGAGGAAGAAATGCAACATGATATATCAAAATTACGAGACCAAGTGCAACAAGTGTCACTTGCACAAAAAGCAACATAATCTAAGATGGATGGTTTAAAGAAAGATGTAGAAGCTAAGATGGATGGTTTAAAGAAAGGTGTAGAAGCTAAGATGGATTGTTTAAAGACAAGCATGGAAGATTTGAAGATAGGCATGGAAGATTTGAAGACAGATTTGACAAAGTTTCTACAAGAAATGCTTACTAATGGTGAAAGGGTAGTAAAGGAAACTCATGATGAGAACAAAAGAAATGCTAATCATGATTTCATAGACTCTAATTTTGGATCGAAGACCCACCATATTCCAAAAATCGATATGAGGAAGTTTGATGGCAAGGATCCCGCAACATGGATATTACAGATGGAGCAATTTTTTGATCTCAATAATGTGCAAAACACACAAAAGGTACGTATTACAACTTTATATTTGGAACCAATTCAGTTTGTATGGTATCAATGGCTTTTCTCTCGTAAACAAATTATCACTTGGGCAATTTTTATGGAAGAATTGACAGCACATTATGAGGATACAAAAAGTGACACTTTTTTTAGCCAATTGATAAGTCTCAAACAAAAGGGTTCAATAATGGAGCACATTGAGGAGTTCCAAAAATTGAACATAACTGTAAAAAGTATTCCAGAGGAGCATAGGATTGATGTGTTCATAGGGACTTTAAAGGATAATATCCAACATGATGTTCGCCTTTGGGAACCTGATTCATTAGAGAAGGCATTCAGGTTAGTAAGAAAAATGGAAAGCAAAATTATGGCAACCAGGAAGCATACCACTCACAACTATAAAGATGGAAGTGTTGTTGCCCCTAGTCTTCCACAACCTATAAGGTTGACACCACAACAATTGGAAGAAAAAAGAGCAAAAGGGCTTTGTTACAGTTGTGATAGAAAATACACTAAAGGTCATAAGTGTGCTGAGAAGAAATTATTCTACATAGATTGTGAAGAGGAAGAAGAAAATGAGCAAGAAAGGTCAAAATAGGAGGATATACTCTAGGAACAAAGCCTAGATAAAGAAGAAATGAATCCGACCATATCTTGTAATGCATTGGTGGGAATTACCACTCCTCAAACCATCAAGATAGAAGGAAAAATCAAGAAGAAAAAGGTAATAGTGTTGATTGATTCAGGAAGTACCCACAATTTTATTCATTGTAAGGTAGCAAAAGAATTGAATTGCTTCTTATATCCAGCACCAGAGTGTCAAGTGATGGTTGCAAATGGAGGAACAATAAATTGCTCTGGAAAGTGCCATAATATCAAGCTATCCATGGGAGAATATGTATTGACTAGCCCAATGCTTTCCATTCCAATGGGAGGTGCTGATGTTGTACTAGGAGTCCAATGGCTACAATCCTTGGGTACAATAGCTTTTAATTTTCAAGAACTTTTCATGAAATTTTATGTGGAAGGAAAGGAAGTTGAATTAAGGGGTATTGCAGGGAAACCGGGAAAGATAATCAGCTCTAATAGTATGACAAAGCTTCTAAAAAAGGAACAAAGAGGTGTAATTGCACAATTATGTTCGCTAGATGTTTCCACATCGGAATCATCTATTTCTCCAGATCTCCAAAATGTCTTGGACAATCATTCCAAGGTATTTGAGACTCCCAAAGGTCTCCCACCTATTTGTGATCATGATCATGCTATTCATCTGATTCCAGGAAGTGTTCCTCCAAACATCAGGCCGTACAGATATCCCTATGCCCAAAAGAGTGAAATTGAACGTATGGTTGCAGAAATGCTAGAGGCTGGTATAATTCAACCTAGTCAAAGTTCTTTCTCTGCTCCAGTAGTATTGGTGCACAAGAAGGATGGATCATGGCGCATGTGTCCAGATTATAGGGAGCTCAACAAGCTCACTATTAAAGATAAGTTTCCCATTCCTGTCATTGATGAATTACTGGATGAATTGCATGGATCAATTTACTTCACCAAGTTGGATCTTCGTTCAGGATATCATCAAATCAGAATGAAGACTGAAGACATTCCGAAAATAGCATTTAGAACTCATGAGGGTCATTATGAATTTTTGGTCATGCCTTTTGGCCTTACCAATGCACCTTCTACATTTCAAGGTTTGATGAATTCCATTTTCAAACCCTTCCTTAGAAAATTTGTGTTAGTATTTTTTGATGATATACTAATCTACAGCAAGTCTTGGAAGGATCATGTTGAACATGTTGACAGGGTGCTACAACTATTGGAGGAGAAACAATTATATGCAAAAAGATCCAAATGTTTCTTTGGAGTACAAGAGGTGGAATATCTGGGTCATATTGTATCTCATGAAGGAGTTAAGGTAGACCCTAGCAAAATTAAAGCCATTAAGGAATGGAAAATCCCCACATCCATAAAGCATCTGCGAGGATTTCTCAAGTTGACAGGGTATTATCGCAAGTTTGTTAAGAATTATGGGAGAATAGCAGCACCTCTAACAACATTATTGAAGAAAGATGCATTTTCATGGACTCCAGAAGCAACAAAGGCCTTCGAACATCTTAAAGAGGCAATGTGCCAAGCACCGGTCTTAGCTACACCAGACTTCACAAAAACCTTTATTGTGGAATGTGATGCTTCAGGAAATGGAATTGGTGCTGTTTTAATGCAAGATGAAAGACCCATTGCTTTTGAAAGTCGTCCAATCAAGGGAAAGTTTTTACACAAAGCTATTTATGAGAAGGAAATGTTGGCAATACTACATGCACTTAAGAAATGGCGACCCTACCTAATGGGAAGACACTTCAAGGTAAAAACGGATCATGATAGCCTTAAATACTTTTTAGAACAAAGATTATCCTCTGAAGAGCAACAAAAGTGGGTCACAAAGATGTTGGGTTATGACTTTGAAATCATCTACAAAAAAGGGAAGCAAAATGTGGTGGCAGATGCACTCTCAAGAAAGGATGAGGATGTGGAAGCATTGTTGTGCGCCATTTCTATTATCCAACCTGATTGGATAAACGAAGCAAGGGAGGAATGGAAGAATGATGAAGAAGTGTGGGCACTTATTCAAAAGTTACAACAAAATTCCAGTACATTTGATACATTTAGCTGGAAAAATGATTCATTATGGTACAAAGATCGCTTATACCTCTGTAAGAATTCCCAACTCAAACAAAATATTCTTATGGAATTGCACACTTCTCCCTTAGGAGGGCACTCAGGATTTTTAAAAACTTACCACAGGGTTAAGAAGGAATTTTTTTGGGATGGCCTTAAATCGGATATTCAAAAGTTTGTGGCAGAATGTTTGGTTTCCCAACAAAATAAAGTTGAAACAATTAAGACCCTGGGTCTATTACAACCTTTATCCATTCCAAGCCAACGTTGGGAGGAGGTTTCAATGGATTTTATCACAGGTTTACCCAAGTCTGAGGGAAAGAGTGTCATCATGGTGGTAGTTGACAGACTTACCAAGTATGCACACTTTTGTGCATTATCACATCCATTTAAAGCCAGTACAGTTTCTACTGCATTTATGGAAACAATTCAAAAGCTACATGGAAATCCAAAGATTATTGTAAGTGACAGAGATCCCATTTTCACTGGAAATTTTTGGACAGAATTATTTTCTTGTCTTGGTACTCAGTTAGCTCATAGCTCATCTTATCATCCTCAATCTAATGGGAAAACTGAGATAGTAAACAAATGTTTGGAAGGATATCTTCGTTGCTTTGTATCTGATAAATAGACACAATGGGTCAAATGGTTGCCTCTAGCTGAATGGTGGTATAACACATCCTTCCATATAGTAACAAAGATGACCCCATTTATGGCACTTTGTGGATATCAGCCACCATCCATCACATCATATTTAAGAGAAATTTCTAAGGTTCAAGCAGTGGAACATCACATCGAACATCAACAACAAGTCCTCCAACTCTGAAAGGATAACCTCGTGTTGGCACAGAATAGAATGAAACAACAGGTAGATCAACATCGCAGCGAAAGAAGTTTTGATGTAGGTGATTGGGTATTCCTACGGCTACAACCATATAAACAAATGTACTTGAAGCAAGCTAAGAAGGATAATAAATTATCACCAAAGTATTATGGTCCGTACAAGGTGTTGCAAAAGATTGGTACTATGGCATACAAATTGGAGCTTCCTGTCGCTTCTCGAGTGCACCCAGTTTTCCATGTTTCATGTTTAAAGAAGGTTATAGGCGACAAGCTCCCAGTTCAAACAATATTGCCAGAACTTGACGAGGAAGGAAAAAATATATTGGAACTGGAAGCAGTCACAGAGACAAGAACTAGACAGCTACGAAATCGATCAATTTCAGAGTATCTCATCAAGTGGAAGAACTTATCCACTGAAGATTCCACATGGGAGGATGAGAATTTTATACAGAAGCATCCATAACTACTCAAGCGTTGAGGACAACACTTTTTTGAAGGAGAGGGGCATGTTAGAGCCCTATAATACTAGTGATTACCCCATTACTATTGTAGTTGTATCCCTTATTAATATTGTTGTGCCCCTATTGCCCCCAAATTGTTATTACTGTGCCCCATAGAAACCCTCTATTGTTATTTTTGTGGCTTTATAGTATTATTGTTAGGTCGGTTGGGTATATTGTGACTCCTTAGACTCCTATATATAGAAAGGAGGTTTTGTCATTTGTATCATCCAAGAATTGTTCATTTATGTAACGTAAAGGAGGTTGCCCCCTCGAAGAGGCTGAATTCTAAGGCGTTGATCTATCTTTTCTATCTTTTATTTAGCTGGTTTCATAACATGGTGAAAGGTAAGCAGATGATCATTGTACTTTATGTTGATGATCTCATATTGATAAGTGATGATCAGTTGATCATGTCTTGCAATGAGGACCTTGCAAGAGAATTCGAGATGAAAGACATGGGCCTTATGCATTACTTTCTTGGCATGGAAGTATGGTAGAAGGATGGGGAGTTGTTTGTGTCTCAGGGAAAGTATGCCAATGAGATACTCAGGAGATTCCACATGGAGAAGTGCAAGCCCATGTAGACTCCTCTAGCAGGGAATTGGAGGAAGGAGGATGCTACTTCAGGAGAAGTAGTAGAGGCTATTGTGTACAAGCAGCTTGTGGGTTCACTGATATACTTAGTGAACACACGACTAGATTTGTGTTATGCGGTGAACCAGCTGAGTCAAGCAATGGTTCAGCCTACCAAGCTATTTTGGAAGGTGGCAAAGCATGTATTGAGATACCTCAGAGGCACATCTTAGTAGGGATTATGGTACAGACAGACAAAGGGAGTGAAGCTACAGGGCTTCACTGATGCAGATTGGGCAAGGAGTCCATCAGATCAGAAGAGCACATCAGGAGGGATTTTCAACCTTGGGTCAGCTGCAATTTCTTGGTACAGTAGGAAATAGAGGTTGGTTGCACTCAGCTCAACAGAGGTTGAATACATGGCTGCAAATCAGGCAGCGTTGGACCTCAGAATTACTCTCTCTTTGACAACTTTTCTCACTTCTTTCTCTTGTTTTTCCATGAAAGACAGATCCCCATCACTGATAAATGATAGATTTTGTCTCAAGGAAGACATTAAATGATTGACATGTTATACTTTTATGTTTTTTCTATTTGAAATAAGTTTTTGCAAATTAGCTACGGAACGTAGCCCATTCTGCAGCTAACCGTGTGTTCCGTAGCTACTTCCATGGTTGAACAGGTTACAGGTGTCAAGCGAGGAAACCGACCACATGGGCATCTCTGGAATGGTCACGACATGGATCCTATCCTAGTCACCCAGCCCAGATCGACAAAAAAGCTAGCTCAAGACCACAGTCAAAGGTGGAGTCAAATGAAGAAACCTGGGAGCAATAGGACTTTGTGTCCACTCTTCGTGGCTAATTAATAAATCCGACAGTTTTGTTGTAGCATTAACTCGAACCAGCCACCGGTGATAACAGTTTCATGCAACCATCTTGTTGACTTAAAGTCACTTGTAGCTGATCAACCCTTTACGCAGATTTGTTGTAAAATGTGGAGACCACCTGTAGCTTAATTCTCTCAAAAGTTAGTTAGGAATGTTTCTTTAAATATCAGTTGTACAGAACTGAGAAGAGTTCAAATTTATATATGTATTAAGCTCGGACTTACATCTCTATAATTTTGGAACTTATTTTCTTGTTAATAATATGAATCTGTGTTTGACCAAGTGATCATTTGCAAGAGTATCTTCAGCTAGTTAGCAGCTCAACTCAGTCAGTTGCAGAGGGCCCCTGCACTGAAGGAGGTTTTTCTTTTGTTATTTTGTTTACTGTTCAGTTTAGTTTCATTATTTACTTTTAGCAGTGTTTGTAGTTTAGGTTGATTTCCTGTAGTTTGTTTCCTTTTAATTCTGTTCAGTAGCATAATGTTAGAATTCAATGGTGTAGTCTTGTTTCTCCTATCTATTTCATAAATGAAACTTGTTTTGTTTTAACAGGGTAAGGTGGAAAAGTAACAAGGATGCATTGTTGATTAGTTTACTTACTGTTTGTTTCCTCTGTTATTTATTTCCTAGTTCAGATTTCCAATGCACTGTGTGGATAAATGTTTTTGGTCACCATTTCAAGCTGATATCCATCCTAACTAAATGGTTAAACATTCACTTCACACAAGGATTGAAATCAATTAGTTACTCTTTGCATATTTGATTTAGTTCTCTAAACTATAAAGTACAGTAAGTTGCTTGTTTTCCATCTCAAGAAAGTTATCTTTCAAAATTGGAGGCTTGGACAACTAAAAGTGCTTTAGTCAGTTTTCATTCTCTGTAATTATTTCAATTTGCCTTACAACTTCACCTTTTAATTTTTGACTTAGGAATAAATGACAAGATAGGATAGATGCTCTGTTTTTCCTTCCTTTAATTTAGATTTTGATTAGTTCACATTTAGGAGATTTAGACTCAGTTTCTCATAATTCAGAGTGCACATCATTAGGAATCAAGGAAACCCCTGAAAACAAAACAATATAAAAATACAAAACAACGAAGTAAGAAGGGTTAACTAGCACATACAGTGCACTACACTTCATCAACTTACGAGCCTCGGTTGATAATTTATGCAAAGCAATTTAGGAAACTAAATTGACTAAACATTTTGGCACCATTTCTGGGGAAGTGTAACTAGGTAACTTTATCTCTTACATACAAAAAAAATGATATGCATAGAGAAAGAGACTCTAGGGGTAGATTTATAGCTAGAGGTAGGAGTTCAATTCCTACAACACCACCTACTCCACCAAGAACAAGAAAAGGTACACCTCCATCCCAAACTCATACTTCCAGCCATAGAAATCCTAAAATTACAGGGGTAGAAATCCAATCAAAAGAATCTCCTACTTCATCTACCAAGTCAGTCCTAGAGGAGAAAAATCTTGAATCTCCAACAGCAGGAGTAGCCTTTTTCACCTCCACAGGGGAGCACATTTTAGTTGAATAATTAGGAATACCTAGTGAGGAAGAAGAAGTAGAACCTCTCTCCCATATCCCATTAATAGAAGAACCAGAGGAGGAGAAAGTAACCTTGCAGGTTGAACCCTATACTGACCCTGAAGAAACTATAATGGCAGAAGAAGGAGAAGATGGAGAATTCACACTGTTTGGAGGAGGGGGTAGAGGAAGAGGTAGAGGAAATAATGGAGGAGGCAGAGGAAATAGGGAAATAGATAATTCTTTTGGATTCCCTATAGTGGATGAAGAAACAAATGCCACAATGAAAAATATCTCACCTTCTGTCCTCCCAAACTTCCATGGGTTAAAAAGTGAGGATCCTGAAACATTTTTATTTGAGTTTGAAGTCTTGTGCAGAACCTATGATTATCTAGAAGACTCTCAAAAACTTAAGTTGTTCCCTTCAACATTGAAAGGAGCTGCTTTGAAGTGGTTCATGGGGTTAGTCACTCAGTCCATTAGAACATGGAATGACATGAAGAAAGCATTTTTGGATAGGTATTTGGATAATTTCATGCCTACAAATCACAAAGATGAAGTGTTCAAAATGATGCAAAGAGAGGATGAAAACTTAGAGTATTTGATTGAGAGATTCAACTATAATTTGAAAAGAGCAAAGATGGACCATTTAGACGAAGATACCTTAAAATATCTTTTACTAAAAGCCATTAGAGATGAATGGATAGATATCCTTGGCGGCACGAGAGTCTCGCTTTGCTAAAATCATAGGATCTTAATATATCGACTTGCAGGTAGTTGGATGTACTCTTGGTGTTATAGTGGCAGCTATGAGGATTGATCCTGGGTCTCCCATAGATTAGGACTGGCAGTTATCAATTCACCATGAGCTTAAAAAAAAATATGATGGGGAAGGGAGATATCTCTCAACTTCCATTGAGTGATATAGGAGAATTATGTGTTCATCTCTCAAGAGGGAAATCCAAAACTGGGAAAGGTCCAAGAGATCCTTCTCTTGTTAGAGTAAATAAGTCTGCAACTGGATCAGTGAGTAGGGCAGAAATTGGTAATATGCTTGATGAATTCAAAACAGATATCCTAGGGAGTCTTAGTGAGCAAATAGACACCCTTAAGTTGCAAAACAAGCAGAAAAACAAGACTGATGCTTTAGCTATTTTTTGTCCAAAATGCAAAAAAAAACATGCTCTAAGAGAATGCCCTTTAGATGCAAAAATTATAGAAACTTGTATGATTTTCTCAGAGAATCATGAAACCAAGGGTTGTCCTTTGATTCCAGGTCTTAAGGCTGTTTTTCAAGAAGAAACAATTCCAAATTCAGCAGAACCTCTTTGCTTTGTATCTAGAAAACCTTGGCAGGGGTCACAAAATCATGGATTTAACAATCAAATGTATCTTCAGCCCCCACCAAATTGGAATTCTTGGTAGCAACCTTGGCCTCAACCTCAATCTCAATCTCAAACTTGGCCTTAACCTCAATCTCAATCTCAACCGTGGGCACAAGGAGTACAAAATCCTTATGGGAGATTTTCCCAATATTATCAATATCCTCCATCATATCAGAATTATCCTCCCCCACACATTCCACAACAAAATCAACAGCCACAACTTCAAAATTAGAACCCTCAACTTTCATTACCATTTCCACAACAAAACCAAAATCCTCAACTCTTACTGCCATTTCAGCAGAAACCAAATCAGCTACCTGCCCAACCATTACCAAACCCCAACAATAAAAATCCTCAGAATGCTTACATGGTGGAAGGACAACAATTTCCAACTTATATGATCACTCCTCTAGATCTCAATGATGTTCAACTAAGATCTCGTAGAATATTAGAAAAGGAAAGACCTTTTGTAGTTATTAAGGAACAAGACAATTATGAGGAAGGTTCTCTACAGCCCAATAAATTTTTTAAGGGAACATCTCTCCAAAACCAAAATAATGAAAATGAAAAACAGAAAGAAATAGTGAACTCAACTCCTATCATTGAGCAGACAGTATCTACTTATGCACCTCCTTTTCCTGAAAGACTACAAGTTCATATAGGACTAGAAAAGCAGATCATGTTGCTCAACTATGATTTTATAGATGAATTGAAAAATGTCTGTATCAAAATTCCTTTGTTACAAGCCATTAAGGAGATTCCAATCTTAGATAAAACAATAAAGGAGTTGAGCATAAAGAAACTAGGAAGAAAAGAAAAAGAAACAAAAAGAATTCACCTGGTAGGAAAAATAACAGATATAATGATGGGAAAAATTGCCATACAAAAATATGTAGATCCAAGAAGTCCAATTGTGAAAACACATATCAATGGAGTTGAAATTCCAAATACATTGATTGATTTAGGGGTAGCACTAAACATCATGTGCAAACAAACCATGGAACAACTCAAGCTTCCTAATTTTCTTTACACACCTACATTACCGCAATTAGCGGATAGATCTGTAATCAAACTAGATGGAGTGTTAGAAGATATTTCAATATCCTTAGATTCTTGGGAATATCCTGTTGATTTTATGATCTTAACCCCCAAGAACAATCTAGGAGGACATCCACTCATATTAGGAAGACCTTGGTTGGCCACAGCTAATGCTTTCATTAGATGTAGATTTGGTGATATGTATATTTCCGATGGGAATTCAACAAAGAAATTCACTCTATATCCTCCAGCAAGAACAATCATAGAAATATATGACAAAGAATGGATTGATGATGAAAATGACATTCAGCCTCTCCTTCCTATTTCAGATATTAGTGAAGATAGTCAAATCTTAAATACAACGGAAAATTTCGAATCATCTTCAGAAGATGAACATGATCAATTTCAAGAAAAATCCAATATTGAATATTTGTCATCTAGGCAGATGTCTATTTATTCTATGGAAGAATTTGGTAGCTCTACAGTTGAAATCTTTCCATGGAGAACAGTGAACATAAACAATGACTTGGAGAAATTACAACAGGAAAAGCTAATCAAGACATTACAACAACATTCCACTACATATGCATGGGAATATACTGACATGAAAGGAATTAGTCCTAAGAATTGTATTCATCACACTACATTGAGGAAAATTGCATACCTATCAGACAACCTCAGAAAAGAATGAATCCAAATATTAGGGAAATTATGAAAGAAGAGCTGCAAAAACTGCTGAATGCAAATTTCATTTACCCAATTTCAGACAGCCAATGGGTTTCCCCTTTAGTGATTGTGCCTAAAAATAATGGCAAATGGAGGGAGTGCATTGATTACTGAGAATTGAATAAAGCTACCCTTAAAGATCATTTTCCTTTGCCCTTTATAGATCAAGTGTTAGATACATTAGCAGGTAAGAAGTATTTCTCATTCTTGGATGGTTTTAGTAGTTATAATCAGATTCAGGTGGCACCTGAAGATCAAGATAAAACCACATTTACTTGTCCATGGGGAACTTATGCCTACCGAGTACTTCCTTTTGGGTTATGTAATGCACCTGCAACATTCCAAAGAGCAGTACTAGGAATTTTTTCTGATCTAATACGTGATTGTGTAGAGGTATATATGGATGATTTTACAGTCTATGGGAATACATTTGAAGAAGCTTTGGAAAATTTGGAAAGAGTTCTTAAAAGATGTAAGGAAGCAAAACTTTCACTAAGCCATGAAAAATGTTTTATGATGTTTACAGAAGGTATTGTTTTAGGGCATCACATTTTAGGAGATGGGATTAAAGTTGATAAATCTAAGGTTGAAGTCATCTATAAATTATCAATTCTGAATTGCCAAAAGGATGTTCGAAGTTTTCTAGGATTCACAAGATACTATAGACAATTTATAGAAAATTTCACTAAAATAGCATCCCCACTCTTCAAATTACTCACCAAGGATTGTGAATTCAATTGGAATTCTGACTACCAGTTAGCATTTGAGACTTTAAAAATAAAAATTTCTGAAGCACCCATCTTGAGAGGTCTAAATTGGAAATTACCTTTTCAAATTTCAACAAATTCTTTAGATACAGCTCTGGGAGCTGTATTATGACAAAAAGACTTGATTCCCTATGCCATCTACTATACAAGTAAGAATTTGACTCCCACTGAGTTAAACTATACTGTAACTGAAAAGGAATTTTTAGCTGTTCATGCAATCAACAAGTTTAGACATTATATAATAGGCTATGAAACCTTTGTTCATACATATCACTCTGCAATTAGATATTTAATGAATAGACCTATTACTAATGGCAGAGTTACAAGATGGTTTTTACTCTTGCAAGAATTCAATATTGCTGTGCTAGATTGACCTGGAAAAAAAAACACAGTTGCTGATTTCTTGTCCAAAATTCAGAATATCAAAGATGAGACTCTGGTTGAAGATAAGTTTCCTGATGAATATATTTTTGCAGTGACTACTCAAACTTGTTGGTTTACAGATATTGCTAATTACTTAATCAGGGAAATTTCCTTCACATTTGTTTCCTAGAGGAAAAAGAAAAATCATTCAAATAAGTGCAAGATACTCATGGATCACTAATGAATTGTATAGAACAGGCCTAGATCTTATGATCAGAATATATGTTAGGGAAGATGAAATGCCCTAGATTCTTAAGGCATGTCATGATGAGCCATGTGGTGGACACTTTGCTGATAAGAGGAGAGCCTATAAAATCCTTTCTTTAGGATATTATGGGCCATCCATCTTCAAAGATGCCAAAGAATATGTCAGGAGATGTGACAGCTGCCAAAGGGTAGGGAAACCTACTCCTTCAAATGAAATGCCACTACAAGTTCAGGTACTCATTGAACCTTTTGAAAAATGTGCCTTAGATTTTGTTGGGCCAATTAATCCTTCATCTAAGCAAAAAGAAGTATATATTGGTATGCACTGATTATGTCACTAAATAAGTAGAGGCCAAAGCATTACCTTTTGCTAATGAAAATTCTGTAGTTAATTTTCCTTTTGAGGACATCTTCACTCGGTTTGGTGTTCCAAGAGAAATTGTGACAGATCGGGGATCTCAATTTACATCTAAAATGGTGAAGGATCTTGTGAAAAATTACAAGATAAAACATAGGAAATCTACTCCCTATCATCCACAAGCAAATGGTCAAGTTGAATCTACAAATAAGGTGATTGAAGGAATTCTCACTAAGACTGTGCATCTACATAGAAGAGATTGGGCAGAAAGGCTTCCTGAAGCCTTATGGGCCTATAGAACTACATGGAGGAACACAACAGGACATACACCTTATGAACTTGTTTATGGGAAACAAGCCCTGTTCCCTATAGAGTTTCAAATTAAAACCTTCAAGATGGCAGTCCAATTGGGATTGGATTTACCAGAGGCACAAAAATATAAATTGGAGCAACTCAATGAACTTGATGAAATCAGGCAAGATGCAGTCCAAAGGACCAGTATAGTCCAACAGTAGAGGGATAAATAACATGATAAATATATTAAGGAGAAGAAATTTCAAGCAAGAGATTGGGCACTGTTGTTTGACTCAAAGTTTAAGGATTTTCAAGGGAAGTTTCAAACTCATTGGCTTGGGCCATATGAGATTGAAAAAGTCTTTAACAATGGAGCGGTGAGAATAAGAACAATAGATGAGGAAAAGGCACCTCTTCTTGTGAATGGTCATCGGTTGAAGATATATCAAAAACCAATTTCAAGAGAAGAGTTCATTAGGATTTTCCAGGATAACTCTGAAATGAAGCTAGTGAAGAAGAATCCTTCTTCTCCACTAACTTAGTCTTTATTTTTCCCAAGAAATGACTGATAAAAAAAAATGATAATAAAATGTATAAGGTTGAAAACCAATCATTGATTGGCATACTTATATAGAAAATACAGGGTGAAAATCAGAGATTTCTGACATCCTATATTTTCCATTTCCTTTCTATAATAAGTAGTGACAAAAAGCTACATTTATTTGTAGTATAGAGTCTGTAATTTCATAGTCTCTTTCCATCTCATTCAGTTTTCATTCTGTTTTACAATTCCACTTCATCTCATTGGCATATTTCATTTACATTTTATTTTTACAGTTTTACTCCACTTCACCCTATTTTTCATTTTATCTTACATCTCACTGTCATAACTCATTGCCATTTTATTTTTACACCCATATTTCATAAGCCATATTTCACTTTTCCTTCTTTTCACATTCTGTAGCTGGTTCCATTTCGCAACTAATCTGATTCTGCAGCTACAACTTACTTATCAGCTCTGGCACAATTGTAAAACTTACAAATAAATCATGAATGCAGGGAAATTGGAGAATCAAGTTTTGGGGATCAACCATGCTCAAAGTACCTTCAGATCAACACCAAAAGAATTATCAAGAAAAAGGTTAAGTTCTAAGGTAAAATGAGAGTTTATTTCAAATAGCAAGTCATAAACATAAGTTATGTATAATATGAATGATCATATGTCTCCTTAACAAGTCATCATTTGATTTGACTACCACATCTCCGCCACATCTTCCACATTCGATACCCAACGGTCTATAATGATTTCATCATACCACACCTCCGCTATGGTCTCCATACTCTGTACTTAAAACAGTCTCTAATAACTCCATCTGCTAACGGTCACAACCACGATATGACCAAAGTATTCACGTCTCTCCAAACCCTCACTGTCTACTTATTCCATGCAAACCCATAGTTCTTTTTTACCATACCCGCAGACAGTCCATTTCATAGACCAGGAGAGTAATTCTGAAGGTTAGCAAATTCTATGAAACAGAGACCATGGGACTCATTATCAAGGCAGAGCCCGTAGGGGCAAAGTTTATGGAAGGGTACCCACAACTCAAGGAGATGCTACAGAAGACTGGATGGCTCAAATTCATTGAAAATTTTGATGGATATCACAAGGAGATCACAAAATCTTTTGCTAGATCATTCGATGGTACAGAAGTAGAGATTGGAGACATTAAGTTTGCAGTAACAGAATCTTACATAGAAAAGGCTACAGAACTTCCAAGACTTGGTGAGAGGTGGTTCAAAAAAAAAGAATTTCATGGTGAATCATGGAAGGTAATCCTCAGGAACCCAGGTATGGATGTCACTGTGTTTAGAAAAGGAATTCCTATTTCAGCACTAAAAAATAAATGGAGAAGCATGCTTTTGATATTACAAAAAATTATTACCTGTGAGGGAAGATTCAGATGTATGTATGTTTATCATATATGTTTATTGATGAACTTTTTAGAAAATGGAAACATCAACCTCCCTTTCTTCCTTCTAAATAGTCTAAGGAGGATGGCTTCAAATGTACAAAATAAAATAGAATCCCTGGAGACAACCATGTACCATCATGGGTTGGTCAAAATATTGGTTGAATATCATCTGAAAAGAATGGGAGATACCTGGGAAAAATTTCTGATAAGAAACCATTTCCAAGAGGCACCAGAATCTCCTGAAGGAGGTAATATCAGAAAGAGTAGGAAAAGAAGACTAATCTAACCATTCAAAGAAACCTTGAGCCCTCAGTATAGGAAAATGATGAAGAACCAATCTTTGAAAAATTAACAGAGATCAGAGAGAAAATCAAGAAGAAGAAGAAGATAAAAAAGAAAGCTGGTGGAATTACTGAGAACAAACCTGAATCTCCATTACAACAAGATGATGAACAACCAATCTCTGAAAAATTGACAGAGATTAGGAAACAAATCAAGAGGAAGGAAAAGATAGGAAAGGAGAAAAAGGGTACAAAAGAGGAGAACATAAACCCCCTACAACTTAGAAGGAGCTCTAGACTCCGAGGTATGGTGAAGAAGGTATCATCAAAGGAAACAGAGTTCATAAATCTAGAAGAAGAAACTCCAGTATCATCTCCTGAAAATGTTCCATTTACATACAGTCCTCAAAACTCTCCTAGACAATATTTTGAAGGCAGCCCCAGCAGAGGATCCCCAGGTATAGACCCAGTACAACAACAAATTTATGATTACATAGAATCACTGGAAAAGAAAAGTGCCTCAATGGATCCAGGATCCTCAGCCAATCCAGAACAACCTATCAATCCACAAGAACCTCTGACTGACTCTCTCAAACAGGAAATCTATGAGTTAGAGATATTGAACAGGCATATCAAGAAAGAAAATGAAACCCTGAAGGAACAAATCATATTGGATAAAGCCATTCATGATAATACAATACTGCACCTAGGGCTATGGTATAAGAAGAATAGGAAGTTGAAGAGGAAGAATAGAAACTTGAAAAAAATAGTGATCAATCTTAAATATAGACTTCTCATGAAGAAACCCAGGATGGAAGTCACTTCAAAGAGGAGCAAGAGAAGAAAGTTAGACATACTGGCAGAGGTATCTGAGCATATGCCATAGGAAATAATTCACAGTTTTGGCAAAATTGCATGGGGACATGCAATGATTTTGCAGTGGGGGTATGTTGGACCTCAGAATTACTCTCTCTTTGACAACTTTTCTCACTTCTTTCTCTTGTTTTTCCATGAAAGACAGATCCCCATCACTGATAAATGATATATTTTGTCTCAAGGAAGACATTAAATTATTGACATGTTATACTTTTATGTTTTTTCTATTTGAAATAAGTTTTTGCAAATTAGCTACGGAACGTAGCCCATTCTGCAGCTAACCATGTGTTCCGTAGCTATTTCCATGGTTGAACAGGTTACAGGTGTCAAGCGAGGAAATCGACCACATGGGCATCTCTGGAATGGTCACGCCATGGATCCTATCCTAGTCACCCAGCCCATATCGACAAAAAATCCAGCTCAAGACCACAGTCAAAGGTGGATTCAAACAAAGAAACCTAGGAGCAATAGGACTCTGTGTCCACTCTTCGTGGCTAATTAATAAATCTGACAGTTTTGTTGTAGCATTAACTCGAACTAGCCACTGGTGATAACAGTTTCATGCAACCATCTTGCTGACTTAAAGTCACCTGTAGCTGATCAACCATTTACGTAAATCTATTGTAATACATGGAGACCACCTGTAGCTTAATTCTCTCAAAAGGCAGTTAGGAACGTTTCTTTAAATATCAGTTGTACAGAACTGAGAAGAGTTCGAATTTCTATATGTATTAAGCTTAGAATTAAATCTCTATAATTTTGAAACTTATTATCCTGTTAATAATATGAAGCCGTGTTTGACCAAGTGATCATTTGCAAGAGTATCTTTAGCTAGTTAGCAGCTCAACTCAGTTAGTTGCAGAGGGCCCCTGCATTGAAGGAGGTTTTTCTTTTGTTATTTTGTTTACTATTCAGTTCAGTTTCATTATTTACTTTTAGCAGTGTTTGTAGATGTAGTTTGTTTCCTTTTAATTCTGTTCAGTCACATAATGTTAGAATTTGATGGTGCAGTCTTGTTTCTCCTATCTATTTCATAAATGAAACTTGTTTTGTTTTAACAGGGTAAGGTGGAAAAGTAACAAGGATGCATTGTTGATTAGTTTTCTTACTATTTGTTTCCTCTGTTATTTATTTCCTAGTTCAGATTGCCAATGAATTGTGTGGATAAATGTTTTTGGTCACCATTTCAAGCTTATATCCATCCTAACTAAATAGTTAAACATTCACTTCACACAAGGATTGAAATCAATTAGTTACTCTCTCCATATTTGATTTAGTTCTCTAAACTATAAAGTACAATAAGTTGCTTATTTGCCATCTCAAGAAATTTATCTTTCAAAATTAGAGGCTTGGACAACTAAAAGTGCTTTAGCTAGTTTTCATTCTCTGTAATTGTTTCAATTTGCCTTACAACTTCACCTTTTAATTTTTGACTTAGGAATAAATGACAAGATAGGATAGATGCTCTGTTTTTCCTTCCTTTAATTTAGATTTTGATTAGTTCACCTTTAGGAGATTTAGACTCAGTTTCTCATAATTCAGACTGTACATCATTAGGAATCAAGGAAACCCCCAAAACAAAACAATATAAAAATACAAAACAACGAAGTAAGAAGGGTTAATTAGCACATACAGTGCACTACACTTCATCAACTTACGAGCCTCGGTTGATAATTTATGCAAAGCAATTTAGGAAAATAAATTGACTAAACATGCAGCATGTGAGGCCATCTGGATGCAGAAAATTCTAGTTGGTTTGTTTGATTAGAGGATGGATCCAACTGTGATCTATTGCGATAATCAGAGTTGTATCAAACTCTCTGAGAATCCAGTATTTCATGATAGGTCCAAGCACATCGATATCCGGTATCATCATCTCAGAGACTGTGTAGTGAGGAGGATCATGTTGCTACAATATATTTCGACAGAGGATCAAGATGCAAACATTTTGACAAAGGCATTATCAAAGTGAAAATTCGAGTCCCATAGAGATAGGATCGGGGTGGCAGATAATCCCATTCTTGTTGAGAGGGAGTGTTGAAATGTGGCAACAAGAATATTCCAATTTTAATTTGTCCTTGAATTAAAATTCGAATTTAGTCCCACCAGCTGCTTGAAAAAATAATTAATTAATTCAACTTGACTTAATTAGTTGGAGAAATTCAAGTTAGAAATCTTTGTGAAGTCATGCAACAATTATCCCTTAAATTAAGGAGATTTTCCCTTAATTAAGGAGATAAGGCTGAGTTGTATTTGAGTTGAAATTAGTTAGCTCAGTTTACTGAGTTAAGTCCAATTAGATTAGTTCCAAACTGTTTGAGGAACTAATTGTGAGTTCAGTTAGTTAATGCATGCATGCATCAAACTAGTGTAGTCCAGATAACTAAAGATTCTCTCGTCATTAACTCATGCATGTCTATTATGAGAAAGACCCAGTTGAGATTAAAGACAGGGACATTGTACTATCAATTGCATAAATTTTCCTATAAGGAAAACTCATGCATGTAGAAGGAATTCATTCCTTGAGGATTGTGCAGTTTTACAGGGTGTGAGATCGGTGTGAGTGATCAGTGCTACATATGGTAATAGTAGGATCACCCAGGAAAAATTGCGCTAGGAAATAGGAGCTTGGAGGGCAGTGTGGAGGACTTATGAGAAGTCTATTTTGCTTGTGAGAATCTGTGAGGATTGTATTGAGAGCTAGCTAGCTATGAGAGCTAAAGCTTTGTGTAATTTTGAGATATTTCCAACCTGTATGATAATATAGATAGTGGGGTTTTTAGCTAAGGCTTTCCCTTGAGTATTCTTCTTTGTTTCATGTGCATTGATTCTTCTTTTGGTTATATGTGTTTCGCTTGATCTTGCTCAAATCTATTAAGCTTCCGCAAGTTTGATTGTAGAAGTAGATTAACGTATTTTGCTTTAGTTATATTGCATTATCAGGTTAATATACAGTAAGAATTTCTACACTGAGACTTGTATATTGATCCCTTTGCACTTTCTCTTTTACATACCTTCCTAGTCCTTCCGCAACCAGTATAAACAGAAACGGGGACATCGGGTCGCCTTGCTTAAGCCCTCGGGTTGCATTGAACGCCTCTATGGGCATCCCATTGAGGAGGATTGAAAATACCGGGGTCGATATCATCGACATTATCCAGCTTATCCATCTTGAATCAAAGCCAAATGCCTTTAATATGCCCTATAGGTACTTCCAACTTAGGCGGTCATAAGCTTTCGATAAGTCTAATTTTACCAGCATCCCTTTGGTTTTTTTGGTCTTCAGTGAGTGTATTGCCTCTTGAGCCATCACAATTCCATCTACTATTTGTCTCCCTTTAACAAAGCCTGTTTGTTCTTGAGAGATTAATCCAGGTAGGATAGGTTTGAGGCGATTCACCATGATTGTGGCCATGATTTTGTAAATTACGTTGCAGAGTGCTATTGGTCTGAAACCTTGCGGTTCTTTCGAGTGGTCAGTTTTGGGAATGAGGGCAAGAAAGGTGGAATTCAGGGCTAGATGCATTCTTTTATTGCGTCGGGACTCCTCCATGAGTTCCACAATATCATCTCCCATGAACGACCACGTAGCCTGAAAGAATTCGGCTGTAAACCCATCTGGGCCTGGTGCTTTGTTTTTCACAAGGCCTTTGATGACTTCTTCTACCTCTGACTTGGAGATTTCCCTTAGAAGGGCCAGGTTCTGGTCCCTGCTCACTAGTTGGGGAATATGCCGAGTTAGTTTGTTTATATTCTCCACCTTGTCTAGATTGGGTTCCGTCAGTAAGCTTTGAAAATGTTGAACTAGCAGGTTCTCCATATCTTCCTTTTGAGTAAGGCGATTTCCTTGCTGATCGACTAAGGAGAAGATCCTATTTTGCTGCCTGTGTTGAATCATGGCTTTGTGAAAAAACCTAGAATTCCTTTCCCCTTCCTTTAACCATTGGATTCTTGATTTCTGCTTCCACAAGATCTCTTCTTGTTGCCTCCTTTCCTCTAATTTATTTATCATCCGCCCTTCTTCCTCTACTAAAAAATCAGATATACCTTCATTTATTATCTGTTGTTGCACTTTCCTCATCTTAGCCTGAATCAATTCCTGCTCTTGATGTATGTTACCAAACTCTTCCTTGTTCCATTTTTTTATTTTACCTTTAAGATCTTTGAGTCCGATCTAGAAGGTATGCATTAGATTTCTTCCTTCCTTCTCGCTCTCATTCCACCATTCCTTCGTTTTCCCAGTGAAGGTTGGTTCTCTTAACCAAAAGGCTTCAAACATGAAGGGTCTCTTTGATTTCCCTTGTTTCATGTTCACTTCTAGTCTAATTGGCCAATGATCCAAACCTAAGCAAGGTAGGATGGATGCCTCATAGTAGACATCTTTGCTTATGAGATTTTCTGTTGCCAAAAATCTGTCGAGGCGAGACGCTATTTGCCTGTTTCCTCCCTGTCTGTTGTTCCACATATATTTACCATTAATTGTTGGGATATCCACTAGGTGAAGCTCTTCTTAGATATCCCTAAATTTCTCCATTTCTGGCTCCTCTCTTCACATTCCTCCTTTTTTCTCCTCTAACAATGTTATCAGGTTGAAGTCACCTGCTATCAACCATAAATTTTCCTCATGCATTTGGTTTAGAGTCTTTATCCTTTGGAGGAAGTTTTCCTTTTCTATTGGGATGTGCGGGCCATAAACTACAGAGAGCAAGAACTAGTCTTTAGTTCCTATGAGGTAGAACTGCCCTGTGAGGATGTGTTGCATGCCTATCCAATAGTCTATAGTTACCTCTGTTGGATTCCACAAAGTTTCTTTCCCTCCTGCACTTCCTCTTGCAACTATTGCCATACCCTCATACCTTGGTTTCATCTTACTCAAGATTTCTTCTAGTTTCCCTCTTGCAATCTTAGTTTCTTGAAGAAGCATAAATTGTGGTTTCTCTTTTCTCGGTCACTCTACTAAGTATCTTTGTTTTCCTCAGCTGTTTAGGCCTCTTATGTTCCAGGATATTACTATCATTGAGAAAATTTATTTATTTGTTGGTACACCACTGATAGCGATACCACCCTGCCTGTGTTCACCAAAATTTCTCCCATTATCTGTATTGACTCTTGTAGGTTTCTTTGACCCCTTTTCTTCCCCCTTTTGCTTTGTTTTGACACTCATGGGGGTTTTCTTGGTGCATCCCTAGTTGTTCTGTGATCTTGACCTGTCCATGTCCTTGCTTGGCTTGATATTGTTGAAAAGTCTCTTTGTACAGTCTCTTTTGGTCTTCCAGAATGAATCTTTCATCTAGGTGTCTCCATTCATTCAACAATTTCTTTAGGACTTCTTCTTCCATACTAAGCTCCTCCCCCTTGCTTGGGTCAATTTCCATTATGGTGGTTTCCATCCCTACCTGTTCTTCTTTGTCTGCATTCTCTTTGGGCTTTTCGCTTGGGTGTTGGTTTTGCTTGACTAGAGCTGCTCTCTTTTCCTTTTTCCTGATAATCCATGGGTTGGGTCTTGTTTTCTGCTTCTTCTTCCACCTGTAATACTTCAAATCTGTTTTTACTACTCGACTGGGCTTGGTGTTCTTTTTCTGGATTATGGGGTTCCTTCGGTTGCCTCCTCTTGGTTTTAACTTCTTGGAACCCTTCCTTGTCATCCTGTGGGTTCTTCTATTGCTTGTCCTTGTTCTCCGTCTCCTCCAGGTTCAGTGGGCATTCCTTGAATAAATGGCCATATTCATGGCACCTTCAACATCTAAACGAGATATGTTCATAGTCTAGGGTCTGCTGCCAAACATCCTCATGGTATTCTAGCTCCACAGATTCAGGTATGGGTTCTGCTATGTTCATATATACATAGATTCTCGCATAGGATGTATATCTGCCTCTTTTTGTCGTTTATGCTATTTTGACAAATTTTCCTATCATATTCCCAATGCCCTCTAATATTTCTAGGTCCCAAAAGTCCATTGGGAGGCCAAACAATCTTACCCATACCGGGGTTGCCAGGAATTTCTCCTTGTCGGGGTCATAGCATTCCTCCCAATATCGCATGAACAGACCAACATTATAATGGAAATAGGGGCCATTTTCAAATACCCTTTCTTTATCTTGCAGTTTGAGAAGATTATCATAAAGAAGCCTCTGGCTCCCAGCTTGAGTTTGATATGGCCCTTGGGTTGCCATTTCTATTGTATCCACTTGATGAGGTCTTTCTCCGTTGGCCACACTCCTATGAACTTGCAGATCATCGCGTGGTCCTTCATGAAGCTTCTGTATCTTTCCAATTTTTTCATCGGGATGACAAATCTCGGTTTCTCTGCTGCACATGGCAGGCATTTTCCCCTGCTATGAGCCTGCCACCGTGCCTTGAGGACAGGGCCATTTGTCTAGTTCGTTTCTTGGGCTTGCAGCTGGGTGCTTGGTTTATGGCGGGAATCACCTGTTGCGACATCCCGGTAGGAAGGGATCTCTCCCCCCGGCTTCCTTTGTCATTCTGGCATGTTGGGCATCCCCCTGGTTTGCAGTGCTGCTAGTGCCATCAGAAAATCGGGTTCACGGCTGAGTTTAGGTCATGGCAGAGTCATGGGTCTGCTAGAGTTGCAGAGCTCAAACACATACTAACAACTTTTCATTGATATAATTATTATAATTATACTATCGATACAATAATATAATAATTTTTAATAAAATATCCAAAATTTTATAATTTCATATTTTCTCTAACCAAAATAAAATTTTAAAATATAATAATAAGAAAATCAACATAGAAACTTTTTCAAATATTTCCATTTGTGAGCTAGCTACTTAGTACCTACCTCTTATTCAATGATGGACAAGTCTAGCGAGGCAGATGAATTGCCGGAAGGTCAAAAGTGACCAGAATGCGGGCAAACAAATTTCAACAAATCTTGCAGAAGCAATATTTAAATCATGTTTTTGATGGTGGAAATGGATTCAGCACCATCAAAAACCTCTGGCGCACCCAAAATCTTGAAGTTTAACAACTGTAACCTGGATTTACAAAAATCCCTACAAGAATTTATCAAAATATTGCCAGAATTTCCATGATTTTCAGGGTAGAAAAACAGTCTAGTTAGACTACAACATTCAGTAATTGACAATCAAAATTATTCATGACATAATTTAGTTATATATATATATATATATATATATATATATATATATATATATATATATATATATATAATAATGCCATTAAAATGAAACCTAACCATGGTGAGCCCATAACCCATAAGTTCTAAGATCATAAATTGGCTCTATTCAAAAAATAAAAAATTCATAATTATTAACATTTTACTATATCATAATAGACATTTTTAAAAATTTCTTTACCAAAGTCATTTTTTTCTTTAAAAAAATCGTACTTTTGAAATCTTCTTTGCCCATTACACGTTTCTAATTTTTCTGGAAAAAAATGATTAATAACTTTTTTCTCAATTCTTTGTGATTGCCAAAATATTAAAACAACCTGAATTAATTCTTCTACCTAAATAAAAAACCAAAGAAAATTCAATGTGTCTACCAACCACCTTTAAAAAATGATTGCATATTTTTCCATTATAAGCAATACAATGGATTTGCAAATTATGCGTCCTAATTTATCTAATTAACTCAAATGAATTTGTAAAGTATATCTTAATAGCTATCTCTAAATAAACTTGTCACTTCAAAGTTTGGCATTGTAATATTTATTCAATTAAATATCTTCAAAATATCTTCGAAATAGGCTTGTTAGGATTCCAAGAAACTCTCCTAGGTTGTAGCTTGGAGATGCCTGGTAACATATAAATTCAAATTGTTGTTGCAATGGATGAATGGAAGGAATGATGCTTGTCCAAGCCAGATAACCACTTCTATTTTGTCTCACTCCAGACATGTGTGAACACCCCCAGACTACAAGGCTTTAGACCACCAACTACTCACAGTTTAAGGGTTGGATGAATATGGAGAATACTAACCACACCAGCAGATGCACAAGACCATGTGATGGCCGACTGCAACTAGTAAAGAAGTCTGCAAATCCAATCTACTAATGCACAGACAGGATGATAGCTCTCTGGCACTAGATGAAGAGAAACTTGAATAACTTACTCAATGATGCATACAAGACTTTAACACAGAGATAGGATGACAGCTACTCTAATGCTAAACATCAAGAGCTCAAGAATACAGCATATCAGGCATAGCTTGGAATAGAAGAGAAATGGAAAGTGAGCAATTAACAGCAAAAGAAGCTTGTATTAGCTGAAAATGAAGACGAGACGTTGCAAGTGTCAAAATAGTTACAGTCTCCAGAAGTTGAACCTTACATCAAAACATCAACCATAAACCTTGATTACATCTTTCTTCGGGGTATTTATATATTTTACATTACAGGGGCTCTTAGCCATTTAGGTATGGAGAGGTCATAATTGATCACCAACCACATTTAATTGCCTGATGGAGTCTCTGAGTGTGTTTGATTGCTTCAATGAATGAATCTGATCTTCGCAGCTGCTGTGTTGTCCTCTCAGGCAGTTGGAGTGCTCGTACCAGTGAAATTCCATAACTAATAAATGCAACTACAGGGTCGTGCCTGTCCTTTTTCTCCTCGGCGATACTGTCTGCCTAAACATGATTGTTGAGGCTTCACTGCGACTGGTACTGACAGGCTGGTCGCCTTCCTCCTTCAGGCAAACGGACTGGTCAAAGGACGTGGAGTGCATGGGTGAACGGATGGTCGAGATGATAAGGAAGGGTGACCGTCGGATTGTGAGAATAGACAGCAGGGATGGCTCAAAGGGGTCTGTCGGACGAGGTGAGAGTGGGTTGATTTTTGGCCGTTGGATCTACAGCGGATAGATCAAACGGTGATTGGGCGGTGAAGCTACGCGGGAGTTTAACAGGCGGGCGGATAGGTTAGGCAATAAATGGTATTGATCGCACTACCTTTGGGCATAAAGCGGTAAAAGGACAAGACTGAGCGATTCCACTCCGCGCTTGACACGTAGCGGAAGATGAGAGAGAAAAACCGCTCTCATCACGCGCTAACGTTCGATTACATCGTGGGCGCAATAAGTGTGAAGGTCGTCAGATCTCTTCGGAGGTGATCAGACGGTTGGGAAATGAGCGCGCGGGTTGCTTTATCGGGCGCGACGGGAGCTGTTAGATTCAGCGGGGAAATCAACGGCGGGGAAACAATGAAGGGTTTTAGCCAGCGCGTGGGGGCGTATGGCAGGATTTTATGAGGGTTTAGGCTTTGTGCTTGGGGCTAGAGCTAAAAGGGGTTACTTTGCAGGGTTTAGAGGAAAAACAGAGGAAACGGAGGTGAAGGAGGATAAGAGAGATGGAGGAAAAAAGGGGAAAATGACCGATGTGGAAGCCTTTTGAGCACAACCGAGCAGACCAAGTTTGCCTTTGACCTTAGAAAATCAGCGTTGAATAGCAGAGCTAACACTGGCTCCTTCTGGGGATGAGATCCTCCCTGTGAGGTCTCAAGAACCATAGACCACTGCCTTCTACATAAAAACAAGATTAAAAACATTCCCTAGTGTTCCATTGGGCATGGAGTCTAATTAAGTCTACACTAAAACCTGATAAAACAACATATTTACAACATTAAGGCCTGAAGACCTTAAACAACATAAATCTTCAAAAACTGCCCATTTACTGGGCCATCAAAATTTTTCTCCTCCCAAACTCTGTAGCATGAAAGTATTGCTCCCCTGGACCTGGGCGATGACGAATGATCTTGTCCATAGAGCATTGATTTTACCAGGATCTCCCTGCCTTTCCTTCAATGCATCCCATTGGAGAAAACAGTCACCATACTGAAGATTGACCCTCTTTGCCTTTCTATGAAAGGTCTCCTTCTCTTGGTCAATATGCATGTCAGCCAATTCATCAAAGATTTGCAAAATCGGGTTGATTTGATCATCTACCTCAAAAAGTTTAGGGCATTTGACCTTATCAGGTAGAGATGGTTTATATTTCACCCCCTCTCTGTATGCTCTCATCCTTGGATGTTCTTCGTGGAAGCTTTTGTACACCTGCTGAATAACAAGGGCTGTTGTGTACTCGGCTGTGTCCTTTGTGGCCTGAACAATTAATATAAATGGTGAATCGATGTATTCTTGTGTGTGGGACACAAAGGCTTTACTTGCTTTTGTAGCTTGCTTATAACTAGCCCCATCTAAGGAGGTTTCCCAAAATTATGCACCTTCTTCCTCTGTGATATGGCAAACTATCCTTTCAAGCTGCGTGGAGGCCACCTGGGCAGGCTTCGGAAGATCAAGACTGAGATTATCAATATCAGCCTTGGGCATTGAGTTATGGCTGGCCTCAGTGCCTAGGGGGCAATTATGAGGGATTGTCTCTTGAATAGACAGAGAAACATAAGATGATGGGGAACTGACTTCACCCTTTTTGATTATTGGGCTGAGGATAACAGCAGGTTGGTCAATTTGCAGATCTGCATAGTCATGGGAAGCTTGGCTGGCTTTAAGCTCAAGATCTTCAAGGATAGATTTCTTGAAGGGCTTATTCTTCACTGGTTCAATCAGAGGCATGTGTATTCTTGGCTTCTGAATTTTTGATTGAAAACTTAAAGAAGAAGGGGAACCTTCAAGGCCTCTTACCTCTATGGCTGGAACTTTGGGGATGATGGGGTCCGTTGTTGGTTGCTTCTGCTTATAAGCTTGTTGTTCTACAGGGACAACAAAATTATGAGTAGGGCCTTTGAATAATGACGTCTCATAGGTAGCTTTGGTTAAGAAAGGGGCACTGCCCTTATCTTCCATACCATTGACCTCATCATCTTCTTCAAACTACTCTTCTTCCATGACTATATCTTGAAAAAGGGTCTTCACCCTTTGGTCTTTGTTTGCATCTTTGTTTCTTTATGAAATCTGCAACTGCTCCTCTTCTCCTTTATATGGATTTGGATTTGGAAGAGAAAAGGTATTAGGAGCTTGTCCCTTCCCTGAATGCTACTCAACCCTTAATTTGGAAACTTCAGAGGCTAATGAATCTATCATCCTGGCCATTTTATCGATCTTAGGATCTGAGGATGATGAGAGCTCACCCCTCTGTCTTCTCCTATCAGCATTACCTTCGAGCCTTTCTGTAGCCATGATGTTTGATTCTACTTCCAGGGCTGCATCTTGCATATCAGCCAAAGAAGCACATCTTCTCTCCCTCAGTAGTAAACAGAAATGAGAATCAAAGGAATTGGCATAAGTAAGCTTAGCAGAAGTAGGGGTGGGTTTCACTTCAGCTGGTATTCTGTTGTACATGCGGTTAAATCTCTTGTTGAAATCAGACAACAACTCACCATTTTCCCTCTGCAAGTTCCCAAATTCAGTATGATAATAGAGAAAATCTTTCTTATCCCCCCAATGCTTTAGGAACACATCATCTAAGGCCTCAATGTCTGCTATAGACCTAGGGGTTAATTCTCTGAACCATTTTCTAGCCTCTCCATCTAGGCTTTGGAAAAATACCCTCATCCACACATCATCTTCATTGATATCTAGATTATCAGCATAGCTATAAAAGGACTCAAGGTGTTCTTCAGCCATTACTCCCTCTGTACCAGTGAACTTAGGCATGTATTTATGATATTCTCCTGCAGGCATGGCATTCAAAGGAATAGGCAGGACCAGGGGTCCATACCTAGCAGCTATGATTCTTTCCATTTTGGTAGGAGCTTGTGGGCCTGCCATGACTGGGGTAGATGGAAGGATACTGGCAGTTTGAAAGGTAGGGAGCTGAGAAATGACTGACAGGGATAAAGGAATATGATGGACTGTAGGGGAGATTTTCTTTGGACTGAGATCCAAAGGGGAACTTATTGAATAAGGAGCTTTATGAATCTCTGAGGGTATTTCTTCACTGACAATGCTAGGCTCTATATCTTCAAAATGAACATGCTCAGTTACAAGCCTCTCTTGCAGAGATACATAAGATTGTTTAGGCTTGCCTGATCCTGATGCTCCCTTTTGTATGATCTTTTTCTGCTTAACAATCCTCTCAGGGTCAGGCACTGGGTCAGATGGTGATTTTTGAGGATTTCTCCGGGTATGCCTCACAAACTGAGCCAGAAATGTAATGTAGAGTCACCAAAGGTTGATCCTCCAGTAGAGTCGCCAGACAGATGATTACAACCTGAAACGTGTCTAGGCTTTGTCTATCATCAAAGCTGGATCTGTGTCGTTCTCCCATGGAAGCTAAGCTTCAAACTCCTCTCCTCGGCAACGATGCCAATTATGTTAGGATTCCAAGAAACTCTCATAGGTTGTAGTTCGGAGATGCCTGGTAACATATAAATTCAACTTATTGTTGCAATGGATGAATGGAAGGAATAATGCTTGTACAAACCAGATAACCACTTCTATTTTGTCTCACTCCAGACATGTGTGAACACCCCCAGACTACAAGGCTTTAGACCACCAACTACTCACAGTTTAAGGGTTGAATGAATATGGAGAATACTGACCACACCCGCAAATGCAAAAGAAGCTTGTATTAGCTGAAAATGAAGACGAGAAGCTGCAAGTGTCAAAATAGTTACAGTCTCTAGAAGTTGAACCTTACATCAAAACATCAACCATAAACCTTGATTACATCTTTCTTCGGGGTATTTATAGATTTTACATTACAGGGGCTTTTAGCCATTTAGGTATGGAGAGGTCATAATTGATCACCAACCACATTTAACTGCCTGATGGAGTCTCTGAGTGTGTTTGCTTGCTTCAATGGATGAATATGATCTTCGCAAGTGCTGTGCTGTCCTCTTAGGCAGTTGGAGTGCTCGTACCAGTGAAATTTCATAACTAATAAATGCAGTTACAGGGTCGTGCCTATCATTTTTCTCCTTGGCCATACTGTCTACCTAAACATGGTTGTTGAGGCTTTACTACGACTGGTACTGACAGGCTGGTCACCTTCCTCCTTCAGGCAAACGGAGTGGTCAAAGGACATGGAGTGCATGGGTGAATGGACGGTCGAGATGATAGGGAAGGATGACCGTCGGATCGGGAGAATAGACAGCAGAGATGGCTCAACGGAGTCTGTCGGACGAGGTGGGAGCGGGTTGATTTTGGGTCGTTGGATCTGCAGCGGATAGATCAAACGGTGATCGGGCAGTGAAGCTATGCAGGAGTTTAATGGGCGGGCGGATAGGTTAGGCGGTAAACGGTATTGATCGCACCGCCTTTGGGCATAAAGCGGTAAAAGGACAAGACCGAGCGATTCCACTCAGCACTTGACACGTAGCGGCGGATGAGAGAGAAAAACCGCTCTCATCGCGTGCTAACGTTTGATTACATCATGGGCGTGATAAGTGCGAAGGCCGTCAGATCTCTTCAGAGGTGATCAGACGGTTGGGAAATGAGCGCGCGAGTTGCTTTATCGGGCGTGACAGGAGCCATTAGATTCGGCAGGGAAATCAATGGCGGGGAAACGATGAAGGGTTTTAGCCAGCGCGCGGGGGCATATGGCAGGGTTTTATGAGGGTTTGGGCTTTGCACTTAGGGCTAAAGCTAAAAGGGGCTACTTTGCAGGGTTTAGAGGAAAAACAGAGGAAACGAAGGTGAAGGAGGATAAGCGGGATGGAGGAAAAAAGGGGAAAATGACCGATGTGGAAGCCTTTTGAGCACAACCGAGCATACCAAGTTTGTCTCTGACCTTAGAAAATCAATGTTGAACAGCAGAGCTAACAAGGCTCGTCCTACTCCATTTCGAAATTGATATCATAATATTTATTTAATTGGTTACTTCAAAATAAGTTCTTGTCAATTGTTTTAATGTCTCATTATTTTTTTGATTGCATATTTTTCCATTCATGTACAACCAATATAATGGCTTTGCAAATTATGCGTCCTAATTTATCTAATTAACTCAAATGAATTTGTAAACTATATCTTAGTAGCTATCTCAAAATAAATTGTCACTTTAAAGTTTGGGGTGTAATATTTATTCAATTAGATATCTTCGAAAGCTCTTTTTACTCCATTTCGAAATTGATATTATAATATTTATTTAATTTGTTCAAAAAATAAGTTTTTAAAATTGTTTTAATATTTTTTTATATTCTAATGTGGTACAAATTATATAATGTAATTTTAATATGCTCAATATAATAGCTGTTCATTATTTTTTAATGTAAATATTTGCTTAAATTATGGTAGCTAGGTATCCACATGACATTTTTGCATAAAAAGTGGTGTGCAGGTATGAACATGACATTATGTTGTGCAAAATTATGACACTTGGTGAATATATTTTTTTTAGATTTTTTTATTTTATTTTATTTTTTTGTCAAGTTGTTTGAGTTATCTAAAGATTACTTCAGACTTGCCCTGTGGCTTGAGAAACCATGACCCACTATCAAAATCATACAACAAATTCACTTGAACTGATGACTTTCATATCACTAAGTGACTTAACAATATAACCCATCACTGTCACATCACTAAGTGACTTAACAATATAACCCATCACTGTCACATCACTAAGTGACTCAACAATATAACCCATCACTGTTCGAACTAATGACTTTCACATCACTAAGTGACTTAACAATATAATCCATTGGTGTTTATCCTATTCCTAGTGAACTTGAATTTTTTATTTTTTAATATAATTTTTATATTTTATAATTCAATTTAAAACCACATAAAAATTACCATCAACCAATCAAAAAAATTAATTCACATTTAAAAAATTAAAAATTATTTTTTTATTTTCAAAATATAAACATGAATCATGAATCTACATGAGAAACCAAATTGCAGTTAGAAACAACATTCACGGAAGGATCTTCTATGGTTAGTGTATCCAGAAAGACATATTTTTAAATATATAAAACGGGTGAGGACCAAATATGGAAAGACATATATTTCTAAATATCTAAAAGGGTGAGGATTAAATATGGAAAAATGGTTTGCTTAAATATGGAAAAATGGCCTGCTATTTTACTGAACACCACACAAAGAAGAGTATTGAAATATGGAAAGAAAGGGATGTGAGACGAGCAGAGAAAGAGGAGCGTAGAAGAGCTAGAGGCATACTGAGAAGTCAATCAACATGGTTAGAGTGGATCGTCGTTGCTGTTCCATGAATGAGGCCGAAGAATAAAACTCGCTCCCACACAGAACACCAATTTTCTCATCACATTGATCACCTTCTCAGTCCGCCTCTTGTCCTCCTTAGCCCTTATGACGGCACGTCAGCCTTTACATATAAAGGTGCGATGATGTTTACACTGCAAACTGCATATTGATTTTCACATTTGTGTGTTTTTGAAATTTGTACTTTGTGCTCGTAGAAGTGAGGTATTCTATAAGATGTGTACTTCGTGCTCGTAGAAGCGAGGTATCTGCTTAACGTTGTTTGTTTTCCAAGTTTGTTTATCAGAATGTTTCAATAGATACATGTGAATCTAATTTGGTATGTATTTATCAATAGATACATGTGAATCTAATTTGGGATGTATTTATCAGGAGATCAAAAATAGGGTTTATAGATGTATTTTTTTTTTAAGTTTTATTTATATTGGATATCTTTTTTGTAATGAGAATTTTTGTATTAAAATTTTTTTTCTATTGGAACAAGCTGCTAAAGCAGTATATAGGAATGAAGGTTACAATTTTTGTATTAAAAAAAATTGTTATTAGAACATGTTGTTAAAAACTCTTCAATAAATGTAAAAGGAAGAGGACAAAAAAACCATACTTTTCTTGACAAAAAGAGAGCAAGGGATTCAAGACTAGATCTACTGAACATTAAATACATTGTTTTTTGAGTACATGAATAGATTTTTACAAATTGCTTGCATAAGGTAATATAAAAATAAAATATTTCTAGAATTTAAGTGAAACCATTTTCTTACTAAACCTGTAGGAAGATCAAGACACCATATTTTGGGGATTTATTACTTTGATATTTTCTATATTTTATTAATGGTTAATAACATTGATTAATTTTTAGAACATTTGAAAAAAAAATAAAAAAAATTTAACATATTTTTCTCCTTTAATTTTAACTTCTTACTTCTCTTCTAAAAGACTGTTTTTGTCCTTTCCTTAGGTGAAACCTCTTCCTCAACAGGTGAATTGATGATCTCTGATTGCACTAGATCTAGAACTACCTGATCAAAATGGGATATTGAATTAATCATTCAAACTTGACTTTTGCTTCTGTAGAGTGCAAAATTCCAAATCTATTTCTAGAGGGAGAATGGAACTGCGTGATCGAAATGGGGTATTGAATTAATCATTCAACCTTGACCTCTGCTTCTATAGAGTGCAAAACTCCAAATTTATTATTGGTGGGAGAATGTTGGTGAGACTCAAATCTATTAGAATGAGGCCTTTTGTGTTTTCTTGGAACTTGTTTGCTATTTATTAATTTGAGAAGATGACGATGAAATAGAAAGAAGTTGAAATACTATAGCATTTGGACAAATTTTTGTAAAACACATACTCATTGCAAAAATTACATTTGAAAGGAATTTTTGTAAAACACATACTTATCGCAAAAATTATATTTGAAAGGAACTTGCTCATAATCTAGAACCTGAAGATGACTTGGACCCTCCAAAATTACCTCTGGGAGTTTTGCAAAATACAATTCAACACAAATTTTGGCACGCTAGAAGTTCTATTCCTTTGACTGTAAACTAATAATATAGCACGTCAAATTATTTTTGGGAGTTTTTCAAAATACATTTCTAACACAAATTTTGGCACGTGAGAAGTTGTATTCCTTGTAACGTAAACTAGTAATATAGTGGGCCAATTTGTCGACAGATTTAAAAATACCAACAAAAAAGGGGAAGATATGACAATTTGATCCCGACAGGCGTAGAAAATTTCTATGTTAGGATTAAAATTCAAAGTCAAATAGATGAGAAATATTTTCCTGGAGTCTATGAAGTAAGGCTCAGATCTGAAGATCAGATCTCTGTCCTCACATTCAACAATAAAAGCATGATATCTGTTTCCACAGTACAGAGTACCAATGAGTTCATGATCTACCTAATTGTTAGAAATCCGTTCTAAAATAGAAGTATAATTAGGGCAAAGGCGGATAACCTTACCCATCAACCCTTTTTTCCTTGAGAATTTTAACATTCTCGTTGACCGCAGAAGAAAATTCCAAATTAAGAGAAGGAATTGTGTCGGCTCCTTTTACAAAGCTACTTAGGTGAATCACTAAACCATGGGGCTGTCAAAGGCCACCTAGCAAGGAACTCTTTAAATCAACAACTCTGATTTGCAGGCGAATTCTTAAACCTCGGCCATCAACCAGTAAGGGCACAACAGAAAACACAAATCAGCAAAAATGAAACTTGCAAACATAATAAATCCTCAGTCATGGAAAAGGAGTCCTGGAATGAGCGGAAGGCGGCAGCTGAGCTAGCAAACGGAAATTGCAAATTCCTGCAGCAGCTGAGGGCGACGGCTAGGATTACCCTAGCCGCTCTGTTGGGCTCTTTTTTTCATTTTTTGGTATAGGTGCTTATCAGATCCTCCCCAAGTTAACATGGATGTATTCTAATGGATTTTAATGATGTAGTTGGAACTGTAATTAATTTTTTTCTGTGCAATAAGTAAAATGAGAAAAGTAAACGTCCTCATATGGCCACCTTGTTGAAGCGAGCGCAAGTAGAACAATCCTTTAACGAGACTGGTTGATTAACCTATTGGGCTATTCATTTTTCCCCTTTAATCACATCAACAACCTTTCTCCATAAAATTGTCGGCTTTAAGAGATTTTTGAGCAGAATTTCGCCCTTTTTTTTAATAATTTAAATTTAAAAGAATAACAATTATAGATGAAAATGAAAAAAATTGCAGCTTGCTGCTCATAGAATCTTTTTATTGAAAAATTGTTATGCCCAGCTTACTCATACCTATTCCTATAGACTTGGCGTGTATATTGCCTAAAATACTTGTTTAACCAAAAAGCTACCACAACATAACTAGCACAAAAGATTACAGAGAATTTGGCCCTCGAGGGGCTTCTTCATTCGTGCCAACGTAAGAGTCTGCACCGCATGCTTGACTGAGCTCATATTCACATCGAACGAGTCCATTTATTGGCCTCGAACACGGCAAACTCTGCAGATGGCTTGTAGGGGTGCTGAATCTCTGAAGTCGCTCCTTCGCACATGTTGGACCGAAATGAGAAGAGGTCTGAAGATTTTCCGTAATTTGGTGACCAGAGTATATAGGAAACCCAATTTGTCTCCACCCGCTTATATTTCCTCTTGTGAGCATGCATACAAGCTCCAAAAACATGCTCCCATTCATTAGATGCCAACATTTGGATGGTAGATTCAATTGCACACTGATCCCTAACACAACTTTCTGCCGTTGCTTTGTATTTCCAATCTCCCTGCCATCTGGTCCATTTGCAGGATGCATTTGCCAATTCGCATTGAGCCTTATAAACATCGCATTCACACAGGACACCACACCCTGCTAGACTGGCAATGAACCATGATGGCACCTAAGTCACAACAGCACTGAGATAGTTCTTCTTCAACCTGTGACCCCTAGAGTGCAATCTGAAACTGATGCCCTTTGCTGGCTTAATCAATAATGTAATGACTAGTGGATTCACCAGACTTCTAGCTTGCTTGACAGAGATCATCAATGCAAAACCCCAAACTCCTAATACAAGAGGAATTCGACTTGAAGGGCTCGCTAATACAATAAACCCAACACCCAATAACTGGGCAATAAAACCACATGCAGTAGTCTTCCTCATTATTATACAGTTAATAAATCCTATTTTTAGTGAGTATGAATGTTAAAGTAAAGGTCTCTGCGGTTGCTTTAACTCCCATTTCTCACTTGCGTACTTGAACTAACAGTCTAACACTTGGGGAAACAAGACGTACTTGTGTATATAGTAAGGTTATATCATGGGATGGGAGAGAAGGCCGAGCAGCCCTCGCTGCCGTTTATATGAAATAATCTTCTTAAAATGACCCCCAAATTAGTCCCCGACTCTGCCCTTGAATTGAGACCCCCATATTGGCCCCCGAATTGTTTATATGAAATCTGCGATTGAATTGAGGGTTTGGCCCCTGAATTTGTGATTGAATTGAGAGTTCTTAGGGCTTGAAAGACTTCAATTTTGATAATATTTTTCTTTTTTGGATGAGAACTGTGTATAGGAGTTTTCAAAATCTCCTATCATTGCTTGAACTCTATGAATGAGTCGAGCAAGACATTTTCTTGTGGAGACATTCGACAATGCAAATTTCAAATTACAATGGTGGAATCCCCACCACTGTTACACATTTTATTTGCCCAAAAATCTCCTATCATTGCTTGAACTCTATGGATGAGTGTAGCAAGACTCGCTTGAACTCTACAAGACGAATTTCTTGTGGAGACATTCGACAATGCAAATTTCAAATTACTATGGTGGAACCACTGTAACACATTTTATTCCCGCTGCCCTAAGCAGTTCAAGGCCTTGATAAACTGCCAGTTCCTCTTTCTCACCATTTGTGGCATGACCAAGCCTCTAGGCATAATCAAGTCCCTGATTTTCATTGATCCAATGTGATCACTGCCACCCCTGCTTCCTCTGTACAGACTTTTAGTCTTTCCAAATGGTTAGTAGTTCACTTTGACTCCTTATAACTCAGTTTTAGTCAACTAACCAGAAACAGTTTACTCTCTTACTCCAAAATTTAATTAATTTTATTAATTATATGCAGAAGTAACAAATTTGTATATTTTGATGTTTTGTATTCTTGTCCTAATTTTTAGGTCACCTTAGTACAGATTCGAAATAGTGACCATAGAGTAAACACGAATAGCTCTGTCATATATGTGTAGGTTTCACGTTTTGTGAGAGTGCCCAATCTACTGTTGCTTTTTATTTGGGATTGAATGCAAAACTATAATTTGAAATATTTGTCACAGTTAATACTATAATCCTTTTGTATCATGGTTAAGAATCTTAATATAAGGTGTTGCATAATTAAGAAAATTAACATAAGATTTTGAGGACTGATCTACAATTGGAGAATGGGGCATCCAATTGGCCAAGAGAAAAAGTATTAATCTATCTACTACTAGTCGCAGGATAGCTAGTTATATGCGAACAACCAAATTTTAAGTTAATCCTACATTTTAGAGCAGAGTTGTCAAACGGAAGTTTGTGGGGTCTGTTAAAGTAGAGTGTTGTTCTTGCCCCACCATTGTTTGATTCTGCCAAGTGACATGTTTGCTGATTCCTTAAGTAATCACAACTTCTCTTATTTTTACTGTGTTGTGTTGTCTTAAATGTGTACCATTCAGTACGGTTCCATATGTCACAAAAGTGTGTATTTTTACTGTGTTCTCTTGTTTTAAATGTGTACTATTCAGTACGTTTCCATATATCGCAAACACCGCTGACAGCAAAAAGGTCTAGATTTGTGTAGATCTTCTAATTTCAGACTAATTTCTAAACTTTAATTAGGAATTTTGCAACGATGTTTATATTATCATGCACCTCCTACACATCAAATCTAAGGTCAGTATTTATATTATCAAGCACCAAGAATGGTGAATATTATGGCAGTCTATTTTGAGGTTTCCAATACAATCCAATTTACCCATTGTAGTCTCATTATGATAACAATTAGCCAGAAGTTTAGTCCTTTTGAAACCCAATACGGCAAAGCTTAAGTTTGTCCAATAATGATTGTACATGCTGGGAAAAGAACACTACTGCCTACCAGCCTTGTTGGTTTCTTAAAATTGAATAAATGCCCAAATATCGTTGAATCTTATTTGGAAACTGATTGATGCTTTGGTAGGAATTTGGAAGTCTGTCTTTACACTGGTGACGCACCAGGGATGAGCTGGTTGGAAATTTGAATATGTTTGCTTGTTGGCACCTGAAGGCAAGGTCTGGAGTTATTTTCCCTTTGGTGATAGTAGTTAATATTGTTTGCACATATTCCCCTCAGTCATATCAGAATTACTACTGTTTACATCTTTTTTGATTCCTATTACCTAAAGGCAAGGTTGGAGTTCTTTTCCCCTTGGTGATGGTAGTTTTAATATTGTTTTACATGCCTTCCCTGTCAGTGATGGTAGATTTATTCATCCTTCGGCTAGGGATTGAAGATCTATCCTGCTCCATAGTACTCACTTTGAATGGGGAGATACATGAACCTTGTACCTCATAAACTTGACCAATTAATGACTGTGTGGTGATCAAATTCCGGTAAGCCTCTAACATAGGGTGGATTTTGGACTCTGGAAAACATATGTATGCATGCTTTATACATTTACCATTACTTCCAGTGCTTCTATGGCTTCCTTGCTTAATAAATGTCATTTTGACCATCCTTAGGGAGAACGTAGCACTTCAATTTTAATAAAACGTGTAATTTATAATTTGGAATTTTGGGTTTATATGGAGGATATATCCTAAAAATACTAAAATGGTAACACTTTCTAAACTCTTCAACATGTTCCAAACACTCCAACTTTTGGCTCTCATGGACTTGAGTATACAATTCGCACGTTGTTGCATGTTGTCAGCTAAGTTTGCAGGTTGATACATGTTTGGTGATCTAGTTGCAGGTTTTTTTGAAGTTTTACATCTTTTTATCCTTTTTTTCAAAAGAAAATACTTCGCGGAAAACCTTCTAAGTTTTAAGTACTTTCCTATGATCTGTGAATGGTAAATGAGGTGAACATTGATCCTGATTCTGGAGTGATTCTGAAGAGTAATATAAAGAGGATCAAGAAAGTCGAACTTGTAACCTCTCAAATTTAGGAAAAGATCTCATGTCTGGTTCATCTTGAACTAACCCCTGAGGCTCTACATTCTTCTCCTCGTAAAGCAAGCATTCACAAATTTAGCTTTTCAGGTTTTTCAATTTTCACAACTTCATTTTTTGGTTTATCAATTTATGTTAAACTGCTCTCATTGTGTTTCATCATTTTTTTTCTATTTGTCAGTGTGACATGAATCTGGTAAACCTTTCCACTTGAATAAATAGAGTTTATAAATTGATGGACGTGTAATTGGTCATTTAACGTTGCCTTGGTTCATCATTTGACCTTCTGTTAGATATATAAATGTTTGAAACATTGAAATTTTAACTGATGTATATCGATGATTGCCTTGTCATTAGAATTTTACATGGTTCAATTTTCTTTTGCTTTTAAGTTTTAACTTATCCCTTTTGTTTTTGACTTTACTTTGTTGCAGAAACCTTTAGGAAATCACTCCTCTTAGATGTACTATCACTTAATTTAATGGGAATACCTTTTTATTTTTATGAAAGTCTACCTATTCATTGTGCTTGAACCATTTGACACCTTTGCTGACCTATTCATATTGGTAATTCCACTAAGTTCACAACTATGGACAATAAGGAGGGGTGGTTTTCTTGTACTTTGTTGACACCAGTTAAATTTCATTTTGTCTATATGCTCTCCAGAATTTATCTGGAACATGTTTTCAAAACTTTATTTACCATGTTTGTTGTACCATCGATTTGCAAATGGGAAAAAAATGTACCAATCACTTTGAAAATAAATATACTTATCACTTGTAATTGTTTTGTGCACTCCATGCAAGTGCACACTATCCTTGACCGAAGAAAATGAGTCATTACCTGTATGTTTTGAGATCGTTCCGATATAAAATTTTCGAAGATTTCCAACAAACATTTGTCTCCTATTTGTCTTTACAAATATAATCAGGTATTTTAGAGCAATGTATATTCATTTTTGGTATTTTCTCTTCTTTATATATTTTGTTAATCATTAAAGTTTTATTCACAAATATGTTGTGTAAATTAAATTTTTATTAACAAAGATGCTTAGATGCTTAGATTTACAAGAAGTCTTTTTTTTTTTTTTTATACAAGAAAATATCCTAAGATCAATAATATTGGTCATTGTTTTTTATTGGTCATTGTTTTTTATAACTTGTTCTAGTATTTTTATTGATAACTTGTTCTAGTATTTTTTGTTGTTGCTGCTTTATTGTTTTTTAGCTTTTTGATTTATTCAATCAAACTTTTACTATGATGTTTGAGATGAACAATTTCAATTTTCCTCAACTACAAACTTATCAGGGGTTTTTACATTTTTTATAATGCATTTTGACAATCTTTTAAAGATAAAATTCTATAACTTACACTTAACTTCATTTAAAGTTTTAAAAATATCTTCTTATACTCAATACTTTTATCCCAATTGAATCTAGGATTAAACCAACATCTGTTTTAAACATAAATATAACATTATAATAAAATATAAAAATATAATTATTATTTTTAATTATTCTTCATGGTTAATATTTATTCTTTTATTATAATTAGTCTCATAATTAATATTTGATATTTGATTGGATAATAAAAGTCCCATCATTAATATTTGATTGTCCAAATCAAGATGAATGTATGACATTTACATAAATAGTAGTACTTACATGGATACGGTTTTCCTTATAGTTCATACAAATAGCGAATATTGTATATTTTTAAAAAAAATATATTTTTATAATATCAACATATATTTTTAATAAATTTATTATAATATTTTAATTAAAGTCATATATATAAATAAATAATATCGTGAATGTTATTTATCCTTTTTAGTAAGCTATTTATCATTTAAAGTAACAATGCCTAGGGCAATAATTTTACTGCTTTACCCTATGAATGCTAATTATTTAAAGTAACAATGAATGTATCTTCCTCAACTACAAACTTATCAGATGTTTTTACATTTTTTATAATGCATTTTGACAATCTTTTAAAGATCAAATTCCATAATTTTTCAGGTTTTTTTTATGAAAAAACTTTTACATTTAACTTCATTTAAAGTTTTAAAAATATCTTCTTATACTCAATACTTTTATCCTAATTGAATTTAAGATTAAACCAACATCTGTTTTAAACATAAATATAACATTATAATAAAATATAAAAATATAATTATTATTTTTAATTATTTTTCATGGTTAATATTTTTATCCTAATTGAATTTAAGATTAAACCAACATCTGCTTTAAACATAAATATAACATTATAATAAAATATAAAAATATAATTATTATTTTTAATTATTTTTCATGGTTAATATTTATTCCTTTTATTATAATTAGTCTCATAATTAATATTTGATTGGATAATAAAAGTCCCATCATTAATATTTGATCATCCAAATCAAGATGAATGTATGACATTTAGATAAATAATAATACTTACATGGATACGGTAAGATTCATACAAATAGCAAATATGCTATATTTTTTTAAAATATATTTTTATAATATCAACATTAATAAATTTATTATAATATTTTATATGAAGTTATATATATATATATATATATATATATATATATATATATATATATAGATAGATATATTATCGTGAATGTTATTTATTTTTTAGTAAACTATTTATCATTTAAAGTAACAATGCTCAGGGCAATAATTTTATTGCTTTACTCCATGAATGCTAATTATTTAAAGTAACAGTGAATGAATCACATGAGAAACCAGCTAGTGTGGTTCATCGTCAGGACAAGTTGAGGAGTCAGATAAAGCAGATCTTCCAAACGGCTAGATTGACCATCGACGGTTATATAACGGCTAGATTTAATAAGTCAAAGGTAATAACTTCCAATAATAGAATAATATTCTAATTTTAATGAATAATAACTAATTATAATATATTATATATTAGAATGTTATATTTTAAAATAATTCTAATATATAATATATTATAATTAGTTATTAATCACTAAAATTAGAATATTATTCTATTATTGGAAGTTATTACCTTTGACTTATTAAATCTAGCCGTTATATAACCGGATGGTCAACCTAGCCATTTGGAAGATCTGCTCTCCTTATTTATTTTGCAGCTATGATCTGACTCCTGAACTTGTCCTGACAATGAGCCACACTAGCTGATTCAAACGGGTCGACAAAAGTTTTTCTCATGTGATTTACCCCGAAACACTTCTTATAAATGTTATGGATCACAGAATCTTCAATTCAATAATTAACAGTAAATGAATTAAGAGTTTGTACAGTGATAACATCCTTTTCTATGTTCTACGTATTTTTTTCGGAAGAATTCATGTCTTGCATGCAATGAAGAAATGTAATAATTAGTGATATTATTATACAATTTTAGATTTTGTTATTATTTTTTACCTTTATTAAAATGGTTGGGTATTTTTTTCGTAATTTGTTCGAACATTTTTTTAATAATATTTTTAATTTAGTTAAGATTCCCCTGTAGAATGAATTTTTTCCTAAATGAAATTTTAACCTTTAGCTTAAAATGGTTAAACATTAATATATAATAAATAATTTATAATTAATGTAATTTTTTTTAATGATAAAAATTAAATTATAAATTAAGGGAAGTTTTGGAACTTATATTCAACAGGAAAAAATTAAAATATAATTATAATTAATAAAAATAGATAATATAATCAAATTTGTAATAATATATTTATATTAATTAATTCATTAGGAAAATAAAGATTTTTTTTTTTAATTTTTAATTTTAATTTTTTTCCTATTAGGTTTACAGGTTTCGGAGATCAGTGATCACTATTCGTATTAAACATATCTATCTGAAGGCATCATACTTCTTGTCAGCTCAACTATGAAGTCTTGTTGGAATCACAATATTGGACAATAAATTTAACTATATTAAAGATGATGTAAATTGTACATATAATTAAATCAATGAAACCCTTGGATTCAGTTTCCAGGTTTCTTAGACATGCATTAACTGTCCACTAAAACCCTGACGGATTAGGTGGCTAACATTCCCCCCTTTAATTCGAAGGGGTGTATATGAGAGTCTAAGAAGAGAGCTAAAATGCAAAAATGCATGACAACCAATGGCTGAATAAGCTCTCTGAAATGATGGATTTTAAGAGAAAACCACAAACAAACCAAAAGGTGGGAGAACTTGAGGTCTCAACCAGTGCTGACCATCAACTCTAAAACTATCAAAGCAAAACCTGAAACAATTCCTAATCTAGCTAGAAGTTGAAGTCTTTTGCTAGTGGAAGTGCTCCCTAACACAAACTATAACATAAACCAAAATCTTTTGCAGGTGGTGGTTTAAGGAAGGCCAATAATAAAAAAACATGCACATGGGGCATTGCTATGTCTTCGGCTACAAGTTTGAATCTGGCTATGGTTACCTCTGACTACACGCTCAAACAACAGGTTCACTTGATAAATCTTTGAATGACGTATCTTCGAAGCTACTAACTGAGCATCAATTCCCCTCTTGTCAGGCACATGGTGAGAAGATGAAGAAGTCTTCACTGCAAGATTAGCTGATACTCAAGAACAAATTTTATGGTATGCCCGATATATCTTCTTGGTTGTTTAACACCATTACCAAGAAGCAATCCATCCAAGGTGAATCTTCATTCTTGTAGGAGTTTTTTTTCTAGAACATTTGTCTGAATGATGAGTGTGCTTACCACAATGCTCACAAGGATGAAGATCAAAACATTGATCTTTCATATGGCCAACTCGATCACAATGTTGGCATTTGACAATTTGTGGTTGTTGTACAAAAGAACAAGTGAAGATGGATCATCTTGAAGGAATCTATTGTTGCGAAATTGGATGGGCTTCCAGAATATGAAAGGACACATCCTTGTCATATTCGAGACCAGTTCTATTCTTGTTGTTCACAACTTCTTCCCAAGGTCTGATGAAGGTCTTGGGAAGTACAGGTTGAACCTTCACATCTACATGAAAATATGCTCCTGAAATGGCTCCATTATTTTGATCAATCTCTGACTGCTAATGGGAGTCAGGCTCAAATAGAGAGTTGTTCTGAATAAGAACCAATTCATAATTGCAACTCTTCTTTTATAGTTCATCTCGTTGTAGCTGAGACTCAAGTTGGAGAAACCCAACTAGCTCTTGTGCATGATGTAGATACATTCTGATATTAATAAGAGTAACTTTACTGATATTCACTATTTCCTCAGTAGATAATATCAAATCATTTAATAACTCTAATACTCTCTCAAGTTTGTCCATTTTACATTCAGAAAATTAAGTGTGTCGGATTCAACCGACACTGCACCCACTTAGAATGCAGATTTGACAAGTAAAATATGAATAATTTTAAGTAAGAATAGACGAAGAACAAGCTTAATTAATGAGACTTATAAACTTTATGGAATTCCCTATGCACACCCTCAACAAATTTCTTCTAAAGGCACAAAACTGATTACGTTCTTCCAACACGGTCCATTAGAAACATTTCAATGGTTATATAAGTCAATAGATGTACCTCAAATATTAGCATTTACTTCTTCCAACGGGGCCGATGACAAGTACAGGCACAACAACCACTATTAGAAACTATCATGAGCCTTTGGAAGACATGGGAGATCGTGGTGGAGATTTTTTTCAACATATGGGCATAATTGTATCACAGACAAAAATCAACAGAACTAGGTTTCTATAACAACCTTGGTGAAAATTGCATGTAATAAAAGTTGATAAATGCAAAATAAGACCACGGTTAAGAGATATTTATTCCAAGCTGAATGTTGGGCAAAGATATCCTAGTGGGCATCACTGGATATGTGTTTTGGCTAAGGAAAATTGGCAAAGGCTAAGGCAAAAAGAAATTTTTTGCTCATTTATTTATGAAAATATAAGAAATTAGAAGAAAAGTAAGGTGAAAGGTCACAAGTTGCATGTGAGTAGGAAATTGATGGAAAATAATGGAAAATGAAGAAATTAGAGGCCTCATTAATAAAAAGCTTCTTAGGATTGGTTGGTCACCTTTTGTCAGTTCAAGTTTGGAGCTCTCTCATTATTCTCTCTCTCTCTCTCACTCTTGGTCACATGGATTTTTCTTGGAGCACTCTAGCTTTGGCTCGAGGAAGGAAAAGCAAGCAAAGGGAAAGGAAGGAAAGCAAGGATCAAGGAAGAAGAGCAGGATCAAGCAACTTTAGCAGGAATACTTGCAGGTAACCTTTTTCATGTGTGATTTCCTAGCTGGTTTGGACATGCATGGCTTTGCATGTTGGTGTATGGTTCTCTTGCTGTCGGTGGCATGGTTTTGCTGGGTTATGACAGTGGTTTTCAGCCTAGCCTTGCCTTTTTCCGGATGCCATGGTGTTGGGATGTTTATTTCAGTTTTGAGCTTTGGTTTGTCGAATGGATTTCGGAATCCGGGGCGGAGGTGGTCTCAAGGTTCATTCCCAAAGGCCTAAGAATCCATTGACTGGTTTTTACAGGATACATTGTAAAGCCTGAGGGAGAAGTCTCGGTTTAGGGCCTAGTGATCCAGGTTTGGATTGCGGTAAATCCTAAGAGACTAGTCTCAGTTTAGGGCCTAGTGATCCGGGATTGGATTGCGGTAAAGCCTAAGAGACAAGGAGACGAAAAATTCCTCATGAATAGTGATGGATTCCATATGGAGTTCCAAGTTCAGTTTGGTTGTGATCGAAGCACCAGTTTTGGTGTGATCACGGTTTAATGAGGGTGGAGGTGGTTTAACCTCTGGATTTCCTTAGTTGTTCTTGGATTGGTTGTTCTATGCGATCCGCACATTCATGCTTGGAATATGGCACAGGGGTGACTGGATGAAAGAGAGATTCGATTCAGCCATGTCTATGGTCAGGTGGTATGTGGAAGTCTCGAACCTGGTCAGATTTTCCTATGATTAATAAAATTTAAGTTCTCTTACTTTTGTACTTGTTTATATGTGGATTTAATGGCTCTCATATCTATGATATTTATATGGTTTAATGTCTGTTATAAGCATGGTTATATGACTGGTTCATGTCATGGTTATTTTATATATTTAGTTATAATTGTTAAATGGATGGATGCAAGACCTAATTGACAATATAATAGTCCAATGGAGAAGGAGGTGATCCTTCTGGTTATGTTTCATAAGTTCTTTTAGTCATTTATCTTATGTCTTGTATTCTAGACCTGTAGGTTGCATTGATCCCAAGTGTTTGAAAGAATTTCAGTCCCGGTTGGGGATACTCAGGCCTAGTCTTGAGGTTGATTTTTGATTTATTAGCATTGTTATCATGTCTTTGATGGATTTTGAAGGTTGTAGCAAGTTCTGGGCAGAGGCCGGGATTCTGGGCTAGAAAAGTGGCTCAAATCTCGAGGTTGCTGACACAGGTATGCTGAGAAAAGTCCACAGTCGTTGGCATAGAGGCCTATGAGAGAAAATTTAGGTTGTTGGTCCCTCCCTTGCCCATAGCATGAGAGCGACTATGGCCTAATAGATCCAAAACAAGTGGGGCACATCTGAGTGGTTGAATTGTCTCCCGAGGGTTCGATTGATGATGTTGGATGGTTGTGTGTGATGTTCTGTCGATTCCATTTCCTTAAGGTCACCAGGGAGATTGAATCCTTTATAGTATCCTCTCTCATCACATGGTTGCCTGGGTGGTTGGCTGCTTGGGTGGACCTAAGAGGAGGGGGTGTTATAGATTGGTATCAGAGTGTGGTTGCGCTCTCCTTGGGTGAAAGTGCTTGGTCATGTGTGCATGTTAGTTGAATGTGTGTTCCTTACACTTGCATTCCATGTGCTTGTTTCATTGCATCATGTTGATCATGATTGTAGTGAGGTTTTCATGAGGAGCTTGATGTGATTTTGTGGATGCATCGTCAGAAGTATATGACTAGTTGCATATGGTTATATGTCGCTTACCTATTGATTATATGTCACTTCACTACATCCTTTTATTTCAGGTGCATTCATGAATGTTTCAATTGCATCTTGTAGGTTGATTACAATAATTGATCACTTATGCTTGACTACATTTGTTCATACGTATGTGTAGTTGATTAGGAATTGCTTATGCATGTTGATAGTTGCATGTGGCAATGTGTGCAATGGAGTAATGGTTGTTGTCATGCATGAGGTCACAACATGCATTGTTGATATGGCCTTGCATTGATGATTGGACCCTAGCTAGAATGGAGTTTATGCATTGATACACTTATTTGATATATGTTTATACTATTATGATTATGTTATATATGTATCACATTGATTTGATGATCTTGCAGAGAAGGTATCATCCCCGAATTATGCTAAGGTACATTGGTTTATTGTGATTTGGTTTAGATGACATAGTATGCCTTGCAGGAAAGAGATCAGATGACTGGAAAGGTGGTAGACTACATAAAATCTCCCTATGCATCAGATGGGCAATGTGGTGTGGGGCACTCTTCCGAACAGGCAGATACATTGAGAAGCCTGAAGAAAGAAATAAGGAGTTGCAAAGCAGACAATGACAAAATCATGCAGGCATAAGAGAAACAAGAAGAGGTGAATGCGATGCTACTTCAAAATTTGTTAGATTTGCAATGATAGGGACCACTTCGGATCAACCATGGACACGAGGACAAAAATAATGGGGCATATGGCAGTAGGTCTCCTAGTAGACACAAGTCAGATAAATCTGACACGATAAGAGATGGAAGGATGTTAGACACTCCAGATAGGAGAGGTGATCGACACAGGTACTATTCCAGTTCTGGTTCTGATAGACATCATGATTGTCATTGTCATCATCCTTATAGGAGGAGTGATATTGGATACTTGCCAGATGAGTTTAAGAAAGCGAAGCCACCTAACTTTGATGGAGAGATGAAGAAATCACAGGATACAAAAGCATGGTTGCTTGGTATGAAGAAATTCTTCTGATTGCATGATTGTTTAGAAAATATGAAAGCATAGATAACCACTTTCAGTCTCAAAGGTAAAATAGATACTTGGTGGGAAGACGTGATGAATGCCAAAGGTATACATGAGGAAGATTTGACTTGCCATGGATTTGAAAGGCTCTTCAAGAAGAAGTACTTGTCTGAGAGGTACTATGATGACAAAACTAAGGAGTTTTATGAGTTGCGGATGGATTCTATGACAGATGATGAGTATACTAGCAGATTTTTGGACTTGTTGAGGTATGTGCCTTACCTCAAGGAGGAGAAGGCCAAGGTTCAAAGATTCATCAGTGCACTGCTAGTTGAATGTTGATTTTGGGTAGCATCAGATGTGTTCTAGCTTTGAAATTTTGTGGAGGGGCTAGAACACATGAGATCTCTAAGACCAAGAAATAGTTTGGATAAATTCCACACAGATGAGGAGTTATTAAAATAATTAATATTTTTAATGGGATTCCTAAGTCTAAACTTAGGAAAATAAAAATATTAATGGGTATTAATAAAAATATAGGTGAGAAGCTTCTAAGAGACGAGGATCAAGTATGTTTTAGTCTTAGTCATTGATTAGGGAATTAATCTCGGTCGTTGATTTATCAACATGAAAAGTATAAGAGGAAGCTTGAGGGTCAATTGGAGACACACGATATTGATCAGTGAGTTCGATTTTTCTGGGGCGAGGTTTGCTGAGAAAGTCGAACAGGTGATCTGAGTTGCAGCAGAGGGGCAAGGATAGTTGGGGTTGGAGGATCTTCTTCGGGACCCTGAATACTTAGCAGAGAGAGGCAGAGATACACCAAAGGAGGCAACACAGACCTAGGTATGTTGACATTGGGCCAAGAGGGCCCACGCATTGCTTGACGCAGTGCCAGTGCAGGGGAAGAGCTGCCCTCCTGCAGAAGTTTGAATTCAGCTGGGGAGTAGTAGGATCAACTGATAAGGCTGACGTTAGAGTTCCATGAGGAAGAGGAGGCCGCACAGAGCTGACGCAGAGTCTCAGAGTGCTCCACACAAGCCCACGCATCTACTTCGAAGGGGTACCGCAGTTGTAGCCGAGGATAGTCAGTCCAGTTGCTGGATCATAAGGATTTTTCCGGGTGAAGTGAGGTAATCTCACTTAGGTTTCTTCCAATATATTTTATCTCTATAACTGGATAGCCGAGATGGCATCCAGAGTTGTATTTAGAACTACTACTTAATCATAGAAAACCCTCAGAGTTGTTGCACCGATTTTCCCGCATTGGGTTTTTCCAAGGAAATTTGTCTGAAAATAACGGTGTCCCTTGTGTGTTTGTCTCATATCTATTTCAGTGTATGATCTATATGTAGTGTAGTCCGTATTAGTGTTTTCCATCATTGTTTAAATAATTAAATAACTTGTTGAATGTAGAAACAAGTAGGAGATGATAAAATAATGATTGCAGTAGGATTTCTGATGTGTAGATTTAGAAATTTTCACATGGTATTAGAGGATTGCAGATCATAGGACACTGAAGCCATCAGTCTGGAGATCCAGTGAAAAACGTTGTAGAGAAGCAGTTGTCTCAAGTGACAATGTTGTTTCAGAGCGAGAGGAGATGCTAAAGGAGTGACGCAGAGCCAAAGAAGTGACGCAGAGGCTCACGCAGTGCCTGTGCCACCATTTCGAGCCTGTAGAGGGTGATGCAATACCTAAAAGGACTCAGACAATGGGCTGAGGGATTAGGATAGATTGGATGGTGCATCCAATTTTGTCATCTGGAAGGCCAGGATCCTTGCAATTCTAGACAAGAATCGCATCAAGGACTATGCCTTGAAGGTAGTTGTTGTTCCAGTTGACATTGATCTGCTGAAGAAGTATGAGGAGGCCCAGGCGAAGGCTAAATGCATGATTCTAGATGGGGTCAAAGATCATGTGGTCCCACACATTGCTGAGAAGGAAACAACAAGGGAGATGTGGGAGACACTGACCACCTTGTACCAGGGGACTTTCGTTCAATGGAAGATGCTATTAGAGAATTAGCTGAGACAATACTAGATGCAGAAGGGAGAAGAGATCAATCCCTTCATTCTCAGGTTGCAAGGAATTCGAGATCAGCTGACTTCCATTAGGTCTACACCAGATCCTGAGTTCATGGTCAGGAATGCCCTGAATGAAGTCACCAAAGACTAGGAGACATTTGTCCAAAGTATCTTGGGTAGAGCTTCTCTCCTTAGTTGGGAAGAAATGTGGGCAACTCTTCAACATGAAGAGATCAGGAGGCTGACCAAGGTAGGAAGTAGCGACAGAGGAGCCCGGGTCAAGAAGGAGGAGGGGGATGCAGCTCTCGCATCATTGGGACAACATGGGTAGCATAAAAGGAAGAAAAATGATATATCTAAGGTTAGATGCTTAAGGTGTGGTGAACTAGGACATTTCACCACTTAGTGTCCCCGGAAGAAGGGCAAGGAAGAGGCTTCTGACTCGAATTGATGAGGATTGTGCCATGATTGTTGATGCACCTTTGGAGAAGAGGCAGGGTGACATAGAGCTGTAGTTGGGAGGACTACATAGGGGCAGGATCCTTGAGGTGCCCAAATTCCTGGATCACATATGACTATGAGAGCCCTTAATGATAGTAGCAAAATGACGAGTGTCGATTGGTGCAAGGTGTGATGGAGAAACAATGGTAGAGCTAGAGTGCCAAAGTCTGAAGCAGCGCAATGGATGTTGTAGTAATGCGAGATGCACAGAGTAGATTATAGCAGCACAGTAGCAGCAGAGGGTCAACGCAGATTAGCAACAGAGGTAGCTTTAACATCATGGGGTATCTAGACTGACCAACATGTCAGATTTGGGTGGCTATTCAATTGCTACTTCTTAGCAACTAAGTTGCAGTGCAACAGTTAGCAGTGGCAGTGCTATGGGCAACATGATGCAACATTTTGAGAGGGAGTTGTAGTATAGATGTAGTAGTGACAGTGGTAGAGTCATGGGAAATAGTACAGGATGCAGTAGTGTAATGGATGAAGGGCAGCAAGCCAAGCATCAACAACACAAAGGACCGATGTAGTAGATCAATGTAATACTTTATTGAGAAGCATTGCTAGAGCACATTCCTCGTTAAGGGGGAGTGTTGATTTTGGGTAGCATCAGATGTGATCTAGCTCCGAAATTTTGTGGAGGGGCTAGAACACATGAGATCTCCAAGACCCAGCAATCGTTTGGAGAAATTCCACCCGGATGAGGAGTTATTAAAATAATTAATATTTTTAATGGGGTTCCTAAGTCTAAACTTACGAAAATAAAAATATTAATGGGTATTAATAAAAATATGGGTGAGAAGCTTCTAAGAGATGAGGATCAATTCTGTTTTAATCTTAGCCATTGATTAGAGATTTAATCTAGGCCGTTGATTCATTAACATGAAAAGTATAAGAGGAGGCTTGAGGGTTAGTTGGAGACACACGATATTGATCAGTCAGTTCGATTTTTTTGGGGCAAGGTTTGCTGAGAAAGTCGAACAGGTGATCTGAGTTGCAGTAGAGGGGTAGGGATAGTTGGGGTTCGAGGATCTTCTTCGGGACCCCGAATACTCCGCAGAGAGGCATAGATATGCCATAGGAGGCAGCGTAGACCAAGGGAGGCTAATGCTGGGCCAGGAGGGCCCACCCATTGCTTGACGTAGTGCCAGCGTAGGGGAAGAGATGCTCTCCTGTAGAAGTATGAATTCAGTTGGGGAGCAACAGGATCAACCGAGAAGGCTGATGTAAGAGCTTCAAGAGGCAGAGGAGGCAACGCAGAGATAACACAAAGTTTCAAAGTGCTCCACATAAGTACACGCAGCTACTGTGAAGGGGCAACACATTTGTAGCTGGCGATAGTCAATTCAGTTGCTAGATGAGAGGGATTTTTCCAGGTGAAGTGAGGGGTAATCTCACTTAGGTTTCTACCAGTATATTTTATATGTGTAATTAGATAGCCAAGAGGGCATCCATAGTTGTGTTCAAAACTATCGCTTAATAATAGAAAACCCTAAGATCTGCTACAACGGTTTTTCTGCATTAGGTTTTTCTGGGGACGTTTGTCCAAAAATAACGGTGTCTTTTGTATGTTTGTCTCATATCTATTTCAGTTTATGACCTGTATGTAAGTGTAGTTTGCAGTAGTGTTTTTCATCAATGTTTAAATAATTAAATAACTTATTGAATGTAAAAAGAAGTAGGAGATGATAAACTAGTGATTGCAGTAGGATTTCTGATGTGTAGATTCATAATTTTTCACATTACATACAAATATGGGATTGAGTTCGATGAGCCTAGATCGTTGGAGGAGGCCATCCAAAAGTTGAAGAATTGTTATGAGTAGTCAAAGCACAAATTTGAGCCCAAACATGACTTGAAAAGAAATGAGAAAGCTAAAGGAAAATGGACACCAAAGAGAGGAAGACCTCAAGATCCAAGTGAGAAAGAAAATTCAGTTCCTTACAAGAGATTCAATACAAATGAGAAAGGACATGGGGAGCATCAAGCTAGAGGTAGTGGTAGGGAACCATTGCAGTGTTGGATATGTGGTAAGGATCATCGTAAGAGGGATTGTCTACAGTATCAAAGTGGTGGTAGACCCTAGATCTATATTGCTTAGGAGACACATATAGTTGGTGATGTTGGTCGTGGCATTCCTCGGATCTATGCAGCTATGGACAACAGGTAGGTGGATCATCAAGCATCGATCATTGAGATGGATGGTAAGCTTTGTGATCAAGTTATTTCTATTTTGATTGATCCTAGATCTAACTATAGTTATATCAATCCTAACTTGGTGGATAAGTGTGGTTTTAGAAGAGAAGTGCATGTAGAATCTTGGTTGGTATAGTTGGCTACAAGTACAAAGAAGCCAGTTCATCATTGGGTAAGAGCTTTTGCATTTGAGTTAAATGGTATATCTAAAACAAAACTTGAATGTATTTCCATTGGGTTCGTATAATATGCTTTTGGGTATGGATTGGCTATACCTTCACAGAACCAAAGTTAATTGCTTCTACAAGGCCATTGAGTGTGTTGATGATAGTGGAGAAAAGAGGACTTTGCAGGGGGAGAAGAAGTCTACATTAGCGAGGATGGTTACCACTATATAGGCTAAGCATAGTTGCAGAAAATTTTGTGTGATGTTTGTTGTACACATTTCTAGTGACAAGGGTAAAGAGGTTGATGATGCAGATGTGTTGAGCAGGTACCCAGTTTTGCAGCAGTTTCAGGATGTATTTCCTAAGGACATTACAGAGTTGCCACCTCACAAGGAGGTAGACTTTTCTATTGAGTTGGTGCCAGGGGCAACCCCAACATCAAAATCACCTTACAGAATGAGCACACCTGAGTTGGTTGAGTTAAAGTTGTAGTTGAAGGAAATGTTGGACAAGGGGTACATTAGGTTGAGTGTATCGCCTTGGGGTGCACCAGTGTTGTTCATGAAGAAGAAATATGGTACTCTTAGATTGTGAATTGACTACAGGTAGCTGAAAAAAATAAAGATCAAGCACAGGTACCCTTTACCGAGGATTGATGATTTGTTTGATCAGTTGAAGGGAACAAAAATATTCTCTAAGATCGACTTGAAATTGGGATACCATCAGGTATGCATCAAGGAAGATGATATCTTCAAGACTGCATTCAAGAATAGGTATGGGCATTATGAATTTGTTGTTGTTCCATTCGATTTGACTAATGCTCCAACTACATTTATATATTTGATGAATAATGTGTTACGTCCTTATTTGGACAAGTTTGTAATAGTATTCATTGATGACATATTGGTATATTCTAAGAATGAGGAAGAACATGTCGAGCATTTAGTAGCAATGTTGATATTGCTAAGAGAGCATCATTTGTATGCTAAACTTAGCAAGTGCAGCTTCTTTCAGACTAAGGTACATTATTTGGGGCATGTTGTCTCCAAGGATGACATAGGAGTGGATCCAGAAAATATAAGGGCTATCATGGAGTGGGTAGCTCCTAAGAATGTGGATGAGGTGAGATCATTTATGAGATTGACAAGTTACTATAGGAGGTTCATTAGGAACTTCTCACACATTGCATATCCTATCACATCATTGTAGAGGAAAGGTAAGAAGTTTGAATGGACAAAAGAATGCGATGCTAGTTTTGAGCAACTTAAGGAGTTGTTGACACAGGCACCAGTGCTAAAGATTACATATCCGGACAAGAAGTTTGTAGTGTGTATAGATGCTTGCAAGAGAGGACTTGGTGGATTTCTCATGCAAGAAGGGTAGGTAGTGTGCTATGAATCATGAAAATTGAATGAGCACGAGTAGAACTATCCAACGCATGATCTTGAGCTAGCAGCAATTATACACACATTGAAGATGTGGAGGCACTATCTTCTTGGTAGGAGGTTTACATTGATGAGCGATCACAATGGGTTGAGATATTTGTTTGATCAGCTGAATTTGAATGCCAGGCAAGCTAGATGGTTAGCTACCCTTAGTGAGTTCGACTTCGAGATCAGATACATCAAAGGGAAGGAGAACCAAATTGCAGATGCTCTTAGTAGGAAGGTACATGTAAATCATATAAAATCTATGAGCTCTTATGGGACAAAGTTACAGGATGAGATCTTACAAGTAGGACAACGGGATGACAATTACATGGAGAATATTCACATGTTACAACAAAGCACATGTACAGGTATAGGTGATTAGGATGCAGACTATCGTCTCACGGCAGATGGTTTGGTGAGATTTAGAGACAAGATCTATGTACCGAATTGCGGTGAGCTCAAGAATCTTATCTTGAGGGAATTTCATGCCAAGCCATACTCGGGTCATCCAGGATATTAGAAGACATTGACGGTGGTAAAGAAGTTATACTATTGACTAAATCTGAAGAAGGAAGTGGCAGAGTTTGTGGCTAGATGTTTAGATTGTCAGCAGGTCAAGGTGGAATGTAAGCATCCAGGTGGTTTACTATAACCTATAGCGATTCCAAAATGGAAATGGGAGGTCATTTCCATGGATTTCATCACAGGTATTCCAAGGACAGTAAAGCAACATGACTCTATTATGGTCGTGGTTGACATATTGAGCAAGGTAGCTCACTTCATTCTAGTAAAGACTACATATTCAGCCAGTGAGGTAGAACAGGTGTTCATCAGAGAGATAGTGAGACTGCATGGTGTTCCAAAGAAGATTGTGTCAGACAGGGACACAAAGTTAACTTCAAAGTTTTGGAAGGATATTTGCAGGCTTGACCACAAAGTTGGCCTTCAACACAACTTATCATCCGTAGATAGATGGACAGAAAGAGAGGGTCAACAGGATCGTGGAGGATATGTTGAGGATGTATGTGATGCACCAGCATAGGAAATGAGAGTAGTATCTTCCATTCATTGAGTTCACATACAACAATGGTTATCAGGAGTCATTGAGGATGAGTCCTTTCGAGGCATTGTATGGGCAGAGTTGTAACACTCCCATCAGTTGGAGTGATCTAATGAACATGGTACTTATTGGACCAAACATGTTGGTAGACATGGAGCAGGAAATGCAGGTTATAAAGAAGAATATAAAGGTAGAACAAGATAGACAGAAGAGTTATGCGAATCAACACAGGGTGTTCAAGGATTTTCAGGTTGGGGAGCATGTGTATTTGTGCATCAAGCCCAAGAAAAGCTCTTTGAGGATTGGTTCATGTGCCAAGTTGGCACCACAGTATTGCGGGCCTTTTGAGATCCTTGAGAGGATTGGACCGGTGGCATATCGACTTGCACTGCCTCCAACAGTGAAAGTCCATGATGTTTTCCATATTTCATTGCTTAAGAAGTATATAAAGGATGTTGATCATGTTATTGATTGGTTTGTATTGCAAGTGGAGAAAGAAGGAGAGTTCCAACTGGAGCCTCAATGCATATTGTAGTGGAAACATCTCATGCTGAGGAACAAAGCCATAGAGAAAGTTAAAGTGCAGTGGAAAAACTTTGGGCTTGAAGAAGCTATATGGGAGATGGAGGATCAGATGCAGGCCCTGTATCCTTCTTTGTTTGTTAGTTGAGGCAAAGTGATTTTGGTTTGATGGTGGTATATGTTTGGCATATGTCTTATTGATGTTTTGGTATATGTATGTATATGTATATGGATGTAAATACAGGCACAAGCTAAGTTATAAAGCTATAATAAGCAGTATAGGTGTCATATTATTATGGTTGTTATATTGTCATTTTGTCATGATGATTTGATTTTGAGCAGGTCTTTCATTGTAAATATTGCAACAAGCTAAGTTATAAAGCTCCATGGGCAGTATGTTTTCTTTTCAACGGTTTTGTTGAGGTCATGGTGTGTTTTAGCACTGAGGATGATGTTCCCCAAGGGGGAGGGTTCTGTAACAACCCAGGTGAAAATTTTATGTAATAAAAGTTGATAAAGGAAAAATAAGACCACGGTTAAATTACACTTATTCCAAGCTAAATGTTTTGCAAAGATATCCTAGTGGGCATCACTGGATGTGTGTTTTGGCTAAGGAAAATTAGCGAAGGCTAAAGCAAAGGCATTAAAAGGAAAAAAATACATTTTTGGCTCATTTATTTATGAAAATAAAGGAAATTAGGAGAAAAGTAAGGAGAAAGGTCACAGGTTGCATGTGAGGAGGAAATTCAAGGAAAATGATGGAAAATGAAGAAACTAGAAGCCTCATTAATAAAAGGCTTATGAGAATCAGTTGATTACTTTTTTTCAGTTCAAGTTTGGGGCTCTCTCATTATTCTCTCTCTCTCTCTCTTTCTCTCTCTCTCTCTTAGTCACATAGAGTTTTCTTGGAGCACTCTAGCTTTGGATCAAGGAAGGAAAAGCAAGCAAAGGGAAAGGAAGGAAAGCAAGGATTAATGAAGAAGGGCATGATCAAGAAACTTCAGTAGGAATACTTGCAGGTAACCTTTTGCATGTGCAATTTCCTAGCTGGTTTGGACATGCATGGATTTTCAAGTTGGTGTATGGTTCTCTTGCTATCGGTGGCATGGTTATGCTGGGTTATGACAATGGTTTTCAGCCTAGCCTTGCATTTTTTCGGATTCCATGGTTTTGGGATGTTTATTTCAGTTTTGAGCTTCGGTTTTCCAAATGGATTTCGGAATCCGAGGCGGAGGTGGTCTCAAGGTTCATTCCCAAAGGCATAGGAATCCCTTGACCAGTTTTGGCTGGATACACAGTAACGTCTAAGGGAGAAGTCTCGGTTTAGGGCCTAGTGATTCAGGTTTGGATTGCGGTAAACCCTGAGAGACTGGTCTTGGTTTTGGGTCTAGTGATTCGAGATTGGATTGCGGTAAATCTTGAGACACAATGAGATGGAAAATTCCTCAAGGATAGTGATGGATTCCAGATGGCATTCCAAGTTTGGTTCGGTTGTGATCGGAGGGTTTTGGTGTGATCACGGTTTGGTGAGGGTGGAGGTGCTTTAACCTATGGATTCCCTTGGTTGTTCTTGGATTGGTTGTTCTATGAGATCCCACATTCATGCTTAGAATATTGCATGGGTTTGTCTAGCTGAAAGAGAGATTCGGTTCAACCATGTTTATGGTCAGGTGGTATGTGGAAGTCCCGAATCTGGTTGGATTTTTCTATGATAATAAAAGCTAAGTTCTCTTACTTTTGTACTTTTTTATATGTGGATTTAATGGCTGTCATATATTTGACATTTATATGGTTTAATGCTAGTTATAAGCATGGTTATATGACTGGTTCATGTCATGGTTATTTCATATATTTAGTTGTAATTGTTAAATGGATGGATGCAAGACCTAATTGACGATATAATAGTCTAGTGGAGAAGGAGGTTGTCCTTCTAGTTATGTTTCATAAATTCTCCCAGTCATTTATGCTCTGTCTTGTATCCTAGACCTGTAGGTTGCATTGATGCCAAGTGTTTGAAAGAATGTCATTCCCAGTTGGGGATGCTCAGGCCTAGTCTTGAGGTTGATTTTTGATTTATCAGCATTGTTATCATGGATTTGATGGATTGTAGCAATTTTTGGCAAAGGTCGAGATTATGGGCTATAAAAGTGGTTCAAATCTCGGGGTTGTTGGCATAGGTCTGCTGAGAAAAGTCCACAGTCGCTGGCACAGAGGCCTATGAGAGAGATTTTAGGTTGTTGGCCGCTCCCTTTCCCATAGCATGAGAGTGACTATGGCCCAAGAGATACAAAAAAACAGTGAGACACAAGGATAGGTTGCCTGAGTGGTTGACTTGTCTCATGAGGGTTCTGTTAATGATGTTGGATGTTTGTGTGTGATGTTCCATCGATTACATTTCTTTAAGGTCACCAAGGAGATTGAATCCTTTATAGTAACCTCTCTCATCACATGGTTGCCCGGGTGGTTGGCTGTTTGGGTGGACCTGGGAGGAGGGGGTGTTATAGTTTCTCTCTGACATATCAAGAATATTGTAGGCTCCATAAATCAATTTTTAGCGCGTTCTGAGCAATGAGGTGGTCCAATACCTTCGTTTATTTCAATGGCTTTCCATTGGAAGTCATGCATCCCCTTTTTGTGAGAAGGGAAACCCTCAAACTTCTTCATGTTTATCAGTTTAGAACCAGACAAAGTGAAGCCATCCGCCGACAATAAATTTCCTCTCCGCTCGATGGAATGGTTGACCAATTCATCTGAAGCACGAAAAATATTTCCATAGTGATTGTAACCTGACCAATAATATTTGGAATCACAACCACCAATAATTCTTGAAAAAACTTTTGATAACAAATAATTTAGTTGCAATTGTGTCCATACCACAAAAAGTTGTGCAATAATTTACACTCATTCCAGTACCGACAACTTCACATAAATAGAGTGAGGACACAACTTCTTGGAATAAATAAGGGCTATGATGAGCATTTCTAGCATGATAGATTTTAATGTGCAAGTAAAAGAACAATCATGGATAAGTATTGTGGTTTTGGGAAGTGATCTAATGTACTAGATGAACACTTGAGCAATTCCTTGGCCTTTGATATTCTCTCCTATATGATGAAATTTCTTATTATCTCATTTTTATTTGTTAGAAACAAATTTGTGGCCTCAAGCACTTGTTCTTTCAATACACCATCCATCCATCAAAGTTCATCATGTCATCAGAGTTTTTCAACTCTACTTCTTCTTCTCATTTTTTTCTATTATTCTCAAATTCCACAAGCCCTGCGAGGACAATGTAAAAGTGATACTAGTATGAGGAGTCAAGTCATGTAACAGACCTAGGTAACTTGGGACCTTGTCATCAAGTGAGTTTACTCTGGGAGGTTTTTTTTCACTTGGTTAATTATCATATCATTACGATGACTTAATAATTAATTGAATTTTTTCCTCCAAGCATAACCCCAAAGCCGAAGTGCAGCTTGATGGTGAGGCCTTGGGTGAGTCCTAGTGTCTAGGGTCATTGTATATTACCATACTAGATCACATAAAATATTTCGTGGAATTTGATTAGGTTTAGGGGGTCATTTTTTAATTTTTAAAATTTCCCGCAGGGTGGAAATTGGAATAAATTTGTATATGAAATGTAATAACTGATGTCTAGAGAATTTGTATGGGGTATGAGTGATCAAAATTATACCTCTCACCCTCAAATTTCTACTATGACAAATTTTGAGGGGTTAAAAATGTGTTATAGACCCTCAAAACCCACTTTTCCTAAGTTAAGTGGGAAATCTTGCAATAAATTAAATCATAAATAAATTAAATGGAGAAAAATAAATAGCTCCATGTGACAAAATTACATGGAAATGACTTGGAAATTATCTCAACTCAAAGGAATGAGTCAAAGGACAAGTGAATGATGATTTGGCACTTCGTGTCATAAATATATGGTTCACTCGAGGAAATCAAATTTTTCGCAATAAATAAGGAAGTTGCTTACTTAGAAAATTTGAATTTGTGGAGTTAATGCACATTTGAGAGGATTTGAGAGAATATTTGGTAGAGATTTTTGTGGGAAATTGTTCCCATATGGGTCCCTACCCTTCTACAGTTGTCATTTCTTCATAGCATTCAATTTTTCTTGCGAGATTCTTGATGCCACTTGGTAAATTCGAATTTGCATGAAGGAGCATTGGGATTTTCACCCATTTGCTTTGATATTATCACCATTTTTCTTGAGATTTGCTCTCAAACTTCTATATAATAGAGCCATGGGCTCTCACTTTGTATCCATTGAAAAATGAGCTATTGTGCTTGGGAAAGCTCTCCTCTTATGTACACTCATGTTCTATTGCAATAAAAGACTTTGGGGTTCACTTATGAGGTGTTGTTATTTTTGAACATGGTAAAATCTTGATCATTGTGCTTCGTGTTTCTACTTATGTTATTATGTCCACGATTTCCTTATTGCTTTTAGAGATTTGTTAATGTGTAGCTATCTCACATTGACATTTGGTTTCGAGAATTTGCTTTGAATAAAGAAAGTTTTAGTAGATTTTCTAATAAATCTCTAGGATATCTTATCATTGTATTTCTTTTAACCCATGTGGATCTAATGTGTATTTGAATTTGTGTAGAGACATCTCTTGGATAAAGGCTCTACCATGAGGGGAAATTCTTGGAGGAATCATCCACGCTTGAGCAAGTTCATTGAAGAACCTGTATTTGTCATCTCCCAAGACCTCATCTTACAATTTTGTGTTGCAGGGATCCTTGGCTTTTAACTTGTGTTTCAAAATCCTATTTCAATTAAAATCATTTATCTCAATTTCTTGTGCTAATAATGATTCTATTTTACTATTAAAGAGCATGTGGAAAATTAGGCAAGAATTGGAGTTTTGCTCCAATTTCTTAGTCTAAATTTTGTAGAATATTTATAGGTTATATTTTCTAACATTCCTCTTTGTTTAACACTAAGTTTGAGTGTGGGTTTTACGGAAAATTTAGATTTATTTATGGACGGTGCTCACCCTTTGTGTTGACAAGATTGAGGAAGCTAAAACTTGAAACACTAACTATTTGTTGTAGGACCCCATGAGCACTTGAGCATCAACTTTATGGAGGTCATGGACAATCTTAGACAACAACAAATTAGCTTGCCCGTGAGCCTTTGGGTACTTGTAATTTTCAAATTTCAAGGGTTGCTCATTGGCCATTGTGGGTGCCACTTTTTGAAAGGAGATCTTGGTTCCTATAGACTCATATTTTGTAATTTTTCCTTCCATTTTTTGGGCAACCCATTAAGGGGTTTTCTACTCATTGTAAAAACCTAATAAAATATCTATTTTTTTTGTGGGAGATTGGGTTTTACCCATGGCATCCATTCTCTCCATTTAGGAAGAGAAACATGCGGGTCGATTAATTTTACATCTCTTCTAACTTCTATTTTTAGCTCATTTTGCATGCTTTAAAATTAACACAGACTCATCATCACATTTTAATTTCTAAGCTAAATTTTGATACAAGTCACACTTGATGCTTTGCATGTCATTATTGCTTTGAAGTACAAGTTGATATTTTGCTTTAGAGTAACTCATTTCTTACATGCAAGTATTTGGAGTTGTGACAAGTTTAATTTATTTGTTTAACAATTTTGCTTTCTTTGAAATACAATTGACTCACTATAAGCTCATTTGTTATTTTTGATCTGAATAGAAAAATGACATCAACCCATGGTATTCATCCACCCATGGAATTTACCCATGGTATTGTAAGTGGCATCCACCGATGGTATTGTAAGTGACATCCACCCATGGTATTTTCCCATGGTATTGTGACATCCACCCATGGTATTCATTCATGCATGGAATTGACTTATGGTATTGTAACTAAAAAATACTATAAGTAACAAGTTACATTTTGTAAAAGAACAGTTGGTCCGCCACAATATAGCCTTTAAAGTTATTATTCATTTTTAATAAAAAATTCTTTGTGGCTTTGTTTATTGGACATTCTCCTCTTTTTCTTCTGGCATTTCAATTTTTCAGATCTTGGGGGTCTCTCCCCCTAAGATCCAGATCAATGGTATCGGAGCAGGTTATGATTCCATGGGAATGACGGTTTGATGCATATTTTAGTTTCAAATTTTGCAGCAATATAGAAAAAAATTCAAGCATGTGCTACGTCCTCCACGGAGCATTTTCTTGGGCCAAGCGGGAAGAAATTTTTTTTTTTCATTTTTTTGCAGGAATTTTTTTGGGCGGCAAGTTTGCAGATTAGATCTGAAATTTTTGGTGAAAATTTTACAAAAACAAATAACACATTTGGATTCCTTGTGAAGAAAAACCCAAATTAAAAAAAATAAAATCGGTCGAATAGGAGTCCGGATGAGGGAGATATCACTGATTTAAAATCAGCGATGTTACAGAAATGTTTATGACAAAAATTCGTGGATGACGGCTCGCCTATATTTTTTTTGCAATTTTGGTGCATAGTTTCAGAAAATTGATTGTAGATCTGAGATCCTCTCGAAAAATCCCTCAATTTCAAAAACAAAATGGATTGAATCGGAGTTTGGATGTGGGAGATATCGCTGATTTAAAATCAGCTATTTTTTTTCAGAACTTTTGTGATGGTGGAATAGTTGCAGCGTCCAGATAAGGATTTCCAACACATGAGAAGATGAAAAATGGTCTTTCTATTTCCAAAAATAGGTTATAATAAATATTCTGAGTTATATTGACTGAGTTATGTCCATTTTAATTCTGGAGCAACATTTGGAGTGGGTTCCCTTTGGAGATGTGCTCTTCCACCCCGCTTTAGTAGGCACTTACTTCACATTCATCAATTTCAGCATAGAAGGATTCGGCTTGGGTTTTTTTGGAGATGTGCCCTCCCACCCCAGGCTATGTATGCACCTGTTACTTCATGAACAACCAACATCACGGTTATGGGTAAACCACACAAAATCCTTCTCATCAAAGTCCATTTGCTAGGTTGCATAGTGTTAGTATCATAGTTGGTCACAAGCATTATAGGGTATCTCTATCCTCGGATCTTCGTTTTTCATGGTTATGGGTCATCCACAAACCCACACTTCATCAAAGTCCATTTTCTAGGCCGCACACTATCAGTATCACAGTTGGTCACAAGCATTACAAGGTATCTCTATCCTCGGATCTTCGTTCATCATGGTTATGGGTCATCCACAAACCCACAGTTCATCGAAGTCCATTTGCTAGGCCGCACACTATCAGTATCACAGTTGGTCACAAACATTACAGGGTATCTCTATCCTCGGATCTTTGTTCATCATGGTTATGGGTTAACCACATAAAACCCTTCTCTTCAGTGGCTCTTCATATTCAACAAAGGCTTCATAGGAGGGAACTTCATGCAATGGGGACCATTGCTTCTTAAGGAGGGAGGAATGATCCGAATAGAAATGGAATCAACCCATGGTATTCATCCACCCATGGAATTTACCAATGGTATTGTAAGTGGCATCCACCCATGGTATTTATGTAGGTTTTAACTCTGTACAGAAATTACCTGCATACAAATTCTAAAACACAGAAAATAAACAATGCAAGAGCATAACACATAAAACACATATACATAGATATTTTCCCCTGGATCCCAAAACCGGGACTACTAGCTTTTTTTTTCATTATGTTCCTTTCAATGTTACAATACATATATATACATGCTGAAGCATCCAATACCATGGACCAAAAACCATCGCGTCCAAAACCATGTGAGAAAACGATGCACAAAACCATAGGTAGGTTCGCCCCACCTAATATAGGGTCCAAATTTTTTTTCCCAAGGCGCTGCCCCAGACCCCGTAGAGGGGGGCTAACCACCCCCCTCAAACCCCCTGTATAGGAGGGGTTGCCACCCCCCCTATGATCCCCCTGCTGCGCAGTTGGTGCAACAAAGGGGGGCCTCCATCCCCCCATAAACTACGTGGGCTAGTCAGGGAAAGAATATAACACAACCCAACATTCTCCCACTTGTTGTTTTCTTTCCACAGGGGGCCACATGAGATATTAGCCATTTATCTAGCCCTGAAACACCCATTGTTTCTCTACACCAAGAGAACTTCTCAAAGCTCACAGATTTTGTCAATTCATTTGCAGTATTCTTCAAAGTGTCCACTTTTACCAACAACACCTTTTTGTCTTGTATCATATCCCTCACAAAGTGATATTGAACATCAATGTGCTTTGTCTTTGAATAATAAGCAGGGTTCTTTGCCAAGAAAATTGCACTTTGGCTGTCATATTCTATCCTTATAGCTCCCTATACTAACCCCATACTTGAACACAATCTCTGCAACCTAACTGCTTCCTTGCTTGCATGAGTGGCTGCCATGTATTCTGTCTCTATAGTTGATAGTGCCACTACATATTTTTTCTTACTCATCCAACTAACTACACCTCCAAATACATTAAACACATACCCACTTGTAGATCTTCTCTGATCCAGATCTCCAGCCTAGTCTGCATCAACAAAGCCACGAATATCCAACACTTTGTCTAATCCTGGTCTTTCTTGGTAGCACAAACCATAATCACTAGTGCCACACAAATACCTGAAAACCCGCTTCATTGCTGTCCAATGCTCCTTCCCTGGTTTTGACATAAACCTACTCAATACTCCCACTGCATGTGCAATGTCTGGTCTAGTACAGACCATTGCATACATCAGGCTACCGACTGCACTTGCATATGGAACACAGGACATGTCCTCTTCCTCTTCTTGTGTCTTGGGATACTGTTCAGCAGATAACTTCACACCTACAGGAATAGGAACCTTCACTGGTTTACTATCATGCATATTAAACCTCTACAGTATTGTCTCAAGATACTTCCTTTGGTTTAACTAGAGCTTCCTCTTTGCTCGAAATATAGTTTGCAGCATCAAGATCTTTCATGTCGAATTTGGAGGACAATTCGGTCTTCAAATCCTGGATAATTTCTTTGTCATTTCCAACCAGCAACATATCATCCACATACAAGACCAGATAAATAACACAGTCACCAATTAATTTAAAATACACACAGTGATCTACTTTGCTTCTGGTGACGTCAAGTCCTAGTATAAATGTATCAAATTTTTGATACCACATCCTTGGTAACTGTTTTAACCCATACAGAGACTTCTTTAACTTGCATACCAGTTCTTTCTTACCCTTCACCGCAAAGCCTTCAAGTTGCTTCATGTATATTTCCTCTTCCAAATCCCCATGAAGAAATGTTGTCCTCACATCCATCTGTTCTACCTCAAAATCAAAAGCAACAACAATAGGTAAAAGTAATCTAATAGAAGTTACCTTGGCAATAGGAGAAAAAATATCACCAAAATCAATTCCCGGCACCTGGGAATAACCTTTTGCTACCAATCGAGCTTTGTATTTCTCCACTTTTCCTTCTCCATTTTTCTTCTTCTTGAACACCATTTGTTGCCAATAGGTTTCCTTCCAGATGGTAACTCCACCAGATCCCAAGCCTTATTTTTGTGCAAAGATGCCATTTTATCAACCATGGCCTCTTTCTAGAGTTTGCCATCCTCCGAATCTACTGCTTCTTTCACAGTTCTGGGATCATCATCAGTAATAGATAAAGCAAAATTTGAAAAGAAAGCATATGGACTATACCTTTCTGGCTACCTTCTTTCTCGAACTGATCTTCTCACACTCGAAGTTTGTGGCTTTTCATCTTCTGATTCCTCCTTTGCTGTAGATTCTGATTCTCCCTCCTTAAGCTCAAACTCTATTTTCTCAGGTTCCTTTGGTTGGAGTCCATGTTTAATAACATCTTTCACCTCTCTAAACACCACATCTCGGCTGTACACAACCTTCCTTGTTACTCGGTTCCAAAGCTTATAACCCTTTAAACCATCCATATATCCAATAAAGATACACTTTTCAGATTTACTATCCAACTTGGTTCTTTTCTCCTTTGGAACATGTACATATGCATCACATCCAAATACCCTCAAATGTGAAAGAGAGGGTCTCTTACCAATCCATACTTCTTGTGGAGTCTTATCCTCCAATGCTGATGAAGGCGATCTGTTGACCAGGTAACATGCTGTCTCCATCATCTCTACCCAAAATTCCCATCCTAACCCGGCACCACTGAGCATGCTTCTTTCCCTTTCCATCAACGTCTTGTTCATTCTTTCTGCAACTCCATTTTGCTCAGGTGTGTATGGAATAGTCTTCTGTTGTACTGTACCACACTTCTTACAGAATTCTTCAAATTCCTTACTGCAAAACTCTCCACCATTATCTATCCTCAACACCTTTATCTTCTTCTCTGTCTGGTTTTCCACCAAGGCCTTAAATTCTTTAAACTTGTCAAAGACTTTAGATTTCTTCTTAAGAAAATATATCCATGTATTCCTTGAGAAGTCATCTATAAATGATACATAGTACATAGACTTACCCAGTGATGGAACCTTCACAGGTCCAAACACATCACTGTGCAAAAGCTCTAATATCTGTTTCGCCCACTTACCACCAGAGGGGAAACTCACCCAATTCTACTTTCGATATACACAATTTTCACAGAAATCAAAATCTAGAGAGCTATTACTCATATCTTCTACCATACCTTTACCATGAAGTATTCGAAGGCCCTTCTCTCCAATATGTCCAAGCCTTTGATGCCATAACATGGTCTTCTCTCCAGAGACCACTAGATTTTCTGCTCCACTTTCAGGAACCACAGAACTGTTGCACCCATCAACAACAGTGCTACCTTGTAGCTTGTACAAAGTTCCAATCCGAACTCCCCGCATCAATACCAATACTCCCCGAACCATCTTGTAGGTATCATTATCGAACACTGTTTTTACACCTGCATCATCCAACTTGCTTATGGAAATTAGATTTCTAGCCAATGCAGTAATATACAGAACACCCGGAAGTGTTCTAACCCTTCCATCTTGCAACTTCAACTTTACTTTTCCATGACCAACGATTCTAGCCTTCCTGTCATCCCCCAAGAAGACATCACCATCATCATATTTTTCATACTCGCAGAACCACTCTCTATGGAGAGTGAAGTGAAAGGAAGCACCTGAGTCAATCAACCATGCCTCATGATCTACATGTGTACTTGAAGAAGCCAAGTACACATCCTCACCTTCATTTGAGGTGGTTTTTGCCTCTGTAGAAGGAGCATCATCAGATCCCTTTCCTTTGTCAGGAGCTTTAGATTTACAATCCCTTTTGTAGTGCCCTTCTTTTCCGCATTTCCAGCACACCACCTTTACAAGTTTTCCTGGAGATTTAGATCTCCCTATAGATTTATATTTCGCACTCGATGACTTATTTTTGTTTCTATTCTGGGACCGTCCTCGTACAGACAAGGCATCACCATTCTGGCTCTCCATATTTTTCCGTCTCATCTCCTCTGTCAGCAAGGATGATACTATTTCATCAAACTGCAAGGCAGTTGCATTGCTACCTATTGCAATAACTAGACTATCCCACGAATCTGGTAGAGAACACAACAAACTAATGCACTTATCTTCACCTGAAATTTTAGTATCAACAGACAATAACTGACTTACCATAGTATTAAATGCGTTCATATGCTCTGTTACCGAGTCTCCATCTTTCATCTTTAGCTTATACAACTTTTTCCGTAGGAACAGTTTATTCACCAGAGACTTAAATTGGTACTGTTGACGCGGCGACTTTTCGCTATGCCAACAAAGGGAACCAACCCGATCACAGACCCCGATTAGATCTGCTTTCATTTGGAATGGCTAGTTCTGACGGGTTTTAAAGGACCCCGTAAACTGTTATAGGTGTTGAAAGATTTCTCCCCAGAGGAAGACTTCCATTAAATCAACAAAAGAAACAGCTAACCTATATGTATCAGATCCTATCTATACTGATTCTAACTACTTATGCTAGTCCTAACTATTCTAATCTATCCTATAGGAGCATAACAAAAAGAGATTAAACATCATATATAGATTCCAAGTCCAAATGAATCAATTACTGGTTCACAGATGAAAAAGGTTGTATTAAATCTTAATTGCAATTTGATTACTCATACAGGAATACACATTCATTTCCATAAAAGTAAAACTTGCAACTGATGTTTAACAAGTTTTCGAATCAGCAATTGCTCATGAATTAACCATGGTAACAAATTATATTTGAATAACCAAGACTAGTCACGAACTGTCTGTTATCTGTTAGTGTCAGTCTTTCCAGCCATCCTCTAGTGATCAAATATGCTCTTACAAAGTGGTCTCAGAGTGTCAAGGTCAAATTTTGTCATTTCAGTGAGTCTTCAAGCAAAATTTGGTCACTAGGCATTAGATCTAAGGTTTGCTTTCACTCCTTCTAAAGTTGTCCAAATGTCGGTCCATGTCACTATTCAGCTGAGTCTATCATCATTCATAGGGTTGTCATTATCATGTCAGTGTCGAATGAGTCATTTTACACCTTGTTCATGCTTCAGTTGCGCCTAGGTAAGGTCATTTCCCTCTCCTAGGGTTTTGAAGGCAATTTCTCTTGGACGGTCAAATCATCGGCAAAACTTGTATCCTGATGTTCATACACCTTCCCCTATCCTTAAAGTACCTTATAAAATGCTTCCCATCACTGAGATCCCCCAAATTCCTCATTTTCGCACAAACCCTAGTTTCTTGCTACAACCTGGCAATTTTCTAGGTTGGACCTGTGTTTTTCCCTTTTGGACCCCTTCCCCTCACTGGATTTCTGAGATTCCACTTTCCCCTGCTTCCTAACATCCCTCCCCACTCCCAAAAATTTCCTTAAGAATTTACAAGCCCCTCATCCCCTTCATTGCGCTTCATTTCCACAAAATTCCTTGTTTCACACATCGGGATAAGTTTCACTCAAAAGATGTTTCAGAGAAATCAAATATGAATTTTGGAAAACTGAGAGATTTTTTTGTCTAAAACATGCCAAAGAAGAAAAACCTCCTTCACTTTTTACACAGGTGTCATGGTTTTAGAGAAATGTCAAAAATATTGTTGCCTCAGGAGAATCGAATGCACCTCTGAAGTGACCTTGGGAAAATCAAGTTTTATCCTATATTGGTTGGCCAAATGACTTTCTTGATGAGTCAAATGATAACTAGACACAAATATCTTTCCAATGAGCTATCATGAGCTCAATTTGGAGTTGAGAAAGGCATTCAAAAGTTGACTGCAACAGCACTCTGCCTTGAGGCAGCCTCATTTGGCACATTTTGACCAGTCTTAGGAGATTTGAATTTTGATAGGGAAAATGAACTCCAAATTGAAAAATTCCACTTGGGATGGAGAGTAGACATCCAGACCTTTCCAAAAAGCCCACTTGTGCCTCATTTGGATTCTGGGAAGTGCCCCAAAAGTGGGCTCAAAGGCGCGCTACGCGTTGAGAAATGGCGCGCTACGCATCAGGACATTTTCTCAATTTTTGACCTTCAGCTCAGGAAAACGCAGCATTTGACCAGTTTTGACTTTTTGGTGGGATTTTTCATCCTCCTTGATGTAATTGATGTAATTTCATGTTTACATGACACCTTTTTACCTATTCTAGAAGATTCATTCATAAAATGGCAAAAAATTAATGAATGAATTGGTTTCCTAGCTTATAGAGGCAAGTTGTTTTGATTGCCTAGATTGTAGTGCTCAGTTTAGAATTGGTTGAAACAGCTCCTAGGATGATGAGATCGACCCCTAGAGGCAAGGAAATGTGTTAGCTTGCCTATATTATGTACTTTCTTAGTCATTTTCATGGTTGGACTCTTGAGGGATAAGCTTAGACTGTATTACTCTTTGTATCTCTGCAATTTTGGCAAAGGAAAGACCAGGGTTTTGCAGCACTATTTGGGATTCCTGTGGTGATTTGTGTTGATGGTGTGTTTCTCTCATGTACTTGTAAGTTTGTTATGTGTATAATTTTCCTACTCTTCTCTTCTGCAAATTAAGTAAATGAAGTGTTAAGGTAGAATTCATGGTTTCCATGCTCTGCCTTTAAGTTTGCTTAATATCTATGTTTTCATCTGTTTAAGGAGAACTCTCGATGGTTTCTTGCTCTCCTTGACTCCTCACCGGTCATATCTATCCATTCACTTATTTCAAAGGCATCAAGACAATCTCCTACCTTGCCCCAAAAAGACCTCTGCAAAAACTGTGTCTCATCCCCGCACCCAAAATTGCCTTGCTCGGTTTTCCAACAAAACCCTAAAATTTTAAAATCAAACTTTCCCTATCAGTTTACTAGCCTAAAATCAGTGTTCTTTATTGGTCATCTCAGCCCTTCGAAAACCTTTTTCCAAGATAGACCCGGAGAGAGCCCTCCCCTGTCCCCGTAGGGCTAGCTACGAGGCTAAGTGGTTTGATGTTGCCTTGGATTTTGTCTTTTTCAGCCTGAGGCCAAATTCAAGCGCTAACATTATCAATATACAAAAAAACAAAACATATTTATATTTATGCCAGCAACAACACCCTGATTCTAACCACATGAAAGAAAAGGACGATAAATCGGAAAAAGGCTCCTTCTTGACCCAAATAGTCTTGTTTATTACCACAATAAATCCAAAAGTTGTCCTACCCAAAAAAAAGTAGTCCTCCCATCTCTGGAGGTAATATTTATGCAGAAAAAGACTGCCCCTCCATCTTCCCCTCAACTTTCCACCTTCCTCCCCTTTTCAATGTACAAATCAAAATATACAGACGTAGAATAGTCGGTGAAACCACTGACACGTTGAGGTCACATTTGCTGGAGTGTTCAATTTCCTAGGGGGAATGAATGGATGCCGATGGAAAGGAGAATTACTGCGTCTCATCTCCTCATGATGTAACCTGAGACAACATCACTTTCGAAATACATAGTTAATGCATGGAAACCCGATCGTGAATGCCTAAGGCCGGATCTTAAATATAGTACACCTGCATATATGTATTGTTCGGATCCACTCATGCATCTTTAACCCGTATCCATTCTTGATGCTTACGCATCCGCTCTTCGACCTCGCTTGCCTTCTCTTAGTCCTCGCCTACAGAAATAATCAACATCAGCTATGCTTGTTAAAATATGATAGAAATGCCTAAAAACACAAATCTTGCCCTCAATAAAACTTTTATAAAATCAAAAGGAATAAAGAATCGACCCCTCGTTCAGCCAAGGTTGCGATGCGATCAAGTCGCAATCGCACATCACAGCTGACAGTCACATGCAACATCACCCCTGGTCCCGCTGATTGAAATTTGCGATTGGCCGGACCTGAAAATATATGTGTTGTGTTTAATAATCCCGGCGGGTTCACCATATCGCATCGCGCTTTATGTATAAACGTTGGGTTTCGCCGATTGCGATTTGTGATTGGGGAGCAGACCCGAAATCATATGTGTTATGCTTAATAGTCCTGTCGGGTCCATTGTATCGCATCACACCTTATGTATAAGCTTTGAATTCCGTCGATTGTGATTTGCGATGGGCTTCAGACCTGAAATCATATGTGTTGCGCTTAATAATCTCGGTGGGTCCGCCATATCGCAGAACGCCTTATGTATGGGCCTTGGGTTCCACCGATTGTGATTTGCGATGGAGGAGTGGACAAGCGATTGCGATAAGCGATGTAACGGCGGACCTGAAAGGATATGGATGTGGTTAATTACATTTGAAGTCCGAAAGGTCCTCGCTTATCGGATGCAAAAGAGGAATGCGCAGTGTAACTGCGGAAATTGAGAGATTGCGATAGAAATAAAGGCAGGAATCGAGAAATGTATAAAGACTGAAAAAGCATGGAAAAGGTAAGTTAAATACGCTTGCAAATTATTTCTATTACAAAAGTGTTATAATAGAAATAAAGGCGCGATAGAAGGTTTTGTGGGTTGAGTCCACATACAACCATAGTAAAGAGTGGGGGTTGGTTATATGTGTGGGCATAGAGAACCATGAAGGTTTATGAGGATTGAAAAAGTCTCGATGAAAATTATGAATGAAGGGCTAGACTGGGTTATAAATGAATCATGATGCAAAGATTTACTCAAGGGGGGTCTTAACCATTAAGAGTTGAAGATTTGACTCGGTAGAGAGTTAAAATCCCTAGGATAAAAACAGATCATTCGGATAGTTATCATTCGGAGAAATGAAAGATAAAACTTCTAGGGGGCTCATTCAAATTTGCCACCAGAGCAAGTTTTAATAGGGTGGTGGTTGTGGCCACAACAAATGGCGAACCGTTGGGCGAACCAGTTATCTTTATTACCAAATAAACTTTGATCCGTAGAACATCAGGGTGTTAAGATAAACTTGAAATGTAAACTGTATAGACGGACAGGCATGGGTTCCACTTCAACATTAATTTCTTTGGGTGGGATAAAGACAAATAGATTCTACTTACTGATAGGGTTTTGACAGGCATTCTCCAATGGTCGTATTATGGGATTTATTGACCCTCTTTTACCTGTTTTCTACTTTCAAAATCCTTTTGGGACCATCACTAGTTTGTCAATACTTGTTTAGGTGTGTACCTCAGCTCTTTGTTGTGCATCAAGCTTGATGAATATATGTAGATATGCTTATCTGCACTTTATGTAAGAAATTTTAGTGCTATACTTTCGTATGATCGAATGGGACGCAGTCATGGATCATGCCATATTTTTAAACCGCTTAAGCAAGGTTGGGCTTGCTGTGTCAACTGGTACTCTAAGCCCAGCAACAGTCCCTACTCCAACCAGCTTCCCAAACAACCCGTCATTCCATATTTTCACAAAGACTCGACATTTCATTTTCTTTTAAATAAGTCCTTCCAGTTTCAGGCACAAGGACTAGAGAAAATTGGATTTTCCATAGGATAAATGATAGTGAGCTTAGCCCATGAAAGGAGGTTGGCTTGTAGATGACAGATATTGGAAATTTTAGTGTGGTGGATGGAACCAATGGAGAATAACTGCAAACCTCATAGGCAAGTATAGGCTAGGTCTAGGTGGGATTTTGAAAATGCAACATTTTTCCATGCCAATCCAATCCGTAGTTACACATTTTTTGTTTTATAAAGATGTCCCTACATGCTTCGGGTATCCAGGTTATCAACAGAGCCTTCCTAGTTCCCAACATGTGCCAATGAGTGGCTTTGACTCAAATTTCACCACTGATTTTGCAAGTTCTCATAGGCTCATTGAAGGCTTGCTTGATTTGCAAGGTAATAATGAATTTAGGATTTGTAGACTCATCAGCAGGTTAATGAGGGAAGCAAAAAGCTGAAGGTAGTGAATGAGGGCAATCAGAAGAGGGTTATAAAAGGTGAAAATGAGACTTGAAAGACCAAAATCAATTGACTGAAAAGGACTAAAATTCAAAACAACAGGAAGATAAACTTTGTGTAAAACAAGAACAGACAGGATGAAAATATAACTAAGCTAACAACAAAAATAAAATGAATCCTAACCTACTCAGGAGGTAACCACCATGTGGTGGCTACTGGAAGTACCTCTTAAGATGTTGGCCATTAACATGGAGCCTTTCGGTTTCTCCATGTAAAGTTTTCAATCTATAGGTTCCCTGACCAATTTTTTCCTCAACCTAGAACGAGCCCATCCATAAGTGTTGGAATTTCGTGTGGTTACCTTTTGGCTCACTCAACCTGTCCCATTTCAGGACAAGCTCTCCGACTTGGTAATCTTTATCTCCTTCCAGATGGTGATCAAACCATCTCTTCACGATCATTTGGTGATTCCTGAACTTGTTTCTGGCATTATCTCTCAATTCCTCCAACCTCACCAGTTGGTTGATCCTTTTTTGAAGTAAGGCTGAAGGAGTCCCTCTCGAGGCTTGGGAGAGCTGTAACGAGGGAAGGATAACATTGGGAGGCAAGATGGCTTCCTATCCATAGAAGAGGAAGTATGTGGAGTTTCCTAATGCTACTTTTGGGGTGACCCTATCAGCCTAAAGCGTGTTTGTTAGGGCGTTGTGCCAGTTCCTTTGGTTGTCGGCGACAGATTTACGGATTATGCAGATGAGGTTTTTATTTGAGGACTCTGCAACTCCATTTCCTTGGGGGTAATAGTTTGATGCATACCTTATGCGAATTGATTTATCAATAGAAAATTCAGTCAATTTTAGTGATGAAAAGTAAGAAGCATTATCAAATATGAGAGTGTCAGGGATGCCAAACTTGTTGATAATAAATTTCTCAATAAAAGATATTACCTCGTCTTCGTTAACCTTCCGAAGCGGGATGGCTTCGGTCCATCTGGTGAAGTAGTCAGTTGCCGTGAGTATATACTTATGCTGTTGTGAAGAGTTCAGAGTGATCTCACCTATGACATCTAGGCCCCATTGTTGGAACGGGTGATAGATCATAACGGGCCTGAGGGGAATGACTGGCTTTCTTTCTCGCCCTGCGGCAGTTTGACACACCCTGCATTTCCGAGCGTAGGCATGCGAGTCTCTGAACACTGTGGGCCAATAATACCCAGCTCTTAATATTTTGTGAGCAGTGGTCTCTCCGCCATAGTGACCACCTGCTGGGCCGTCGTGCATTTCTTTCAAAACATGATCAACGTCATCCTTTTCCAAACACCTTAGCCAAACTCCATCATAATTTTTTCTGTATAATATGTCATTGGCCAAGTGATACTAATTAGATTTTAATCTAAGCACTCTCCTTCGTGATGCATCCATGTGCTCAGGACATGATCCCCATGTTAGATAAAAGCGTATGTCATAATACCATGACTCAGGGACCAAAGGGACTTACAATGTTTCACACTCACACATCAACATTTCGTTAGTCCATCTGGGCTCCTCCCTGAATTCTACTTGTGCGTCCTGTGTGCTTTGCACTTCTGGTTCTTCCGACGCCCCTTCTGTATCCACCAAGGATTCTGCTGCGAGCTTACATAATCCCTGCCCTTGAACTATCTTTGCTGGTTTAATCTCGAGGTCGCATTCTTGAAGAGCAGTTATCCAATTCCTTCTTCGTTCCCCCATCTCCCTCTGCACAAAGAGGGATCTTATAGTAGGGTGGGGGATGATTACTTTAGTCTTGGCCTTTAATAAATAAGGGAGGAAATGTTTCACGACTTTAAAAACCGCAAAACCTTGTTTCTCCACATCTAGGTAGTTCAGTTCTGCTCCCTAAAGATTAGAGTTCATATAAGAAATAAGGACTTCATCGTCATTGTCATTTTTTTGGGTGAGGATTGCGGCATATGAAACGTCTGAAGCGAAAGTGTATAGGAGGAATTCCTTGTCAAAATTGGGGCTAACCAATGCAGGAGCTTCTGTGATGGCCTCCTTAATTCACTGAAATGATCTCTTAGCTTCATCGCTCCACCTATACACAACGTCTTTCTTCATCATTAGCTGAATGGGATGCACTATTTCTGTGAAACCTGAAACAAATTTCCTAACGAAATTAATTTTCCCGAAAAAATATTGCATTTCCCTTTTACTTGCGGGGGGTTGTATTCTCATGATGGTCTCTATTCTTTCAGGATCAATAATAACCCCTTCGTTAGAGAGGATATGACCCAGTAGTTTCCCTTCTGTAACTGCGAAAATGCTCTTCTTGGGATTCAACGATATTCCGTACCTTCAGCATCTTTCAAAAATCTATTTCAGGTGATAAATATGATCCCTTTTGTGATATGAATACACAGTAATGTCATCCATGTAAACCACTACTGATCTGTTAATCAATCCTTGGAAAGCTATGTCCATAGCTCTCTGAAATGTGGCGCCTGCATTAATAAGTCCAAACAACATTTTGTGATATGCGTAAGTGCCCCATTTAGTGTTGAAGGTTGTCTTAAGCTGATCTCCATTCGCCACCAACACTTGATTATATCTCGAAAACCCATCCAATAGGGACAACATTTCAGACCCAGAAACGCATTGAAGAATGTGTTCCATAGAAGGGACAGGATAGTTATCTTTCTGCGATGCTTTGTTCAGGTTTTTGAAATCGATACATAACCTGATGTCTCCATTTTTCTTTCTTACTGGCATGAGATTGGCTACCCAGTGGGTGTGCCTAACAGGAAAAATGATTTTGGCATCCAACATTTTGTTTAATTCTTTCTTCACCAATGGTTCCAAGCTTGGATGCATCTTACGAAGCTTTTGTTGGTAGGGCTTGACATCCTTTTCCAAAGGAATTACATGCTGCATAACACCGGTATCGAAGGTTTTTAAGTCACCATATGTCCATGCAAATATGTCCTTGTACTCTTTAAACAACTTAACAAATGCAACCTTTTCTTGTGGAGAGCATCCCAAGCCCAAATTAACATTTTTTGGGTCTTCTTCGGTTCCAAGGTTGACTGACTCATACTTCATGGATGAGCTATGCGTTTTGCAGTTAGTTGGCTTCTTAAATTTATCATGCAGGTCATAAAAGTGCTCCATATTGACAACTGACTTGGGGATTATATTGGGCTGATCATTTTCCTCATCTTCACTCCCGTTCATAAGTTTGTCATGCTCTTTTTCATCAATGACTACATTTTTGAATGTTTTTTGCAATGCAGGAACTCAAGGATTTTCTCATCGCCTTCGAACACCTGCCAATTTGAGATGTTATCAGGTACGGATGGTCTAAAAATGAATTCAACATAATATTTATTCTTGTTTAATCCAAGATCAGGAAAAAGTTTTGTAGCCATACCAGCCATCAGATCGGCATCTTGGTTTATCCATCTAGGTATGTGTGTGATATTAAAAGAATCAAACTGTCAATGAAGCTCCATACCTCATGTTGGTATCTTATTAGGTGTGGTGAATTGCAATGTATCCTTTTCCTTACTTGGTCCATAATTATCTATAAGTCACCAAAAACTTTAAGATTTCTCACCTTCATATCAATGGCTTTTTTCAGGCCTTGCAGCAAGCCTTTGTATTCTGCCATGTTGTTGGTGCATGCAAACTCCAACCGGATGGCCATCAGATGTTGGTTCCCTTGCGGGTCAATGAGAATGCTCCCAGCACCTGCACCTTCAAGGAAGTTAGAGCCATCAAAGTAGAGTGTCCAAAATATAGAATCTAATGTTGCATCAAATGACCTACTTCCTACGAAATTAGTTCTATCATCTACTATATTACGGGGTGGCTCATTAGTTGGACTACGGGGGAGAGCTTCCAACTGTGTGTTTATTGCAATTTCTTCAATTGTTTCTACATGGAATTCTCCAAAACAAGTTTCCGTGGCACAAACATCGAAACTATAATTCCCAAGGATAGAGTTGGTAAACATTATAGGTTCATTGGGGTCGTTTAGTTCTGTCACTACATACTTCATGTATCTGTTGGGTCCCTATAATACTAGTGATTACCCCATTACTATTGTAGTTATACCCCTTATTTATATTGTTGTGCCCATGTAGTGCCCATATTGTTACTATTGTGCCACATAGAATCCCTCTATTGTTATTTTTGTGCCTTATAATATTATTGTTATGTCGGCTGGATTATATTGTGACTCCTTAGACTCCTATATATAGAAAGGAGGTTTTTCATTTGTATCATCCAAGAATTGTTCATTTATGTAATGTAAAGGAGGTTTCCCCCTCGAAGAGGCTGAATTCTAAGGCGTGGATCTCTCTTTTCTATCTTTTTGTGAGCTGGTTTCATAACATTTGGTATCAGAGCTTTGGATTCTAGGGTTTCGCTGCTCCAAACAGGTCATCGTGGCATTTTCGCTATAACTTTTTTTTCTGTGACGTTTCAGAAGTCGCAAAAAAAACCCATTTGAGAAGAAATCGCGCTGAACCTTGGGTCCGAATTTCAGAGCTTTTCGCACGATATTTTCGGAGATATGATCTGAGGAAGTTGGTCTTTTTGCAGACTCCTGAATTACATTCAAAACAGGTGACCTGGGGAAAATCGTCATAACTTTCTCTCTGAGGATCGGATTGAAATTTCGTAAGAAGGTACAGAAAGAGGACGGACTGTAGTTTCTTGTGGGTGTTTTTCAGATCCAAAGGTCGAAACAGTGACTCGTGGCACGTCGTACAAGTTCGCTCTACTGAACCAGTCTAAAAGCAAGTCACTGTGGGAGATTTCACATAACTCTTCCTTGGAGAATCCAATTTGGCTCAGACTTGTGGCATTGGAAAGAGGACGCAGAAGGCTACTACAGGTAGCAATTTCAGAATTGGATGATCCGAAATTACAGAGATACATCAGATTCAATATCAGGCTTCTATAAAGTGAAAAAAGGTGTGTAGTTTTTTTTTAATTTTTGTGTAAGCTTGGTTTAACGGAATTCAAAGGGCATAGTAAAGCATTATTATCGGTAACTGATGCCCCGAGGAAAGAAAATGCAAACACCTAGTAAGGAACCTGAAAGCTCTAGCATGACTCATGAAGAAGAGGAAGAAATGCTACATGATATATCAAAATTACAAGAACAAGTGCAACAAATGTCACGCTCACAAAAGCTAACAGAAGCTAAGATAAGTGGCGTGGAATCTAAGGTAAATGGCGTGGAATCTAAGATAAAGGGCATGGAAGCTAAGATGGAGGATTCGATGGCAAATTTGAAGATAGATTTGAAGACAAACATGGAAGAATTGAAGAAGTTGCTACAAGAAAGGGTCACTAATGGTGAAAAGGTAGTAAAGGAAACTCATGATGAGAACAAAAGAAATGTTAATCATGATTCCATAGACTCTAATGTTGGATCGAAGACTCACCATATTCCAAAAATCGATATGAGGAAGTTTGATGGCAAGGATCCCGCCACATGGATATTACAGATGGAGCAATTCTTCGATCTCAATAATGTGCAAAACACACAAAAGGTACGTATGGCAACTTTATATTTGGAACCAAATCAGTTTGTATGGTATCAATGGCTTTGTTCTCGTAAACAATTTATCACTTGGGCAATTTTTACGGAAGAATTGATAGCACATTATGAGGATACAAAAAGCAACACTTTTTTTAGCCAATTGATAAGTCTCAAACAAAAGGGTTCAATAATGGAGCACATTGAGGAGTTCCAAAAATTGAACATAAGGGTAAAAGATATTCCAGAGGAGCATAGGATTGATGTGTTCATAGGGTCTTTAAAGGATAATATCCAACATGATGTGCGCCTTTGGGAACCTGATTCATTAGAGAAGGCATTCAGGTTAGCAAGAAAAATGGAAAGCAAAATTATGGCAACTAGGAAGCATACCACTCACAACTATAAAGACGGAAGTGTTGTTGCCCATAGTCTTCCACAACCTACAAGGTTGACACCACAACAATTGGAAGAAAAAAGAGCAAAAGGGCTTTGTTACAATTGTGATAGCAAATACACAAAAGGTCATAAGTGTGCTGAGAAGAAATTATTCTACATAGATTGTGAAGAGGAAGAAGAAAAGGAGCAAGAAAGGTCAAAAGAAGAGGATATATTCCAGGAACAAAGCCTAGATGAAGAACAAATAAATCCGACCATATCTTGTAATGCATTGGCGGGAATTACCACTCCTCAAACCATCAAGATAGAAGGACAAATCAAGAAGAAAAAGGTAATAGTGTTGATTGATTCAGGAAGCACCCACAATTTTATTCATTGTAGGGTAGCAAAAGAATTGAATTGCTTCCTATATCCAGCACCAGAGTGTCAAGTGATGATTGCAAATGGAGGAACAATAAATTGCTCTGGAAAGTGCCATAATATCAAGCTATCCATGGGAGAATATGTATTGACTAGCCCAATGCTTTCCATTCCAATGGGAGGTGCTGATGTTGTACTAGGAGTCCAATGGCTACAATCCTTGGGTACAATAGCTTTTAATTTTCAAGAACTTTTCATGAAATTTTCTGTGGAAGGAAAGGAAGTTGAATTAAGGGGTATTGCAGGGAAACCAGGAAAGATAATCAGCTCTAATGGTATGACAAAGCTTCTAAAAAAGGAGCAAAGAGGTGTAATTGCACAATTATGTTCGCTAGATGTTTCCACATTGGAATCATCTATTTCTCCAGATCTCCAAAAAGTCCTGGACAATCATTCCAAGGTATTTGAGACTCCCAAAGGTCTCCCACCTATGCGTGATCATGATCATGCTATTCATCTGATTCCAGGAAGTGTTCCTCCAAACATCAGGCCGTACAGATATCCCTATGTCCAAAAAAGTGAAATTGAACGTATGGTTGCAGAAATGCTAGAGGCTGGTATAATTCAACCGAGTCAAAGTTCTTTCTCAGCTCCAGTAGTATTGGTGCACAAGAAGGATGGATCATGGCGCATGTGTCCAGATTATAGGGAGCTCAACAAGCTCACTATTAAAGATAAGTTCCCCATTCCTGTCATTGATGAATTACTGGATGAATTGCATGGATCAATTTACTTCACCAAGTTGGATCTTCGTTCGGGATATCATCAAATCAGAATGAAGATTGAAGACATTCCGAAAACAGCATTTAGAACTCATGAGGGTCATTATGAATTTTTGGTCATGCCTTTTGGCCTTACCAATGCACCTTCAACATTTCAAGGTTTGATGAATTCAATTTTCAAACCATTCCTTAGAAAATTTGTGTTAGTATTTTTTGATGATATACTAATCTACAGCAAGTCTTGGAAGGATCATGTTGAACATGTTGACAGGGTGCTACAACTATTGGAGGAGAAACAATTATATGCAAAAAGATCCAAATGTTTCTTTGGAGTCCAGGAGGTGGAATATTTGGGTCATATTGTATCTCATGAAGGAGTTAAGGTAGACCCTAGCAAAATTAAAGCCATTAAGGAATGGAAAATCCCCACATCCATAAAGCATCTGCGAGGATTTCTTGGGTTGACAGGGTATTATCGCAAGTTTGTTAAGAATTATGGGAGAATAGCAGCACCTCTAACAACATTATTGAAGAAAGATTCATTTTCATGGACTCCGGAAGCAACAAAGGCCTTTGAACATCTTAAAGAGGCAATGTGCCAAGCACCGGTCTTAGCTACACCGGACTTCACAAAAACCTTTATTGTGGAATGTGATGCTTCAGGAAATGGAATTGGTGTTGTTCTAATGCAAGATGAAAGACCCATTGCTTTTGAAAGTCGTCCAATCAAGGGAAAGTTTTTAAGCAAAGCTATTTATGAGAAGGAAATGTTGGCAATACTCCATGCACTTAAGAAATGGCGACCCTACCTAATGGGAAGACACTTCAAGGTAAAAACGGATCATGATAGCCTTAAATACTTTTTAGAACAAAGATTATCCTCTGAAGAGCAACAAAAGTGGGTCACAAAGATGTTGGGTTATGACTTTGAAATCATCTACAAAAAAGGGAAGCAAAATGTGGTGGCAGATGCACTCTCAAGAAAGGATGAGGATGTGGAAGCATTGTTGTGTGCCATTTCTATTATCCAACCAGATTGGATAAACGAAGCAAGGGAGGAATGGAAGAATGACGAAGAAGTGTGGGCACTTATTCGAAAGCTACAACAAGATTCCAGTACTTCTGATACATTTAGCTGGAAAAATGATTCGTTATGGTACAAAGATCGCTTATACCTCTGTAAGAATTCCCAGCTAAAACAAAAGATTCTTATGGAATTGCACACTTCTCCCTTAGGAGGGCACTCAGGATTTTTAAAAACTTACCACAGGGTTAAGAAGGAATTTTTTTGGGATGGCCTTAAATCAGATATTCAAAAGTTTGTGGCGGAATGTTTGGTTTGCCAACAAAATAAAGTTGAAACAATTAAGACACCGGGTCTATTACAACCTTTATCCATTCCAAGCCAACGTTGGGAGGAGGTTTCAATGGATTTTATCACAGGTTTACCCAAGTCTGAGGGAAAGAGTGTCATCATGGTGGTAGTTGACAGACTTACCAAGTATGCACACTTTTGTGCATTATCACATCCATTTAAAGCCAGTACAGTTTCTACTGCATTTATGGAAACAGTTCAAAAGCTACATGGAAACCCAAAGATTATTGTAAGTGACAGAGATCCCATTTTCACTGGAAATTTTTGGACAGAATTATTTTCTTGTCTTGGTACTCAGTTAGCTCATAGCTCATCTTATCATCCTCAATCTGATGGGCAAACTGAGATAGTAAACAAATGTTTGGAAGGATATCTTCGTTGCTTTGTATCTGATAAACAGACACAATGGGTCAAATGGTTGCCTCTGGCTGAATGGTGGTATAACACTTCCTTCCATACAGCAACAAAAATGACCCCATTTATGGCACTTTATGGGTATCAACCACCATCCATCACATCATATTTAAGAGAAAATTCTAAGGTTCAGGCAGTGGAACATCACATCGAACATCAACAACAAGTCCTCCAACTCTTAAAGGATAACCTCGTGTTGGCACAAAATAGAATGAAACAACAGGCAGATCAACATCGCAGTGAAAGAAGTTTTGATGTAGGTGATTGGGTATTCCTACGGCTACAACCATATAAGCAAATGTCCCTCAAGCAAGCTAAGAAGGATAATAAATTATCACCAAAGTATTATGGTCCGTACAAGGTGTTGCAAAAGATTGGTACTATGGCATACAAATTGGAGCTTCCTGCAGCTTCTCGATTGCACCCAGTTTTCCATGTTTCATGTTTAAAGAAGGTTATAGGCGACAAGCTCCCAGTTCAAACAATATTGCCAGAACTTGACGAGGAAGGAAAAATTATATTGGAACCGGAAGCAGTCACAGAAACAAGAACTCGACAGCTACGAAATCGATCAATTTCAGAGTATCTTATCAAGTGGAAGAACTTATCCGCTGAAGATTCCACATGGGAGGATGAGAATTTTATGCAGAAGTATCCAGAACTACTCAAGCGTTGAGGACAACACTTTTTTGAAGGAGAGGGGCATGTTGGGTCCCTATAATACTAGTGATTACCCCATTACTATTGTAGTTATACCCCTTATTTATATTGTTGTGCCCATTAGTGCCCATATTGTTATTATTGTGCCCCATAGAATCCCTCTATTGTTATTTTTGTGCCTTATATTATTATTGTTAGGTCGGCTGGATTATATTGTGACTCCTTAGACTCCTATATATAGAAAGGAGGTTTTTCATTTGAATCATCCAAGAATTGTTCATTTATGTAATGTAAAGGAGGTTGCCCCCTCGAAGAGGCTGAATTCTAAGGCGTGGATCTCTCTTTTCTATCTTTTTGTGAGCTGGTTTCATAACAGTATCTTTCTCGATCAATTCTCAACATATCACCTTTTCCCTTCTGAGGCAACAAGAGATGGGACCAATTAGTTGAGAAATATCCATTCAGTTTTGCTGACCAGTCCCTACTAAGTAGCATTCCATATGCCTTGAGTATGTCAACTACCACTATGTCGATGACTTGTGTGTATTGTGGTTTAACAGCTATCCGAATTAGCACATCTTTCAATTCTCCAATTACTTTTACATTCGTTCTATCCATTTGCATAATTCGAGTTCCAGTTTTCTCGGGTATTGCATGAAGAATTTTAGCAACAGAATAAGGCATAACAGTGGAAGAGGCACCAGAATATACCAAGCAATTGTATACATTCATGTTGAAGATTTCAAATGTGATAAGGAAAGGTGGAGTCATGGATTTTTATTTCCTTCCTATCATGGCTGCACTGACATCTCAGGGGGTTCGATTCATTTTTGATAGAGTGGCTTCCATGGCCGATGGTGTTTGGGTTGTAATGGGGGTACTAATAGGTCTGGATGTCGAATTCTTGGTTTGGCTACTCGAATTGGTGGGAGATTTGCAATTCCGTTCATTCATAGCTTTCAAAAGCAGATCTCTTTGCTGCGTTAACTTTAACAAATCGAAGTATGTGATATTAGCTCGAGATTTCTTAAGATCATCCATAATGTTGTAATCAATGTTATAAACAGGGTAGGGCAGAGTAAACATACCTGTTTTTCCATTCTTAGGTGGGAGTTTACCATTTTGAGTCGCCTTCGTTGCATTTGGAGATGTATTATCTTTCTGTGGATATTTCACAATTGGAGTACTCTTGGAATCACCACTAGGTCTACCCTTCTCAACAGGAACTTTGGGAGCGGATGCCTTCAAAGGGCGAACATCTCTCTTGGCCTGGTCTATAGGCTTCATCATGCCTGCAAGTGGCCCTTTACTTCATGTGTGGATTTCATTAGTGTGGATTTCTGTTGTACTATCTCCTTCATCGTCATCATTCTCATTTATATAGAAATCCCACAGTACATTGATTTGAGATTCCTCGTCCAAGGGCTCTTCTACTTGGTATTCTTCCTCATTTTCTTGTTCTGGCTCCAGCTCCACTATAGGTTCTTCTTTGGTAAGGAGAGATCCGATAAGAGCCAACTCTTCCATATTTAAAATTCCTTCATTGGGTGGAGCAGGCAGTGAAAGTTGGACATGACCACCTTCTATCTTCTTACGATAGAAAGGTTTGAAGGATTTTCGGTTGTTATGATCTCCTCCATTCCCATTTTTACTCTCTCCAGAATTCCTTTTCATATCAATGACTGTGTTCGTCAATTTCTTAATGATTCGATGCAAACCTTCCACATCTGTGGTATCCTTTTCTTTGATCTCAGCCACTTTGTTATCACTCCCATTATTCTTCTTGGATGACTGAGAGACTTTATTTTCTTCAGATGTATGATGACATGCTGTGAGACTGATTATTTCATTCTCAAATTTCACTGCTTCATCGATAGCACCTTGTAAGGTTTGTGCGTTATCCCTCTTGACCCACATCGCAGTAGGGACAGGGAGAGCAGTGATGTAGAATTCCATGAGCACCTCATCAGTAGGTCTAGTGTTAGCCGGGATTCTATTGAGCAAAGTGTTGAACCGAACGTTAAAATCCTTGACCTTTTCTTTGGCTTCAATTTTTAAACGGGATAGTTCTAAAACTAAGGTCACAGGCGTCTTATCATTGCTAAACTTGTCTAAGAAGGCTTGTTGAAAGGTGCCCCATGAGGTGATTGATCCTATTATCAAGCTAAAGTACCATGTGGAGGTTGCACCAATCAGAGTAAAAGGGAACAAGCGACATGCCACATCTTCATTGGCTACCCCTAACATGCACACGGCTAGGAAGAAAGAGTGAATATGGTTATCAGCAATGTCTCCCTGCTCAGGGTCAAATTTAGGCAATACTCTTTTTGCGTCCTTGGGTAAGGCATGATGTTGCCCAAGTACCACTATGACATCCTACTCAAGCTAGGGAGGGAGTGCTCCTGGAGGAGGTGGGGGTTGATTCCCACCTAGAGGAGGCGGTAGAGGTAGATTCCCACCCAGAGGGGGTAGTAGAGGCGGATTCCCACCTGGAGGGGGAACGTTAGCCATATTATGGATAGGGAGGTTCTGGTTGAAGGTTTCTTTGAGGCGTTCTTTGTTAGGATTTTCCAAATCAGGCCAGGGATTACCTTTAGAGGGGGGATCCTCAGGAATTTCCTCCCAAGGAGTGTCAATACTTTGCAAAGACTCTAGCACAATATCTTCAAGAGAAGGGGCTACAGATGTCTCTTCGCTTACAGGAAAGACCTTTGGCTTTCTTTTAGTTGTCAGAGGTAAAGAGTGAAAGATGGGGAGCTGAGAGAGGGAATGAGCATAAGCCCAAGTAAGTACTCTGACTGGTTGTTCCTAAGTGACAAGATACTCCCACAGTCTCTCTTCTTTGGGTGACCCAAACATGGGACTTAGAGGGATCTCTGCTTCTTCGAAATGAGGCTCTTCCAAATGGGCAGAATGATCTTTTCAACCTTTACGATCCATACATTAATCTTTTCGAATCCATGTGCGACATTTATAGATGAAATCATGAAAAGTTGTGGATGGCGGTTCAGGCCCTCCTTCTAGCACCAATTTGTTGATGCGGTGAATTTTCGCTATGCCAACAAAGGGAACCAACCCGATCGCAGACCCCGATTAGATCTGCTTTCGTTTGGAATGGCTAGTTCCAATGGGTTTTAAAGGACCCCATAAACTATTATAGGTGTTGAAAGATTGCTCCTTGGAGGAAGACTTCCATTAAATCAACAAAAGAAACAGCTAACCTATATGTATTAGATCCTATCTATATTGATTCTAACTACTTATGCTAGTCCTAACTATTCTAATCTATCCTGCAGGAGCATAACAAAAAGAGATTAAACATCATATATAGATTCCAAGTCCAAATGAATCAATTACTGGTTCACAGATGAACAAGGCTGTATTAAATCTTAATTGCAATCTAATTACTCATACAGGAATACACATTCCTTTCCATACAAATAAAACTTGCAACTGATGTTTAACAAGGTTTCGAATCAGCAACCGCTCATGAATTAACCATGGTAACAAATTATATTTGAATAACCAAGACTAGTCACGAACTGTCTGTTATCAATATACACAAAAACAAAACATATTTATATTTATGCCAGCAACAACACCCTGATTCTAAACACATGAAAGAAAAGGACGATAAATCGGAAAAAGGCTCCTTCTTGACCCAAACAGTCTTGTTTATTAGCACAATAAATCAAAAAGTTGTTCTGCCCAAAAAAATTAGTCATCCCATCTCTGGAGGTAATATTTATGCAGAAAAAGACTGACCCTCTGTCTTCCCCTCGACTTTCCACCTTCCTCCCCTTTTCAATATACAAATCAAAATATACAGACGTAGAACGGTCGGTGAAACCGCTGACACGTCGAGGTCACATTTGCTGGAGCGTTCTATTTCCTGGGGGGAATGAATGGATGCCGATGGAAAGGAGAATGACTGCATGTCATCTCCTCATGATGAAACTCGGGACAACATCACTTTCGGAATACACAGGTAACGCATGGAAACCCGACCGTGAACGCCTAAGGCCAGATCTTAAATAGAGTACACCTGCATATATGTATTGTTCAAAGACACTCATGCATCTTTTACCCGTAGCCATTCTTGATGCTTACGCATCCGCTCTTCGACCTCACTTGCCTTCTCTTGGTCCACACTGGCAAAAATAATCAACACCAGTTATGCTTATGAAAATATGATAGAAATGCCTAAAAACACAAATCTTGCCCTCAATAAAACTTTTATAAAATTAAAAGGAACAAGTGTGAAAGAATCGGCCCTTGGTTCAGCCAAGGTTGCGATGCGATCAAGTCGCAATCACACATCGCAGCGGGCAGTCACATGCAACATCACCCCTGGTCCCGCTGATTGCGATTTGCAATTGGTCGGACCCAAAAATATATGTGTTGCATTTAATAATCCCGACGGGTCCGCCATATCGCATCGCGCTTTATGTATAAACATTGGGTTTCGCTGATTGCGATTTGCGATTAGGGAGCGGAACTGAAATCATATGTGTTATGCTTAATAGCCCTGTCGGGTCCGTTGTATTGCATTGCGCCTTATATATAAGCTTTGAATTCCGCCGATAGTGATTTGCGATGGGCTTCAGGCCCGAAATTGTATGTGTTGCGCTTAATAATCCTGGCAGGTTTGCCATATCACGGAATGCCTTATGTATGGGCCTTGGGTTCTGCTGATTGCGATAAGCGATGTAACGATGGACCCGAAAGGATATGGACGTGGTTAATTGCATTTGAAGTCCGGAAGGTCCTTGCTTATTGGATGCAAAAGAGGAATGCACAGTGTAACCGTGGAAATTGAGAGATTGCGATAGCGATAAAGGCAAGCATTGAGAAATGTATAAAGACCGAAAAAGCGTAGAAAAACTAAGTTAAATACGCTTGCAAAGTATTTCTATTACAAAAGTGTTATAATAGAAATAAAGGCACGATAGAAGGTTTTGTGGGTTGAGTCCACATACGACCATAGTAAAGAGTGGGGGTTGGTTATATGTGTGGGCATAGAGCACCATGAAGGTTTATGAGGATTGAAAAAGTCCCAATGAAAGATATGAATGAAGGGCTAGACTGGGTTATAAATGAATCATGTTGCAAAGATTTATTCAAGGGGGCTCTTAACCATTAAGAGTTGAAGATTTGACTCGGTAGAGAGTTAAAATCCCTGGGATAAAAATAGATCATTCGGAGAGTTATCATTCAGAGAAATGAAAGATCAAACTTCTAGGGGACCCATTTAAATTTATCACCAAAACAGGTTTTAATAGGGTGGTGGTTGCGGCCAAAACAGGCACAAAGTCCCTAACTTGTCCCACAAAGCCTTAGTCGTAGCTTCCCCTGATACATTCAACAATACTGAATCTGAGACACACAATCATATTGTGTTCTTTGCCTTCCGATCCAACTTCTTCCATTCTTCATCGGACACTCCCGTTGGTTTAGTAGCTAGATCTATCGCGATCCATTGATCTTTATCTACCAACAAATCCTCCATATTGAGTTTCCATAACTCAAAACTCTGACCATTAAATTTCTCGATCTCTATCTTTCCACTGCTCGCCATCTTCTTTCAGCACCATAATCGATCCCGCAGATCTCCCACTGAACAAGGTCTACCATAGGCCCGAGCAAAACCCCTCAGCAACAAAGGAGTCGCCTTCAAGCCAAAACAACTTTGATACCAAATGTAGGTTTTAACCTCGTACAAAAATTACCTACATACGAATTCTAAAACACAGAAAATAAACAATGCGAGAGCATAACACATAAAACACATATACATAGAGATTTTCCCTTGGATCCTAAAACCAGGACTACCAACTTGATTTTTCATTATGTTCCTTTCCATGTTACAATACATATGTATACATGTTGAAGCATCCAATACCATGGACCAAAAACCATTGCGTCCAAAACCATGGACCGAAAACCATTGCGTCCAAAACCATGTGCGAAAACCATGCACAAAACCATAGGTAGGTTCGCCCCACCTAATATAGGGTCCAAAAAAAATTCCCCCAGGGCATTGCCCTAGACCCCGTAGAGGGAGGCTAACTGCCCCCCTCAAACCCCCTGTCACCCTCCCATTGCACAGTCGGCACAACGAAGGAGGGTCTCCTCCCCCGCTCTAATCCCATCGTAAATTACGTGGGCTAGTTGTGGAAAGAATATAACACAACCCAACAATTTATCCACCCATGGTATTGTAAGTGACATCCACCCATGGTATTCATTCACCCATGGAATTGACTCGTGGTATTGTAACTAAAAAATACTATAAGTAACAAGTTACATTTTGTAAAAGGACAGTTGGTCCGCCACAATGTAGCTTTTACAATTATTCTTCATTTTTAATAAAAAAAATTCTTTGTGGTTTTTTTTAATTGGGCATTCTCCTTTTTTTCTTTTGGCATTTCAATTTTTCAGATCTTGGGGGTCTCTCCCCCTAAGATCCAGATCAATTTTTCTCACTTATTTTTCAAGCATACTTTACATGCAGACATTGTAGTCTTGACTCCATATCATTTAAATCTTGCTTAAGTTTATTGTCAATTGGAATATCATTTACTTGTAGCAAATTTTCAAATTTTATTTACTTATGAAGCTTATGTTTATGTGTCTTGAACAATTTCTAAGTTATATCATTGTGAACACTTTCATTTACTTGAGACAATTTTCTTTTACAAGGCATAAATACACTTGCATCACTTTAATTCACTTTCAAGCTAATTTCTTTTTCCAACTAAAGTTACATTTCCAATATACTTTGAGCACTATCTCATTTCCATTATTTGAAGCATTGCAAATATTTCTTTGGAAAACTTACTTTCATTACATTTAAGTATTTTTAGCATAGTTTTCATTTTAACTCAATTAACCTCTAAGCATAAGTTTAGTTGATAGGCATCATACATAAAATTCTTTCTTGGAAAATTCTTCCAACTGGTATGAAGTAAGGTAAAGAGTGTGTGACCCTGCAGTTATGGAGGTGGCTTGTTCCCTTATAGGAACAAAGGCACATGCTGGTTCGTAAGATTGAGGTGAAGAATATCGTTAACAACACCATCATGTCCTCAACTCCTCTTTCTTACAGTCACCCCAATTTGTACCTTTTGGAAAGAGTTAAAGAGGAATATCTCTCACCTAGACTAGGCATTTAGCTTAAAATTAACTAGGATAATTACATCTAACCTTAATTAAGTGCATTTCATATTACTTTACTTTTTCAAGCTATTTTACTTGCAATTTTTATATGCTTGTCATGATGAAAATGCATTGAATTAATTATTTCTAATATCTCATTAGCAAGTACCATAGTTTTCATTTTGCAAGTGAAGTTTTAACTTGTTTCATTTGCAAGTTATTTTATATTGCTTCTTTACATGATTTAGAATTGTGAATGGTTATACTTTGAAAGCATTTCTTTGAGAGAAATTTTAAATCTTGCAAGTGATATCATATTTTTCTAACATCTATTTGATTGACAGGGTTACTTGTGTTTCACTTTGAAACATTTCATTTCTAGAACAAACATTATTTATTTTGAAGCAATATTGAAGGCACTAGTGTTATATGCTCATCTTTTATTTATGTCTTAATGGTTATTGAAGTACATTTCATTTCATATTACTCATTATATTTGCTCATAATCTCAAGTAATCCAAACTAAACTTGAGCCCCACTCTTGAGCTTGAAAGGATTTTTAGAGCAAGGTTAAAGAGACTCTCTGGCCGTAGAATTCTTGCTAATCTTGGGAAAAAGGCTATTCTTGATATCCATTTGCTCTTTTAAGAACAAGTTGAGCCAAACATCATGAATTATCTTTTTACTCCTTGTAATTTTACTAACATAAATGGCTATCCTCTCAATATCCCTAACAAGGCTATAAAAAAATTACCTTCTTTTCAAGGTAACAATGCCATTAGTGCTAAATCACATGTTAAGAATTTCAATGTTTTCATTTTCAAGTGGTGTAACACTTCTAACCATGATGATGTAAAGATGAGACTTTTTGTTACCTCTTTAGAAGATGATGCTCTTGATTGGTTCACTGAGCAACCTGCTAACTCTTATGACTCCTTACAAGCTATCATCAATGCTTTTATGGGAAAATTCGGAGAGAAGAAAGAGAATAGACACTTGATCAATGTTATTAGCAATATGAAGAAGAATGAAAATGAAACCATGGAGGAATTTTATAAGAGATTTAATGATTTGGTGAAAAACATGTCTGCTAGTATTAAATTTCCTGGCGAGTTTCTTTTGTGCTCATATTTGGATGCTTTTTATGTTAACACTTCCTATGAGTTAAGAAGAAAAGAGCTTGCAAATTGTGGTGTAGCTCAAACTGAAGTCATGAATATGGAAAATACTAGGCATGAATCAAGAAAGTCTGAAATTCTTGGTTTTAATAGAGGGCCATCACAATCTCATGAACATAAAGGGAAAGCTGAATCAAAGGAAGTTGATAATGACCCCATCAAGGAGTTAACCTAATTAATCAAGATCATGGAAACAAATCACACTAAAGAAATACAAGGCATAAAAAATAGGTTGGTAGCCATGGAAATATCACAAGTGCAAAGATTCCAAACTAGACCAAATGATATATGGCAAAAGAATAAGGGCCCTCCATAAGATTATAGGCCTCCAATTCCATTAGAATCCACCAAAATGGTAGATCAAGATCCCCATTATTGTAGGTCATTGATGAGTCATTGGAAAGTTGAAATAGCCAATCTAGCCAAGTCAAGATGACTTCCTTCTTCAAAGAAAATGAGAAGTTAGGTGACTCATCCAATTTTACTGCATGGAAAGTCAGGTTGGAGATCATAGCTGATAACAATGATGTTTTGGAATACATTCAAGGAAAATTACCCGAGCCTCTAGAGAATTATTCTGCTACTGTCAAGAATAAGCACAAGAAAAGTGAGTTAAAATCAAATAAAATAATAGCTGATGGTTTACAAGATAGTTTACTTGCATATGTTGAAAACTTGAGAAGGTATAAAGACATGTATGATAAGGTAGTTGGCATGTATGGAGTCAAAAATTTGAATGAAATCATCTCCTTTAATGATCCATGTGGATATTGGTGGCCACCCGCCTATTCCACCTAGACCTCTAGGTGGTTTCATCAGTTTCCTTGCTTATATCAACAATTACTAATTTTAGCTGTTTTTCGGGTCCTAAACTTCTAAAGGAGTTTTGACCCCATAAACATAGTTTTTTTTAGATTCGCGGCATGACCATAACCATGGGCAAGGGCCTATGGTAAATCATGTAGTACTTGGAGAGATATTTCCAATGAGGTATCATACATGTCAAAAAAAAATAATATGACCAAGTTATGACCTCACAAAGTTGGCTGCCCAATTAACCCCAATGAGGCCCACAAAATCTTGGTGTTCCATCTCCTAGGGTTAGGGTTTTGGTTGTTTAGGGTTTTCCCTTGTTGTTCAATAATAAAAAGGCCATTGAGTCTCATTTTAACATATTTCAGAGGCATGTAGCGGCCACATCTCTTCTCATAGATAAGCTACCATCGCCCGAGATAGTTTATTTCCATTTATGTATGTAAGCATATTTTAGTTCTTTGATATTGATGAAATTAATTTTTGTTTCTGCTGCATATCTATGTTGATGTGTGTATCTGTATTTTTTTGTGTTCCTGCATAAGTTTGGATCATTGAAAGATCAACTCAAGGACACAAAGATGAATAAAGGAGAGTCTATGCAATCCTACATAATGAGGATATCTTGTCTTAGATATCAATTGCAAAGAGTTGGGGAATCTGTGCTTGATAGGAAATTGGTAATTGTGACTCTAAGAGGTCTCCCTCCTATTTGGGAAACCTTTATTACTACTATGAGCAACAACAGTGTCCTCCCATCATTTGATGAAATTGTTGGAAAGTTCACTCAAGAAGATGCAACGATGATATCAAGAGGAAGGATTCAAAAGGATGAAGAAGGAGAGCTCGTTGCATTCATCACTCATGACAAGAAGAAGAAGAAACGGAAATGGGGTCCATCAAATTAAAGAAAACCTCCTCCTCAAAATCCAAATAAAAGAAAGGAATTTTTTCACATCGAATGCTACAATTGTCATAAGAAAGGCCACTATGCTTGAGATTTCCTTGAGAATAATATTGGACCATAATACAATACTAGAAGCAACAAAAGCAGGTTCAATGATCAAAGAAGGAGAGATGATTGAAGGAATGATCACAATGGAAGAGATGAAATAATAAGAAGAGATTCTCCAAGTGATCATGAAGAATATCGTCATCCACAAAAGAAGTCAAAATTCTCTATGTATGAAAGCAATGTTGTGAATCGATCTGAACATATTATTATATATGCCCTTACTAGTTCATCTCCTTTGGATTCGTGGGTTAGTTGGTTGGTTGAAAGTGGGGCTACTCATTGCTTCTTTGGTTATAACTAAGTTCTCTCTAATTTGGTAGAGAGGGAGTCAAATTTGAAAATCTTTCTTGGAGACAACTCCACTCATCCTGTTAAAGGTTTTGTGTCCGTCAAATTTCATTTGAATTTGGGAGAGTATATTTTTCTCCATGATGTGATGTATGTTCTAGGATTGAAGAAGAATTTGGTATCAATATCCTCTTTTGAAGATAAAGGGATGAGGGTTTCCTTCATCAGGGGAAAGGTTCTTAGTTGGCATGTTGGATCACCTATGAGAGATGCATTCACATTGGGATCAAGATATGAAGGAATCTACAACATTACTGGAAGACCACTTCTAGAATTGGTCTATGATACTAATAATCTAAGCGAGCTACGAAAATGAAGATTGGCCCATCTACACTATGATGCTCTTCCAAAATTAGAGAAATTGGTCTTAGGGATTCCCAAGGTTCAAGTTCAACATGATGGAGTATGTCCAGGTTGTACTAGTGGAAAGAAGACAAGGGGACCATTCCCCTCTAGCGAGAACAAGACAAATGATATCCTCCATCTCATCCATTCTAACATATGTGGTCTGATTCTTATGCATTCTATTAGTTTCCATCTCTACTATATCACCTTCATTGATGGCTTCTCAAGAAATACATGGATATATTATTTGAAGCACAAGGATGGAGCCTTCGAAAAGTTCAAGGAGTTCAAAACTTTGATAAAAAATCAAACAGGGAAGAAATTCAAAATATTCATGTTCGACAATGGTGGAGAGTACACATCAAAGGAGTTCATTGATTTTTACAAGAAGGAAGGAATCAAGAAAGAAACAATTGTGCCCTATACTCCCGAAAAAAATGGAGTGGCTGAAAGAAAGAACAGGTCCGTTATAGAAGCTTCCATGCCATGCTCCATGATCAAAAGTTGTCGAAGTTCCTTTGGGGAGAAGCAACAAATTCCACCATATATGTTCAAAATAGGGTAACTCATCGATCATTGGACAAAAAAACCCTCAATAAGTATTCACAGGTTTCAAGCCTGATGTTGGTCATCTCCATATCTTTGGATGCCCCTTATGCTTTCATGCGCTGAAGGAAAAAAGGAACAAGTTGGAAGCCTCAGGAATAAAAGATACATTTGTTGGATATTGTGAAAATTCCAAAGCCTTTAGAATATATATTCATAGTCAAATGAAGGTTGAAATTAGCAAGGATGTTACATTCGATGAAAATGTCACCCTTGGAAAAGAAAGGGACCTTCCTCTGCCTCCTCCTCTTGTGATCCAGGTGGATCTTCAAATACAATGGCATGGAAAAGCTCAAAATTCAAAGTGACAGAAAAGCAATTATCTTGACATGAGATTGAAGTTCTCGTCACCTTGATTTCAACGGTGTGAACGACACTCCAATCCGAGTCCGTATGATGAAGTTATGGCAGAAAGAAGGTTGCCTTATTCCTTTGAAAATGAGGCATTTTCTACTAAAAAATGGCTTTAAGCCTTTAAAGGGAAAATCGCAATTAGAGAAGTCAAGTAGCGGGCTTAAGGCAGGCACAGCGGAACCCCCGATCAACGCTTTCCGATTAATTGAAGTCGGGGCCAAGCAATCGGAAATATTGGGATTATCGGATCGGCGGATCGGGTCGGCAGAACCCAAAGGATCATACCAGGACCCCTACAAGTAGCTATGCGATATGCCGATGCGATACGTTGATATAGGCGATATCAGCTATACCGGCGATTGACGATTGATGGTTGGCAATCCCCCACTAATAAGACCATTGAACAACACGATATCGATTTGCGATAAAGGGTCAGACCTGATAGGAAAATAAGCCCGATTTAAGGAAATTTGAAGTCTGGGATTTCAGCTTTTTTAGTGTTTTCTGTATATTATCTGTTAAAATGAAAAAGGGCCATTTTAAAGGGGTTTGTTGCATAGAAAGGTCAGATGGTCTGCCTGCCAATCCTTTCGAGGAAATAGCTTCTATTATAAATAGACAACCTTCGATTCAAGCGCGCCCGTAACTAAAAGAGACATTATAAAAGCCCAATGATTGGAAAAAGTATGGGGAAGAGGAATTTTGGGCATGCAGTTCGAGGCAGAGCTTACAGAAAGGGAGAGAGGTCATTTTGTTTGAATTGGGCAAATTTTATATGGTTTCTACCCCTCTCAATGCCATGGACGCAGTGGTGCTATCCATTTCTCCATCTGACTTCTCCTTTTCTTAGCCATTTTCCAGAATGGAGGTATAAGCCTCTTTTTATGTAAACTAATGGATGCATTCTCTTCTTTTCATGCCATTTAATGAATGAAGACCTCCCCATTGATCGAGCAGGGCTGGGAGACGTAGTCCAAGTTGGACGAACTCCGTTATCAAGTCTTGGTGTCTTATTTTTGTGCCTTTTATGTGTTTTATTCTTATTTTCTTGTGTGCACATTAAATTTTCTGTGTTAAGATGCAATTTTCACATGTGATTCTTTTGATACATCTATAAGCAAAAGATCCTTGGATCAAGTGGTATCAGAGCAGGTCTTTTTCGATGTGAATTGCATGTTTGTATGCTAACAAGAAATAGACTCCAAAGAGGCGAAGGGGAATTATAGCCTTTCGATCCCGAAGCGGGGCATGCACATCAAAGGAGAAGCATGGTAGAAGATGAAGCTCATCTTGAAGAGGAGCGCAATTTCCGCAAGACGACAGAGAATATTAGTCAGTTGGTTTTAAGGCTGGAGAAAGCAGAAGAGAGAAACCGAACAAGGTTTAGTGCATGGAAATGGTGGAGAAGAACCCCATCCTACTCCTTCCGTGAGTGAAGGTTATCCTTCCTCTCACCACCATGATCGTAGAAATTCAAAGGATGCATCTAGGAAACCTTTCTTTAAATTAGATGTTAAATTTTATCTTCCCATGTTTAATGGTGAAAGTAATGCAAAGAAGCTTAATAATTGGATTAGGCAGATTGAGGTCTACTGTAGGATTCAACATATCGTGGAGGATGAGGCAAAGATTCAGATGGCCTCTCTACAGCTGAGCAGCACTGCTCTCGTTTGGTGGGAGAGAAAATTGGAGAGCGGTAAGAATGTGGGTAACCTCTTTTCCTCATGGCTTGATTTTATTTCTACATTAAAGGGAACAGTTTTATCCCTTGGGATACAAGCAAAGAGCTTTAATGAATTGGTGGTATTTAAGACAAGGCAAAGGTCAGGATGTTCAGAGTTTTACAGAGTTTAGAAAGCAAGCATTGAATTTGGGTATTGCACTTGACACACCTAAAGTTGTAACTAAGTATATTGGTTCATTGCATAGCTACATTAGGCATTCATTGTTGTTGTTTGAACCAACCACTATTGACTCAGCTAGTGTAAAGGCAATTCATATTGAGAATAGGGGAAAAAATGAAAGAGATGATCATTCCAAAAAACCACCGTTCAAACCTCCCAATGGAAAATCTAAAGCAAAATGGAAAGGAAAGGAGAAGAAGATGGTAACAACCAAAGAAGGAGAAAGGTCGTATTGCAATCACTACAAAAAGGAAGGTCATGATGACGATAACTGTTGGAAACAGCACCCAGAAAAGAGACCGAAGAAGTATGGAGGAAAAGGCAAGCAAAAGACAATAGCGATTGCGCAACAAGACCTTGGATCCGATTCGGGAGATGAAGCATTAATCACAGCCGCAAGAACAAAAGGTACTCTTACACCTCATGTTAATTCTGAATCGCATGAAGGCACTAGTTCTATAAATGAGTCCCTTCCTAATGATCAAAAGAGAATTGAACTGTTTCATATTAGAGTTGTTGTAAATCATACTAAAGTTGAAACTCTATTTGATACTGGATCCCAAGCAAACTTAATCGCAGAATCCTTGGTAAAGAAACTCGGCTTAGAAACAAAACCACACCCGAAACCTTACCCGCTTGGATGGATACATGATAAAGCAAAACTAAATGTAACCAAGCAGTGTAAAGTAAAATTTGTGATCGCTTCTAAGCTAGTGGATGAAGTAGAATTGGATGTAATCCCATTGGATATCTGTGGCATGGTGTTGGGGAGTACGTATCTATATGACAGAAAGGCAGTCTTTTTCCATCATGAAAACAAATACCAAATAACAAAACATGGGGCAGAATATATAGTAAGGTCTCATCAAAATAAAATCAATTCCAACCTTGTAAGCGTTTGACAAATGAAAAGGTTGGTGAATTCTAGTAAGGGTTGCATGCTTATGGTTGTAAGGGAAAAAGAGGCAGAATTAGCTGACGCTTTCCAGGGTTGTGATCAGGAACATAAACAGGAATTATGTGAATTAATTTCTAATTATGATGAGCTGTTTCAGGAACCGAAGGGATTACCTCCGAAGAGGGAAATCCAACATGAAATCCATTTGTAGCATGACGCTCCTTTACCGAATATTGGCATGTACAGGATGTCAACCATTGAGATGGAGGAAATCAAGAAACATGTGCAGGAATTGCTAGACCAAGGGGTCATCAGGCCGAGCACTTCTCCGTGTGGTTCACCGATTGTCTTAGTCCCAAAGAAAGACGACACATGGAGGATGTGTGTGGATTACCGCGCACTAAACAAAATTACGGTGAAAAATCGTTACCCTCTTCCACACATTGATGACTTATTAGATCAGTTAAAGAATGTTGTTTATTTCACCAAATTGGATTTGCACAGTGGTTATCACCAAGTCCGAATTGCAGAGCAGGATGTGTGGAAAACCACCTTCAAGACCAAACAGGGGCTGTTCGAATGGATGGTGATGCCATTCGGACTTTGCAATTCTCCAGCCACTTTTATGAGGGTCATGAATGATCTCTTTCGGCCTTTCATTGATGAATTTGTTCTTGTATATTTAGATGATATACTTGTCTTTAGTAAAAGTTGGGTTGAACATGTGTGTCATGTAAAGAAAGTGCTTGATGTATTGAAAAAAGAAAAAACTCTATGTAAAGTTGTCAAAGTGTGAGTTCGGGAAAACCTCTTTGGGTTACCTAGGTCATATTGTTGGTCATGATTAGTTAAAGATTGATCCTTCTAAAGTTGAAGCAATTTTAAACTGGCCTAAGCCTACTAGTGTAACTAAGGTCTGTAGCTTTTTAGGTGCAGTCCAGTATTGGAGGAGATTTATTGCTAATTTCTCTGTTATTGCAACACCTCTGCACACATTGACAAGTGTGAAACAGGTCTTCCAATGGGGAGGAAGACAACAGAATTCCTTCGAAACATTGAATGAAAAGATTAGCACCGCACCAGTCTTAGCCTTACCCGATCTCCAATAGCCATTCGAGATCAAAACTGATGCCAATGGTTATGCCATGGGTGTTGTACTGATGTAGCAAAAGAAGACGATATGTTACCATTCTAAGAAGTTTTCTTAGGCTGTGATAAACTATTCCACTTATGACAAGGAGATTTATGCCTTGGTGCAGAGTGTGAAAAAGTGGAAACGCTATCCGATCGGCAAGGAGACCATCATCCATACAGATCATCAGCCCTTACAGTACCTTCAGTCACAAACCAAATTGCAGCAATCTCGTCATTTCAGGTGGATGGGTTTTCTTCAATAGTTTCATCTGGTAATAAAGTATAAGAAGGGCACTAGCAATAAAGTAGCTGATATGCTCTCTCGCCCTCCTATTTCTGCTTCTGTTATTTTGCATAATGCTTCATTGTCTTTTGAGAGTTATGTTGAACAATATGCTAATGATGACGACTTTAAGGAGATTTATGCAAAATTAACCCATGGTTCACAGGTGGACAAATGTCACTTCCAGGGGAAACAATTGTATCACCTTAGTAAATTGTGTATTCCCATAGCAGAACGAGTACATGTAATCCAAGAGGCCCACACCTATCTTGTATCTGGACACTTTGGTGTCAAAAAGACTTTATGTCATGTAGAAAGATTTTGTTTTTGGCCTCATATGAAAAACATTGTGACTCGCTATGTAAAGGGTTGTGTGATGTGTTCTGTTTCAAAGCCCTCTAATAGAAAACTCGGGCTCTACACACCACTCCCTATTCCAAGTCGTCCATGGGAAAGTGTGTCAATGGACTTTGTAGGAGGTTTGCCTTTGTCTAGAAAGAGTCACGACTATTTGTATGTTGTCGTTGACTATTTTAGCAAGATGTGTATTCTAATGCCTTGTAAAAAGTAGATCACTACAGAGCAGACTGCTTCTCTTTTCTTTCAGCATGTTTGGGTCCATTTTGGATTACCCACATCGATTGTGTCAGATCGGGACTCTCGCTTTCTCGGAGAGTTTTGGACCAGCTTGTGGAAGATGATGGACACCAAATTGAAAAGAAGCACGACATTTCATCCACACATTGACGGATAGACATAGGTTTTCAACCGTACCGTGGTACACTTGTTACGAGGCTATTGTGGGAAACATCCCAAGTTGTGGGATGATCATCTCCCATATGTGCAACATTCCTACAACCGAGCAGTTCATTCATCTACGTAGCGTTCACCATTTGAGACATGTTTTGGTTAGCTGCCAAAGGACCCTTTTGATATGATATTTGGAAGGGAAGATGGCTCCAGTGGACGTAATGATAGGGACAAAGCTCAACGGTTCATTCAGCAAATCCAGTTGATTCACCAAGCAATACAAGAGCAGTTGGAGAAAAGTTAAGCCTATTACAAGGCTCAACATGACAAACACCGAGTCGACCATCAATTCCAAGTGGGCGACAAAGTGTGGTTCCACATCAGCAAGGATAGGATGAAGGGAGAAGGGAAGAATTTGTGACCAATCCGGTATGGTCCATTCACCATTCTAGAGAAGATTGGAAACAATGCCTTTTGTCTTGATTTGCCGATATATATGTAGATGTACTCAATAGTGAATGTCGAGAACTTAAAGCTATATGAACCACCATTGATCATGGACACCGATGAGGTGGGCACAATTCCTACAATTGATGATTTTGCACCAGAATATCTCGATGAGTTACCTGAAGACATCATCCTTGATAGAAGGACCAGGACTTCACGGTGAGGAGATGTCGAATACCTTCGAGTTGGTTTCAAGGGGATGCACCCTAGAAAAGCAAAATGGCTGGAGAAGGAAAGGGTGAGGGAACAATTCCCTCACTTTCCAATTGACTAATGAAAGCTTTTGGTGGTCCAAAAGCTCCTCAATGGGGAGGATTGATCCAGGTGGATCTTCAGATATAATGGCATGGAAAAGCTCAAAATTCAAAGTGGTAGAAAAGCAAGTATCTTGACATCAGATCGAAGTGCTTGTCGCCCTGATTCCAATGGTGTGAATGACACTCCAATCCGAGTCTAGATGATGAAGTTATGGCAGAAAGAAGGTTTCCTTGTTCCTTTGAAATGAGGCATTTTCTCCTAAAAAATGGCTTTAAGCCTTTAAAGGGAAAATTGCAATCGGGGAAGTCAAGTAGCGGGCTTAAGTCAAGTGTAGCAGAACCCCCGATTAGCGATCTCCGATTAGTTAGAGTCGGGGGCAAGCAATTAACGATATCGGGATGATCGGATCGGCGGATCAAGTCGGCAAAACCCAAAGGGTCAGACCAAGACCCCTGCAAGTAGCGATGCAATATGCCGATGTGATAGGGTTGATGCAATATGCCGATCTTAGCGATATCAGAGATCGGCGTTCGGTGGTCGACAATCCCCCACTAACAGGACCATTGAACAATACGATAGCAATTTTCGATAAAGGGCTGGACCGGATAGGAAAATAAGCCCGATTTAAGGAAATTTGAAGTCTAGGATTTCATTTTTTTTAGTGTTTTCTGTGTATTATCTGTTTAAATGGAAAAAGGGCCATTTTAAAGGGGTTTGTTGCATAGAAAGGTTGGACGGTCGGCCCGCCGATCCTTTTGAGGAAACGACTTCTATTATAAACAGACAACCTCCAATTCAAGCGCGCCTGTAACCAAAAGAGACATTATAAAATCCCAATGATTGGAAAAAGTATGGGGAAGAGGAATTTTTGGCACGCATTTCGAGGCAGAGCTTACAAAAAGGGTGAGAGGTCATTTTGTCTGAATTGGGCAATTTTTATATGTTTTCTACCCCTCTCAACCCCACGGACGCAGTGGTGCTATCCATTTCTCCATCTGAGTTCTCCTTTTCTCAGCCATTTTCCAGAATGGAGGTATAAGCCTCTTTTTATGTAAACTGATGAATGTATTCTCTTCTTTTCATGCCATTTAATGAATGAAGGCCTCCCCATTGATCGATCAGGGCCCAGAGACGTAGTCCAAGTTGGACGAACTCCATTATCAAGTCTTGGTGTCTTCTTTTCATGCATTTTATGTGTTTTCTTCTTCTTTTCTTGTGTGCACATTAAATTTTCTATGTTAAGCTGCAATTTTCACATGTGATTCTTTTGATACATCTATAAGCAAAAGATCCCTGGATCATCTTGAGAAGAATGATGATATAGATATTTTAGATGGTCCTTCCATGCTCGAATCTAAGATAGATATTGTTGATGATCCCATGGAGCCCACAGATCCCTTAGATCCTCCTTCATGTGATCCTCCCACCAGGAAGAGGCCACTTTAGCTTCGAGACACATTACAATATGATGAGAGACGAGCTCCTATTCAAAGATCATTTAGAGAAAGGAAGAATCCATGTAGGCACCAGGGATATGTTGCAACCATGAGCACTATGATTCAAGACAAACCTCCCACATTTGAAGAAGCCGTAAAAGAACAAGTTTGGAGATATGCTATGGCCGAAGAATATGAATCGATTATGAAGAATGACGTATGGGATGTTGGGCTGAGACTAAAATGGAAATCTATGGTGACTTCAAAGTGTCTATTCAAGATCAAGCATGGAGTTGATGGTATCATTGAGACACACAAGGCAAGATTTGTGGTTGAGGATTATCCTAGAAAGAGGGAGAAGATTATGATGATATATTCACACCTATGGCTCAATATACAACCATTCGTTTGTTAGTTTCCCTTGTCTCAAGTCAAGTATGGACCCTTCATCAGATGGACGTGAAGATTGTATACCTTCATGGCATGTTACAAGAATAATTGTACGTTGAGAAACCACAGGGATTTGAAGTAGAGGATCAAAAGAAACATGTTTGCAGGTTAAATAAGGCATTGTATGGTTTGAAGAAAGCCTCTAGATCATGGTACACTTGCATAAACAGTTATTTTGTGAAGCTAGGATTCACAAGAAGCAATGTCGATCCCAACCTCTACTTCAAGGTAGTCCAAGGTATGCCGTTGATTTTGGTTTTATATGTTGACGATCTATTCTTGATAGGTAGTGAGCCCTTGATGATCAAGTGTAAGAGGGAGCTAGCCTCTGAATTCAAGATGAAGGACCTTGGACTCATGAACTACTTTCTAGGCCTTGAGGTGTGGCAAAGGCCCAGTGAGATTTTCCTTTCACAAGGAAAATATGTTGTGAAGCTATTGGAAAAAATTGGAATGTTGAAAGTCACTACCCACACCAATGGAAATGAACTTCAAGAAATTATGTGGAGAAGCTATAGGACCCAATTTGGCGAATCCATCTGAGTATAGACAGTTGATTGGGGCTCTGATGTTCCTAGTGAACACCCATCCAGACATATGCTATGCAATGAATATATTGATTCAATTCATTACTAAGCCTCTCCATGCACACTGGATTGCTGCCAAACACATTTTGAGATATTTGCATAGGACGATCACACTTGGTATGAGATATTTTGCCGGAGATTTCGACTTCATGGATACACCGGTGTTGATTGGGCAGGAACCATTATCGACATGAAGAGTACGTCGATATGTTGTTCTAGCCTTGGATCTTCCATGATATCTTGGATGAGAAGGAATCAGAAGTTTGTAGCATTGAGTACCCTATAGGTAGAGTATATTTCCCTTAGCATGGCTAGCTGCGACGCAGTTTGGTTAAGGAAGTGCTTTAGAGAGCTATTTGAGCAGGTCCTAGATATTACAGTGATATATTGTGGTAACAAGAGTAGGATCCATTTGGCAGAGAATCCCATATTTCATGACAAATCCAATAACATTCAATATCACTTCATTCGAGACATAGTGCATAGAGGATACGTTAGACTCCATCACATATCGACACATAAGCAGATTGCAGATATTCTCACAAAGGATTTTCCGAAAGGGAAGTTCTTGGTCTTCAGAGAATAGCTTAGACTGATGGATGTGACCCCTCCTGATAAGGGGCATCGCTGATTGAGGACACTGAGACAACTCTTCCCCCCTATTTGAGCTCCCAGGGTGTGGAATTAAGATAGAGGGCTCTTGGGGTTGAGGGATCTTTGGACAATAGGGTATCACCCCTATCTGTTACCCATAAGGTTGGAGATGTTTCTCCCCTATCTTGGTCTTTCCAGAGTATACCCTAGTTGGCATCATACCCACAAGCTGGGCTTGTTGGGATTGTCCCTCCCCGTTTGGCCAAGGGGTTGAGGAGGATTGGGGTGTGTGATCATTACCTTTTGGTAAGTTGGGTATCTCGTCCAAGATTGGATTATGATGTAGGTGTTCTACCACATGAATCTTGAGGGTTATTGTTGGGAAGATCGATAGGTAATAGGATGGGTTGGGATGTGCTCCCTTATATCAGCTATTGCTCGATATGGGGTCAGATGTATTTATCTCACTCATGAGATTCTGGGTTGAATGTACTCCCTGATGTGGTTTCGGATTGAGATATTCTCTCCGAAGATGTAGAGGGTGGTATTGTTAGCTCCCTGATGATTCTTCTTCTTTATATTCGATAATATTTCAACATATAGAGTTGATAAGAGATGGGACATGATATGACAACATGATATACTTGACATATTGATCGATAGTCAGATATAAACATGTGAAAATCTCCCTAGTTGAGAGGGAGTGTTAAATTATGAAACTACAGTCAAATTCCACTTTGGATAACTAATTTTATTGACACGATGATTGAATTTAATTCCTCTTTTCGAGAGGACCTAAATCGACATAAATTTCATCAAATTTGGACAAGGGAAAGTGCACTTATGAAGAAAAGCCCACATATGCACATTTGGACAAGGTCAACCCTAAAAAAAATTGGACACCCTTGGAAGCCTGTAAATGCAAGTGAAATCAAGCTCATTTATATATCACCAATCATCTTCTTCTTCTCTTCTTCATTGATTGGCTCACATAGGTCCGAGGCAGGGACGACAACAAAAGTTTGCAAAAGTCCGAAATTACAGGGTTCAAGGATCACATCTATTTTAGGGTTTTTGGATTATAGCTGCAGGCACGTAACATGGAAAATTAAACCATAGGCATTGGTTTGTAGATATCAAGGGTGCAACTGGAAGCCTCTAGTCGCTCACACAACTCCTCATGCATGCGTCTAAGACTTTTGACTGAAATTAATTGTTGACCAAAGTTGACCGCAAACAAGAAAAAATGTCTCTGATATATTCTGATGCTGGAAACTTATTTCTGAATGTTATTGGGTTGTTTTGTTGATGATATTGTATTGGGCTCATTGTACTCTCTGCTGAACATTTTATGAAAATCTAATAGAAGAAGAATTTCAAAGGGTTTTCCCCCTTATGGGGTTTTTCCCTAGTCTTTGACCAAACTTGGTGTCTCTTGTTGATGTGTTGATTGTCTCCTTTGTCATTTCATTTATTGTTCTATATTCAATTATTGTTAATGAATGGAAAGACTAATTGTAATTGGAAAGATTTCTAATTGAAGTATTGATTTGGGCTAAAGTAATTGATACAACATAGAACAATATGAAAATTTAACACTGGTTGCCTTCATAATGTACTTATTTTTTAGGAAGGTAGGGAATTTGTCATCTCCCTCTTGATCCTTCCCTTCTTTGAAAAAATCATAGAAATCCATCTGCAAACTCATCATCTTTTTCCTCATTAACGATGTTGCTTTCCTTTCCTACCTTGCATAAGCTAGGGTTTCTTCTTTCAGCCGAATCATCGTATTTCAATACTTTGGGTATAGCTCTGGGGTTTTGTCCAAAAACCCTAGGTATTTCTTAATCATTTTCTTCAAAATTTATCTATGGTTTACAAACCCTAGGACTATCAAATCTTCCAAGAAGGGATCATAACACAAGTGTTATAACTTATTCTTTGTTTCTTAGTACCAACAACATATCTTAGCCAATACAATCATAACAATATTATGCAAGGCATATTTTGCATACTTGTTAAGATCCCTTACTTAGGCATACAAGATATTTTCACAGTAGTACAATATACTCTACATTTGAACGTGTATCTAAATGAAATGTCCTTACACAGGTCCAAACATGAATTTCAATTAATGCACCATACTTCAGGATGCCAAACGTTCTGATTACAAGTGTGAGGATCACATATCTCCTTTAACAACCTTATCTTACTTTCAATCATAATTCAAATTTAAAATTGTTATGACATTTCTTCTTGAAATGTGGCTTATATGTTACATCAGGTGAACAATTATTGATTGAGAGGTAATGACCTTACAACTTCTTCTTACAATTAATGAGTATCTCTGAATATGAATTTGACAACAAGGTGAACATCCTTCCAATGAACAAAGTGAGAGTAAGTTGTCTTCAAAAGATGGAATAATGGAATTCTAATGTCCTTCATAAAAATTAAGAGTACCCGCTTTAACATTTGACCTACCAACATTCTTCAAGTGTCACATGCATGTGATACTTTAAAGTACTTTTCAGCCATGGAACTTTCGATTTCCATTTTGTAACATGAATCTAGGTTCTTAATTAGATACTAGGATGTAATCAAAATGTTGGCCATTTGATCATTAGTTGAAATATTATTTAACTCAATGTGCTACTCTATGATCCCTTTAGAATGAAATGGTGATGCATGAACAGTAATTCCTTAGTCTTAGAATGAAACAAATGGTTATTTGAATTCTATATGGTATCCAAAACCAAGTGTAGATTTCTTATCATCCAACCTGAGTCAGTGTTGAAGACATCATATATAGTGAAGAGGATGCAACTTTCCAATGAGAGATGGATGGAGCTCAAATATCAAGATCAAAATATGGTAACCTTCTTTTGTTGTACTTTCATGCTTAAGCATTAGTGTAAACAATCTGGATAAGACTCCTCAAAAGAAAAAAAATCACACATCCGAAATATAAGGATTATGTTATTTGATATAGTAGATCCATTAAATTGTGTCAACAACTTTGCAAAACATGGATACCACTTCTTACAAAAATTGACATGGAACACATTATGCATTTGCTGATCAAACATGCCTTCACATTATTACATTAATTAATATCAATATTTTTTTATTAAATGATTACAAGGCCCCTGATATTTTGAGTTTGTAATGCTTTGAGGAAAGGCTTGTTTGGACCTTTCAACTAATCCTATATTTGAAAATTAGTTTTCAAAAACTCACAATCCTTATCGACATAAGTTATATCAGTCTATTATTCTTCTTTAAATCTAGGAATGTTTCTAAAATAACTTTGATTGAAATAATTGTGAGTGAATCAAGAAATGTTACATACTTCACATTCTAAAGATGGAAATTCAAGAAGGCATAAATTCATGTTTAGAATTTAGAAAACCTTTTACACAGAAAACAACTTTGTTGGCTTCTTCATTGGTTTGAGATGTCAGGACCTACTTCTTAGTCTTTCAAATCTTGGCTTGCTGGTTGAGACATTCCCTTTTAGCCACCTTCTAAGGCTTCTCGACCTCTGTGCTATCACTATTGAGGCTTACGACCTAGCCTCAGTTGTTTTCTCATGAGCAAAGGATTTTCAACCTTCAATCTGATTGAGTCCTTTTTCAGTCTTGGCCCTTTCTCATAGTTACAACATACTCTCAACATAAAAGGTAGATAGTGTCTCCTCCTCCTTTCTGTCCCTCATCATTGACTAGTCTTATTTCTAGGGCACAAACATGAATGAAAATCTTGGCCTATATTCATGCTTCTTAGATTAGGGCTTCTAGGCTAGTGGTAAAACAAACCCTAGAGGTTAAAAATAACTTCTTTAAGGCTGCTCTTTTACCCACCCTCTAATACCATGTTGATTTTTCAAGTGCAATAGATACAATCACACAATTCTGAAACTGATAATTACTTCTAATGATATGATATTATCTTTATCACTTCCTGTTTATCATTAAGCAATTACATTTCAGAAATTCAACCATAAAATGAAGGAGGACAATAGAAAAATGATGCACAAAGACAACACAAATATTACCCTGGGAAAACCCTCCTCTAGGGAAAAACTCAACAACTTTTTCTTTAAAGAAATTATTTAATTCAACAAGAGATACAAATGATATTTCTAGTCAAAATAAAGTCAAACAAACCAACAATATAATCCTGGTAAAACTTTCTTCTATCCAAGTCAAACTGCTACCCGAAATATTTGGTCAAGTCTTATCTGCTAGGCTAAATTTCAACCTTCTTCTTCACCTCAAAAACTCAGTCTGCTACCTTGTGATTTTTCCCAAAAGAAATTCGTCATGCCTTCCAAACATGCGAGACCAACAAAGATAGAATCCACATGTGCAAGGTAAATTAGAGAGAGAAGCAACTCAATCAACCGCTGGACTATCTGGTCATCTTCAGCCTGCTTAACTTGTGACTCTTTCACGTAGATGAATAAAATATATGTTATGTGAGTGATCCAAATTTCCAAGAGGAGGGGAGTGAATTGTATATTTATAGTGTTTTATGAGGAAGAATGGGTGTCTCTTTATCGAGGGTGGACTTGATCATTTAGAGGGTCGACATGATCATTTTGGTGTCAAAAATTTGAATTTCAAAAATTGAAATTTCCCCTTTTTGAAGTTGACTTGAAATCCACATCATATATATATATATATATATATATATATATATATATATATATATATATATATATATATATATATATATAGGGTTTAAAATATTAATTATGAAGACCGACCATAGCTACAAAATTCAATAATAGTGCTACAAATTTTAGAGGTGCTTTCTAAGTTTCAAAATTTACGTCCTTAGGGCTAATTCATTGGAAGAGCATCTATGTGCATCATGAATTGGTATTTAAACCACTCTCCATATGCATCACTATTATTCTTTTGGAGGGTCAATAAGTTATTTTGTTGTTTGTCTCTCACTCAACGATAATATTTTATACTTTTTTTCTTAGGAAACAAATCTTCCAAACCGTTATCCCAAGTCAATATAACACATTTCTACTTCAATTCCTTTTGATGGCTTCCAAAGAAACATGATCATGATCACTTCCTTCTTATATTGATCAACTACACTCTTTTGAAGGATGTTGAAAACCTTCCCATTTTTCAAGAAAAATGGAGTCTTGTAGTGGATGTTATAACCATTATCCTCAAATCAAAACCATTGGAAGATCACATTAAGATATTTCTTATATCGATAATATATTATCAATTATTGTAATATAATCATTAATAAAACCAATATGTAAGTAGACAAGGTAACAATAATATACAAAATAGCATTAGAGGAAATTTGGTCCAAAAGTAGGCCTTCTCAGAAAATTCTAAAATAATAACCCTTTTATGTGACATCACATTGCCATTTAAGCTAGGTAAATCTAGAATTACAAAGAAATAATTAATGATAAATTTAGATTCTTGTACATAAATAATAAATGATAATATATCACACAATAAATAATGTGCTATTAATACATAATAATAATGGAAGTGCACATTCCTTGAAGGAGGTGAGAGGAGGACGATATAACACATTTGGATCAGAGCAGTAAAGGTAATATCTATCATTAAAAGAAATAAATGGAGGGGGTGGCGTCGCCACCCCCACACCTGAAAATGCATGCCATGCAGACTCAGTAGGGAAACAAAGGTTTTACTGTGTGTAAAATGATTATGGAAGGAGGTCTGGAGGCTTTGTAGTTTAATGTTGTGTGCCTTGTTATGGAATTTGTTCCTAAGATTGATTCATAAGGTGTGTTGGAAGGTGGCAAGGAGTTGTAGCGGGACAAAGTCACCAATGTTAGAGTTCAATACTAGCACAACATTCTATGGATATGTTTTTCCACACTCCTCTGTCTCCCCTGTTGAAAAGTCCAAACTTGAATGCCTCTTAAACATGGAATTGGCCTTGAATTTTCATAGATGTCTATTGAAAGATACCTTCATTAGGTAAGTTGCATGGTGTCGTATCAAAGTTCCTTTTGTTTTGCATGAGCCCGTTTGTGTATAAAATAGGGATGGGGCAAGAGGTATTTCTATTTACAATCCCAATTTAATTTTCTTTGTCATGTGTTTTAGATATAGGGAGTGAGAGTTTTCTCCCTTAAGAGTTTTTGATTTTCGACCTGCTACTGTTGAATGTATGCATGCTTCTATATATCTGAAGTCTAGTTGTATATAAGGATTTACCAAGCATGAAATTCATTCCTAGCCCTGACCATCCATTGGTGTATGTTGAAAGATATTTCACCTGCATAGCCACATGGCGTCGCTTCATAGTCTCTTTTGCACTGAATGAGTGTGTCTGTGTAGCAAGTTGGGATAGGGTGGGACAAAATTATATACATAGTCATGTTTTAAATGTTTTCGACATGCACCTTAGGGATGGGACATGGGAGTTTTTCCACCGGGGGGTTCTTCATTTTCACCCTATTACTGTCGAGGGATTGAATGTTTCTATCTATCCAAACTCTGGTGTTACTGTTAGAAACCCTGGGAAAGAAATTCACATTTTACTTACAATAATCTGACCGCCATGCACATCTAATTTCTAGGGATTTTGTCTCTTGTTGGGAATGGGGTCTTTCTCTTTGTTATGGTTCAACCTACTCCCTGGCACTTTTGAAAGCATGTAATGGGATGGAAAATATGTATATCTAGCTGGACATATCACACCTTTTGGGGGAATTCTCATTTTATTTTCTATTACATTGATCATTGTGGTTATTATTTAGTGTTTCCAGGACACAGTTTCTATAATGGTCATCTTTTGAATGCTTTAGAAGATTATACTTCTTGGCTCAAATTAAAGGGTCGCTACAACATTTGGAACATCAATAGACAACAATGAGGCACAGGTTTCATTATTGTTCCAGGGACTATTCATATGTGATTATCGAAAGACCCACTTCGCAAGGAGGTCGAGGCACTAGTGGGGATCGTGGGATTCGTTATCATGGTCGTGGCAAGGGCCGTGATCGAACTTAGAATCATGAACCAACCACTAGATATAGGGAATCCACATCAGCTGCGTCCAACCACAAGATTGACAACTAGAAAACCTCCATGGAAAATAGTGAGAACCCCAATTTGATATTGATCTTATCAATGAATTCTAGGATTTAATCTCAGAACTTGGACATACCATGGGAAGATGTATCCTCTATGTTTATACCTTAACCTAATACTAGAAAATGAAGACTCTGTTAGCTAGAGCTATGCAAGGGGGACTACAAGATGCCACATGTTTTATTGACAACATGATGAGTATCAGGAATGCTCAACATCATTTGAGATAACATATGATCCTTTTGGACAATAGGACGGCTAGAATTGAGCAACATATTCCTTGTGTTCTCCCTTTAGCTCCTTTGGGCTCTAGTGCAAAAGACTTGGACACTGTCGATTCATCTAATGAGTATCTCAACTCCTACTTGGTGGCATTCCTCATCTTGGAGGTTGTTTAGTGCTATTTGGTTTGATGTTAATGTTCCTTTTTGGATTTTTATATTGTTGCAAACTTTTAGATTCTAGACTACTTACTCAAGAACTAGATGGTCAACAAACTTGATTTCCCATTTGGAAAGTTGAGATCATTTGGCTTGCTTGAGCTGATATTGTAATATCTTTTGGTTAATGGAAGGAAACAACACCAGATTACAAAAAAAATAAAATAATGGAAGTGCACATAAATAATAATAATATATTAATAAAGCCTACAAAGAAAAATACAATTGGGATGCTTTGATTAGTTAATTAGAATGATTGCCACCTTTAACTATATAATAAGTGTAATATGCAATATCGCTGCTTAGTACGTGCCTCTTATGCAAAAAGTAATTGATAATTTTAAATTATATATGTGTGTGTGTGTATTATTAAAAAATAATATAAAAAATAACATAATAAGAGCTTAATAAACTTCATAGAATCTATTTAAATATTTCAAAACTAATTAAAAGTTAAAGATTTTGACCAAAATAAAAAACAATATAACTTGTCTTTTGTACGTATAAAAGTATTATAAATAAAATCAAAATAAAATATTTTGATTTTAAAATGAGTAACGGATTTTCGGCAAGTGGTTTTGATAAGCCGTGGCACTAACCCATGCTATTTTAACAAAGCCTATTTACAAGTTAATAATATCCATGGTTAAATGAGAGTAAATATCAATGGTTAAGAATCTTGTTATATTGTAAGTATTAAGTTTTAATTTAAAAAATGTTGTGGAATTAAATTAGAATAAAATATTTTGAGTATGAAATGAGTTATGGTTTTTGAGCATGTGGTATTGATAAGCTATGGTTTTGAAACATGATAATGTAACAAAGCCTAAATTATTATGATACTTAGCAAATAAAAACTTTTTTTAGATTTTTTATTTTTTAATATAATTTTTATATTGTCAATTCAATTTAAAACCAGATAAAATAAGTCATCAACTAATTAAAAAAAACTATTTATATTTTAATTTTATTTTTTTTTCAAAATATCCAGTTTAATATTTTTTTTTTGAAATTTTAATAAACTTTATAGAATTTGTTTAAAAAATTCAAAACTAATTGAAAATCAGCTTTTTTTACCAAAATAAAAACAATATAACCTGCCTTTAATATGTATAATAATAATAATAATAAATGTAAAAATTCCTATTATTATTATAATGAAAGTACTTAACCTCATCCTTTAGTACCACCTAAAGATCGTTTAGATTGGCAAATAATAAAGGAAACAACTATAAATAATACAAATCAACAAAGAATAATGAACCACTGATGCATGAAACACCATTCGAATAAACCTTTCCCAACATTGAGGAACCCTAGACATCATATTTTTTAGAAAGATAAGACTCTTAAGTAACTAACTCCTTCAACGCATATCAATGGAGCCTTAAGAAGGTCAAAGGCGAAGATAAAAACTTGAACGCAAGACCTAAGTTTGTGAAGGAACTCTTGCTTATCACACACTTAAACTTGAAATACGGATAGGGACTTGTCATCCGTGAACATTTAATGTCAAACCATGCCCTTTCATCTCACTTAAGGGCAAGTAAGGAAGAACAAGACCAATAGATGGAAGAAAATGAGTCAAAGTAAAAGAAAAAAAGAGGCCATTTCTAAATTAGGGACCCAAACCATGGTATTATAACCTTCCAAAAGGGTAGAGATATAAAGGAAGCTTTTAATCCTTATTGATTTTGGGAATTTTTTAAGTCAATTCAAGTAAATAAATCATAATGGAAGAGAAAATAAGGCTAGGGGCTTACTCGAAATTGTTCGTGGTATATGAGTGACCTCATTAACTTAATTGTCATCAATATTAAAAAAATTGACTTGAGAAATGTTGACAAGGAAACAACTTAGAAATTTAATAAACGTAGGTTTTAACTTGTATGGTTAATTATTGTAAATGGATTCTTAATAAAAATAGAAAGGATATAGGGACGCGCACACATATTTAACACAAATATTTTACATTGAAAATTTAAAGTGGAAAAACTAGAAAGAATTTTACAGTATCTTATTTTTTTACAATGTTAAAATACAATATAAACCCCCAATCAATTAACTCTATATTAGAATACAACAATAATTCTTTAACTGGACTTATCTTACCATGGACCACAAAACCGTCAGAAGGCCAAAAACATACCAAAAAAAATGATTGAAAAAAAAAACTCTCAATGAAAGCCTATAGATAAAAACCTATCGATGATTTTTTCATGTTGGGTTAGTCATGCAAAGAATATAAAACATACCCAACATGATCCTCCTTGTTATTTTCTTTTCTAACTGTGGGCCACATGTTTTCTCTATTAATGATCCAGGACAATAATTCCCATTGTTTCTTTGTGCCAAGAAAACTTCTTAGTGCTCATAGGTTTTGTTAGTGAATCTACAATATTCTTTAAGGTGTCCACCATCACTAGCAATACCTTCTTGTCTTCAATAAGTCTCTCACAAAGTTATATTAAAAATTAATATACTTTGTCTTAGAATGATAATTTGGGTTCTTCACAAGAAAAATTGCACTATGACTATCACAATATATCCTTACAACTTCTTGTATCAACCCACTACCTGACCAAAATATTTGTAACCATACTACTTCATTGCTTGCATGAATGGATTTATGTATTCAACTTCTGTAGTTGAAAGTACCACTACAAACCATCTCTTGCTCAATGACTGATTGCTTGACCAAATAGGTTAATATCATACCCACTTTTAAATCCAATGCGATCTAAATCTCCAACTCAATCTACGTCAACAGAACCATGTATATCCAACACTTTGTTTAATCATAGTCTTCCTTGGTAGCACAATCCATAATCAATGTGCCATGCAAATACCTAAAAACCATTTTTATTGCTGCCCAATGCTCCTTCCTTGGTTTTGACATATACCTGCTTAAAATTCCCACTGCATATGTAATTTATGGTCTAGTATAGACCATTACATACATCAAACTTCCAAGCACACAGGAATATGGAACATGGGACATGTCCTCTTCCTCTTCCTATGTCCTTGGAAACTAATTTCCAAATAAATTTATACCTACAAGAATGTGGACCTTTACTGGTTTACATTCCTACATAATAAACTTCTACAGTATTGTCTTGACGCACTTTCTAAGATTTAACTGGAATTTCCTATTTCCCTATTCTATTTTATTTTCCATTCCCAAAATGGAATTTTCATCGCTAAGATCCTCCATGTTAAATTTAGAGGACAACTGAGTTTTCACATCTTGGATGTTTTCCATGTCATTTCCAATCAATAACATATCATTGACATACACACAAATAAATATGATGATTACCAACTACTTTGAAATATACACAATGATCCACTTTTCTCGATGCGAAACCAAGTCCCAATATATAAGTATCAAAATTTTGATACCACATCCTTGATGACTGCTTTAACCCATATAGGGACATTTAGTTTGCATACCAACTCTTTCTTTCCCTTCACTGCAAAGTCTTATAGTTGCCTCATGTAAACTTCTTCTTCTAGATCTCTATGTGGAAATGTTGTCTTCATGCCCATTTGTTCTACTTCAAAATAAAAAGAAACAACAATAGATAAAATAAATATAATAGAAGTTAAATTGGCAACTAGAGGAAAAATCTCACCAAAATCAATTCCCTCTACTGGGCAATGACCATTACATACATCAAATTGTTAAGCACACAAGCATATGGAACACAGGACATGTTTTCTTCCTCTTCCTATGTCTTGGAACACTAATATGTAAATAAATTTATACCTAAAAGAATATGGACCTTCATTGGTTTACATTCCTGTTGACGGTGTTGGACCTGCCAACATGTAAGGGGATCTCCTCGGTAAGAAGTCCCAATTAGACCTCAGACCATTTGGTGTAGGAGTCCCAGTAGTGGGTCATACAGTAATGCCTTGACCGCGATTTTGTACAGAGGCAAGTAAGATGCCTATGTTGGTAACAAGGGTGTGACAGCTGCAGTAAGCCAAGGAAGGTGTATGAGAGGTTCTAACACAATAAGGGTGAGGTGAGTGCGCCCCTTGGAAACCTGTAATAGTACACAGCTTGGAAGGGAACACACGAGCGAAGTTGCATCACAAGCTGGAAAGTAAGTGAGCAATCCAAAGTGATGGTTAAACCAACAACACATTTAAGAAAGATTCATACATACTTATACATAATAGTCTATACATGTATGCGTAAGCAAACCAATACATAAATCATTTAGAGTAAACCAGATAGCATAGAATACAATACAACATATGCATGAAACGTGATGGCTTTTGTTATATTAAGAAGTGTAAGTTCCGGCCATACAATACATCCATGTCCAACCACTAGTTCCAATAGTGGAACGTTACAACCACAACTGCCTGCTCCTCCAAAGAGATGTACTAGCTCTACGCAGTGGAGAAGCCAAGGCTCGTTACAATATTGTCCAAGCTTTCTCTAAGATACTCCTATCGAAGCTTGGCTGACCAAAAGCCTTTACAATGAGTTATGAGGTTCTATTTATAGAAAAGGGTGGGGTGACCCTTGACATTCCCCTTTGTGACAGTTCATCTACCCTCATGACTCTTCATCTATTGTATGACTGTTACATCCAACTATCTACACTTGAAATTCCACTTGACAAGATGTTACATTACAATGCACATGTGCTCATGTGAGACAAAATGGCTTGAGCAAGCCATGCAAGACATCACTGACACTTGGTCTGTTGTGGTGAGACCAACTCTTTGACATGCTTGTGATGGTGAAGGTGGTGAGCTGATGCCAAGCTTCGTCGTCCGTTGATGGTGTGCATGCACTCCATGGTGACATCTTGCTGAAGTGAACTCTTGCTTCCGTTTCATTCGGGTGCATTGGTATGGCTCCTCCATCCAACTCGTCTACTAGCATGTCCATGGTCTTCTTGGTGCAACTGAACCATCAACACATTGATGCATAGTGTCCATGCTGATCTTCCTGTGCATGTTGGTGGTCATGCGCATCAAATGTCAACTACATGTTCAACTCCAGTTGGACTTGCTTCTTGTCTTCGCCTTGGTGAATGTGCTGAATGGGTTGGATCGCATGCGTTCTCACAATGACATGCATGCTACTTAATCCCTTGCATGCGATCAACAACACTGCTCACCGTGTTTGCTCCGTGCCAGCTGCTGGGATGGATCTATAACTTGTATGGGCGCAATTTCATCCGTGAGTGCATGTTGTGCCCTCTATTGTTCGTGTTCCTGCTGCAACTCATTCACTTGTCTACGCAAATCATGTTCTTCCTTGAGTTGCTGCTTCAGCACATGCAACTCCTTCTTTGTTCCATTCTCTTTCTTTGCTCGATCTTCATGTCGCATCGTCGCCTCATAGCCTGAGTCTCCAAAGTTTCTTTCATCATCAGTGGATCCGCTTGAGCTTGCAACTTTGTTCCACCTCCATGTTGTCAACAACCTTCCTCTTGCATTCATTGCATCTAGTATGCTGCCTTTAGCTTTTGTTCATGATGTTGCTCGCTATGATGCTGCAACCATCACATCTTGATGTCCTTTCCTAAGAACAACTTGATATCTCCGTGAGTATGCAAGCTCATGGACACTTGATCGACTGCATCCCCAAGTGTGCTTTAAATGGTGTCTTCGACTCTGCTCTCTTGGAAACCATTGTACCTGTGTTGCTGAGAGGCAGCTGAACACCTGCGATATCTAGAGACATGGCAACACTCATGGCAAGCAACCTGTGAGTTGAAAACCAAAATGAACTTGAGAACTAACTTGCAACATACCTGTGTGATTGATCATGAAGGTTGCGCAATTTCGACCGAGTGGCCAGGAGACTGACTGCTAAGATTGTGCAAGGCACAGTCTGGGTTGCTGGGAGGATGACTGACTACTGAAACTGTGCAATGCACAGTCTAGTTTGGCTGCTGACTGCTGGAGTTGCATAATGCACAATCTCAGCTAGCAATGGTTGTAGGCTCAATGACTGCATTGCGCAATTTTCTGGGCCAACAACCACTGTCCCTCAGAATTTCACAATGCAAGACTGGAGGATAGTCACTGGGAAGAAATGTGCATTTCCTGAGAGGAAGATAGAGCCTTCCCTCTTAGGATTCAATGCTACCTTGGTGAGGCAGAGTCTAGACCAAGGTTTCCTAGACTCGCTGACAGGACTGAAAGCAAAAGTGAATGCGGATGCATGGAGATGCTGAGTGTAAGCATAAGTGAATGATCGTGCATGCAAACGACGAATGATAGATTTAAAAAATGAAACAACGCGCATGTGAGTGAGGCGAGTCACCAAATCAACGAATGTTTGTGAAAAATAGTTACATGCATGCGACATCAGTGAGATGTTAATGAATACTGAAACGATGCTAGTATAAGCTAGTATGTATCAAAACGACAACAAGAACTCACTGAAATAAAGCAGACAATGTTCATACGAAGCGAAACACAAAAAGCGCCAGAAATGCAACACAAGACATAGAAAGCGAACTTACCCCAAAATAGTTGAGTTGAATGTGCCGATAGCCCCTAGATGTGATGTGGGATGTCAAAGCTGTAAGGTTGATGTGAGGAATGAGCTCTACAACATCCGGTTGATGAGTTTTGATAAAATTGAGGTTGTGATGCACATGCAACAAATCTATGGAAAGCGACACTTGATGGGAGGTTTCTGAAATGCTCCTTGCATGTGACCTCCAACTGCCAAAAATACATCCCTGAAACAAAGGATGCCTTTGAATGTTGCCTTGGGAGAAGAAACCCATGCATGCAAGTATGTTTTTCCTGGTCCTGAAGGAAACCGATCAACTCAACTGCACATGCAAGAGGCTACTCAATTGCTGGGAGAAAATGCGCATTTCTAGCTTGAAGATGGGCTGGATGCTCAAAAGATTTGTGCAATTTCTGGGCAGAGCAGCTGACTGCTACCCAGATTTGTGCAAATTTTGGGCTGAGCAACCCAGCTAGGAAGCATTGCACAATTTTCTGGGTGAAGCTTGCTTAGCAAAATTGCACAATTTTGGGGCCCAACAGGCTGCCATCCAAGATTGCGCAATTTCTAGAGGGAAGGCTGATTTCCCTCTATATTTGCAAAAATTCTCGAAGGATCTTCTCAGCTTGTAGCTATACCAAGTCCGGATGAACAACTTGTGAGGGGAATGCATCAAATTTTTATCGACGGGCTGTCTTTCTGCAATAAAATCACTGGAGCTTGTGTACTTGAAGAAGCAAGACATGCTACTATGAAGGTTGGTAGGGAGGCTCTAAAACAAAGCTAAGGAAATTTTTTGGAGGGTGGTTGTAGCTGCTACAACAATTCCTTTGTATTAAACCTTTGCAATATTGTCTCGACACATTTTCTATGATTTAACCAAACTTTCCTATTTTCCTAATTTCTTTTAATTTCCTTGCCCAAAATGAAATTTGTAGCATCAAGATTCTCCATGTCAAATTTAGAGAACAACTAAGTTTTAACATCATGGATAATTTCCTTATTGATTCCAATCAACAACATATCATCCACATACAAATCCAAATAAATAAGATAATCACCTACTAATTTGAAATATACATAGCGATATGATTTGTTCCATGCAAAGCCAATCCCAACATACAAGTACCAAAGTTTTGATACTTGGTGATTTCTTTAACCCATATAAGGACTCTACCTTGCATACCACTCTTTCTTTCCCTTATTGCAAAGTCTTATGGTTGCTTCATGTAGATATATTCTTCTAAATCCCCATGTAGGAATGTTGTCTCCATGTCCATCTGTTTTACTTCAAAATCAAAAGAAATAATAATAGATAAAATAAATCTAATGGAAGCTATATGGAAACAAGAGAAAAAATCTCACGAAATTCAATTCTCTCTACTTGGCAATAACCTTTTGCCACTGATTGACCTTTGTATACATCCACTTTGTCTTTTTCATTCAACTTCTTCTTAAACACCCATTTTTTTCCAATGGAATTTCTTTGAGCTAACAATTCCACTAGATCCTAAGATTCATTCTTGGACAAGGCTACCATTTCTTCAACCATGGCCTTTTCTCATAGTTTTCCAACCTCTGAATTACTACCTCCTTAAGAGTTCTAAGATCATCATCAATAATAAACAAAGAAAAATTGAAATGGAAATTGGGTGGAGTGTACCTGTTTGGATGTCATTTTTCCTAAACCAATCTCCTCAATACCAAAGAATGGTGTTATTCTTATTTTGATTCATGTTCTTCCCTAGAGTCTGATTCATCATCCTTAAATTCAAACTCTATTTTATCTAGTTCTTTCTCCCTTTGTAGGACCTCTTGTTTGCTAACATCTTTGATTTCTCTAAACACCACATTTCAACTATACACAACTTTCTTATTTTCTTGGTTCCAAAGATTATAACCTTTCAAACAACATTTATATCCAATAAAGATACAATTTTCATCTTTATTATTTGTGTTACTCATATTCTCCTTTAGAATCTATACATAAGAATCACAACCAAATGCCTTAAGATATTTAGGAGAGGGTTTCTTACCAATCCATATCTTATGCATTGTCATCCAACATTAAAGAGGGTGATCTATTTACGGGGTAAAACACAATACCCACTACCTTGTTGAATATTGAAAAGTGTGGAGCGAAGTACTCTTCTCAATATTCTCAACAATTAAATAGATTACATAGGAGACACAATAATAAATGACTAGAGTGAGACTCAACTAGAACTCAATTGAACTTGATTGAAATCAAACTAACTATGACACTTTGACACCTAGCAAGTGGTTGGAATTGGTTTCTCCAACACCCCCCTTAATTACAACCACAAAAATTTAAACTAAGTTTCCTACTAGTTTAAGTCTCAACTAGGCTTATAAAAAAAAAATGAGAATAAATCTTAGGTTGGATTTCCTTTTCTTTTTCTTTTCTTCCAAATCCTGTAGCCTTTGAATTGCTTCAACTTTTTCTTTTTAATTGTAGGCTTCAAATTTCAGTTTATGGTGTAGCTCTTCTAGTGTTCTAGGCTACCCATGTATATCCTCTAGTTGTACAAAAGTAAGCTTGATGTGGATTGTTGCCACATGTCATCTTCCATTGTGTGATTTTCATCATCAATATTTTTCTGCAACATAAGTCCATAATAAAAATTGATCTCTTCAACACTCTAATACCTGAACATTTCATTAATATTTTCATTTTCTATAGCGTCCATGCTGTTGTCAACATTTATTTTTGAAAATTATGCATAGACTTCATCAAAACATGGTGTTTCAAGCCATGTTTCAAGGAACTTTAACTCTTCTTCATAATCTTCCTTCTTACCTGCACACTGGAAATCAATGGTAAGTTTAAAGGCATTTTCAAAACCATATCGATTCTATTCTTTTTTCTCTGCAATGAGAGCTTTCTCCTCTTGTGCTTCCTTCTCTAATTTTGTCGCTTCCACTTCTTTACTAACTAGTGTTGCTGCAAACAGGTTGTCTTCCACTTGGTTTTTAGATCCAAGTGGGATTCTTTCACCAAAATAACATCATATCTATGATATTTTCTAATGCATCATTTACAACCACTCATCTCTGGCTAACAGTTCTTCATCAGAGCTAGAATCAACAAATTTAATTGTTTGATTCACCATACTGCTGACTTCTCCACTGGAAGCTTCATTGTCATCAACAAGCTTTGTCGCTAGATTCGCTAAGTCGTCATCCACTTGTGGCTATGCATACTAGGATTCACAAGCATCTATGTGCTCTTTTTTTTTTGCTGGTAACACACCATAATCATTCTCATCCACTTTCAAGTGGGATAAACCAAATTATTCATCTCATTGTAGATTTGCTGCTATGTATACACCTTCATCTTCAACTTGAATACTTCCCCTTACACCAAAATGCCTCTCAAGGGTATCCCAGACCTCCGTGGCTGTCTTTGCATCTGCAATGAGTGGAAGAATGTTGTCATCTATGCATTATTTTATGAATTTTAATGCAAAGGAATTCTTTTTCCTTTTGGCTTCCAACTCTTTCAAATAGATCTCAAACAACTCTTGTTGTTGCTTTTACTTTCTAAGCCTCTTGGCTTTCTCCATTTGTTAAGCACTAGCTGAATGTGGCTTAACAACAAAATCAACTTGAAAACATAAAAAAAATTTCTACAATGCAAACTTTTGGCTCGTGGTTATGCCTTTGCAAGCTCTTAAAACTATTCACGTAATAGGGTTTGGCTTCTTTGCTACATACCTTCAAATAAATTCGATTGTCAACTCTGGCTCTGACAGCCTTGTTTGTGGATGTGGCTCACAGTGGTGGAATGCAACAATGATGGTCCAAGAATCTCAAATGGATTACCCTTTACAACTCAAATATGCCACTCAAATTGATTCAAAGGGAAATTTAAAAACTTTACCACACAAACTTACTTTTCCCTTTAAAAAGGAATTCAAGGAGATTTTATTTTATTTTATTTTTTAACTTTTTCCCAACTTAAAATATAATTTCATAAGTGTGCCCCATTTTTAATAGAACCTTTTTTTAAAATTTGAATGAAAAGTATATTAAAACTTTTAATGCTTTTAACTCGACCAAGAAAAAACTTCCTTCATAAAGAAAAACTTTTGAAACAAAAATTTCCTTTTTGTACCTTGTTTAGATAGTTGTGCTCCCAATTGACCATTCAAACAAAACTTTAACTACATGCATATTTGTGCCCTTGTGCTCCCAATTGACCATTCCAACAGAAGATTGGTTGTGGGAAGATTTATATGTTTTTTTTTTTACTTCACTTGTATAACACACTTTCGACGAAGGCAAGTCGTGGTCCAAAATTGGTGCAAGTGATGCTATATAATGCGACTCTTCAAGCTTCTCGGACCCGTCTGTAATGTTTCTTTCAATGATTTTGGGGTGCGCTATTATGAACCCCTCTAGGAAATTTAAAAAAAGTTTTCGGCTTTCACTACATTGCATAATTATTCTTCTTGGCACTCAATGGATTGGTAGAAACAAGCTTCTTAGCAAGAGCAAGCTTCCTCATAGTTTGTTTCTTAAAACAATGAAGGCTTATCATAGTTTCCTCACGGCTCTCTCACCTTCTCTTTTGCTCTATATGAGTCTTATGTAGGTTGAGCTCTGGTACCATGTTAAATATTGAAAAGTGTGGAGCAAAGTATTATTCTCAATATTATGAACAACTAAATAGATTACATAGGAGACAACAATAATAAATGATTAGAGTAGGACTCAACTAGAACTTGACCAAACTAGAGTGAACTCAAACTAACTATGACACCTAGATTGACACCTAGCAGGTGGTTGGAATTAGTTTCTCCAACAATCCCCCTTAATTACAATGACACAAATTTAAACTAAGCTACCCTCTGGTCTAAGTCTCAGCTAGGATTATAATTAAAAAAATTGTTACAACAACTCTTAGGCTGGATTTTCTTTTCTTTTTCTTTTCTTCCAGATCTTGTATCCTTTGATTTTATTCAACATTTTATTTTTGTTGTAGGCTTCAAATTTCAATTTCTGGTGCAACTCTTCTATTGTTTTAGGTTGTCCATGTATGTCCTCTACTTGTACAAAAGTAGGCTTGTATGTGGACTACTGCCACATGTCATATTTTATTGTGTTCTTTTCATCATCAATGTTTTGTTGCAACGTAAATATACAATACAAATTTATCTCTTCAGAACTCCAATACTTGAACATTTCATTAATATTTTCCTTTTCTATAGCGTCCATGTTGTCTTCAACATTCATTGTTGTAAATTCTGCGCATAATTCATCAATGCATGGTGTTTCAATCCAGGCTTCAAGGAACTTTAACTCTTCTTCATAATTGCCACGTTTACCTACACATTGGAAATCAATGGTAAGTTTAAAAGCATCCACAGAACCATATTGATTATGTTCTTTCTAATTTGCAATGAGAGCTTTCTCCTCTTGCACTTCCATCTCCACCTCTGTCGCTTCCACTTCTTTACTAACCTTTGCTTCTGCAAACATGTGGGCTTCCACTTGGTTTTCAAACCCAAGTGGGCTTGTCTCACTAAATAGCATCATATCTATGATATTTCCCTATTGCATCATTTGCAACCACTCATCTCTGGCTAAAGATTCTTCATCAAAGCTAACTTCAACAAATTTAATTGATGGATTCACCATATTACTGGTTGCTCCAATGGAAACTTCACTGTCATCAACAAGATTTGTTGTTGGATTCACTAAGTCGCTATCAACTTGTGGTTGTGCACAGTGGGATTCACGAGCATTTGTGTGCTCTTTCTTTGTTTATGGTAACACACCATCACCATTCTCATCTACTTTCAAGCGGGATTCACCAAATTCTTCATCTCATTGTAGATCTTCTACTATAGATCCAACTTCATCTTCAACTTGAACACTCCCCCTTACACCAAAAATCCTCTCAAGGGTATCCTAGGCCTCCTTGGTTGTCTTTGCATCTGCAATGAGGGGAATAATGTTGTCATCTACACATTCTTTTATGCATTTTAATGTGAATGCATTTTTTTCCTTTTGGCTTCCAACTCTTTCAAATAGCTCTCAAACAACTCTTGTTGTTGATTTGACTTTCTAAGCCTATTGGATTTTCCCATTTGTTGAGTGTTGAATCACTGTGGCTTAACAAGAAAATCGACTTGCAAACATATAAACTTTTCTGCAGTGCAAATTTCTGGCTCGCGGTTATGCATTTGCAAGCTCTTAAAACAATTCATTTAATAGGGTTCATCTTCTCTGTTTCATAACTTCAAACAAATTCGGTTGTCAACTCTAGCTCTGACAGCCATGGCTATGGTTGTGGCTCACAATGGTGGCATGCATCAATGGTGGTTCAAGAATCTCAAATGGATTCATCTTGACCACTCAAATACACCACTCAAATTGATTCAAATGGAAATTAAAAAACTTTACTACTAAAACTTACTTTTCCCTCTAAAAAGGAATTCAAGGAGCAAAAACACTTTTTTTTTTAACTTTTTCCCAACTTAAAATTTAATTTCATAAACGTAACCCCTTTTAATAGAACCTTTTTTTTTTAACTTTGAATGCAAAGTCTATGAAAACTTTTAGGGCTTTTAACTCGACAGAGAACAAACCTTCCTTCATAAATATTTTTTTTTGAAACAAAACTTTTCTTTTTGTACCTTGTTTGGATATTTTTGCTCCCAATTGGCCATTCAAAGAAAAATTTGATTATGGGTAGATTTGTACCCTTGTACTCCCAATTGACCATTCCAATAGAACTTTGGTTGCGGGAATATTTGTACCCTTTTTTTTAATTCACTTGCGTAACACACCTTTGGACGAAGCCAAGTCATGTTTGTCCAAAATCGCTGCAAGTGACACTATATAACATGACTCTTCAGGCTTCTTGAATGCATTTGTAACACTGCCTTTAATGCTTTTGGGGTGCGTTATTGTGAACCCCTTAGGAAATTTTTAAAAAGTTTTTTACTTTCACTACAATGCATAGTGATTCTTCTTGGCATTCAATGGCTTGGATGCAATAGGATTCTTGGCAGGAGTGATCTTCCTCATAGTTGGTTTCTTCAGACAATGGAGGCTTCTCACAATTGCCTCGCAGTTCTAATCTCACCTTCTCTGTGCTGTTCTTAGGGAGTCTTATGTAGGTTGATCTTTGATACCATGTTAAAGATTGAAAAGTGTGGAGCGAAGTACTATTCTCAATATTTTCAACAACTAAATAGATTACATAGGAGACAATAATAATAAATGAATAGAGTGAGACTCAAATAGAACTCAACCGAACTAGACTGAACTCAAATTAATTACGACACTTGGATTGACACCTAGCAGGTGGTTGGAATTAGTACAAAAGTAGGCTTATATGTGGATTACTGCCACATGTCATCTTCTATTGTGTGCTTTTCACCATCAATATTTTGTTGCAAAGTAAGTCTATGATAAAAAATTATCTCTTCAGGAGGACTCCAATTCCTGAACATATCATTAATATTTTCATTTTCTATAGTGTCCATGTTGTCTTCAACATTCATTGCTACAAATTTTGTGAAATCCTCATCAAAACATGGTGTTTCAAGCCATGCTTAAAGGAACTTGAACTCTTCTTCATAATCTTCCTATTTACTTGCACATTGGAAATCAATGGTAAGTTTAAAAGCATCTGCATAACCATATCGATTATTTTCTTTCTACTCTACAATGAAAGATTTCTCCTCTTGTGCTTCCTTCTCAGCCTCTGTCACTTCCACTTCTTTACTAACATATGCTACAGAAAACCGATTGTCTTCCACTTTCTTTTCAGTCCCAAGTGGGCTTCTCTCACCAAATAACATCATATCTATGATATTTTTCTGTTGCATCATTTGCAACCACTCATCTCTAGCTAACGGTTCTTCATCAAAGCTTGCATCAACAAATTTAATTGCTGGATTCACCATACTACTGGTTGCTCCAATGAAGACTTCAATGTCATCATCAAGATTTTTTGTTGGATTCACCAAGTTTTCATCCATTTGTAGTTGTGCACAGTAGGATTCATGAGCATCTATGTGCTCTTTATCTGTTGCTGGTAACACACCATCATCATTCTCATCCACTTTCAAGGGGGATTCACCAAATTATTCATCTCATTGTAGATATGACGCTATAGATCCACCTTCATCTTCAACTTGAATATGCCCCTTTACACCAAAACCCCTCTCAAGGGTATCCTAAGAATCCTTGGTTGTCTTTTCATCTGCAATGAGGGGAAGAATGTTGTCATCTACGCATTCTTTTATGCATTTTAATGCAAAGGAATTATTTTTCCTTTTAGCATCCAACTCTTTCAAATATCTCTCAAATAGCTCTTGTTGTTGCTTTGAATTTCTAAGCCTCTTGTCTTTTCCCTTTTGTTGAGCGTTTGTTGACTCTGTCTTAACAAGAAAATCAATTTACAAATATAACCACTTTTCTGCAATGAAAATTTCTAGCTCACGGTTACGCCTTTGCAAGCTCTTAAAATAGTTCACTTAACATGGTTTGGCTTCTCTGTTGCACAACTTCAAACAAATTCGGTTGTCAACTTTTGTTGGAAATAATACTGAGAGGGGGGGGGGGGGGTGAATCAGTATTATCAAATTCTTATCAATCTATCTTCCTTATTTATACTTTGAATAATTCTTCAAATATTGACCATTACTTTGTATGTCAGTATCATAAAATAATGAGCAGGAACAAGAAAAGCAAATAGTCACACAAAAGAACACCAGATATAAGGTGGAAACCCAATGTGGGTGAAATCCACCTGCTGCAATATGTCTCTATCTTTTTCAATTAGAAACTCCTTTTACAATGAGTTTGTACTGGTGCAGTCCTTTACCAGTACGTAGGCTACAACCTACAGAGAGCTACAACCCTCTCTCATTCTCCAGCTTCTCCTGGAAGGGAGCTACAACCCCCTTAGCTCTTGTACTAGCCAAGATACTAGTATGTAGGTGCTGTCCTACTGAAGGCTACAACCTTCTCTTTCTTCCAGGGACCACGTTTCATAAATTTTCAGACTGGATCCATGAACATCAATCAATCATCAAGTATATCTGCATCAAACAATCTCCTTTTCCCAATTAGCACTGAATCAAATAACACTTCTCTGACAGCTGTACCCAGAACACAGTAACAGTAACCACACACCAAATTATGAACCCAGAATACTGCAGCAATAGACAGCGGCAGCTAGATTATAATTTAAAGATATACGCTACTTCAACAACCTGAAACCTGCGTGCAGATCTATAAAGGATAATTCCTTCTTTCAAATATTCAGACACTAATTAACCCAGATTGTCAGATTTATAGATCAAGCATGTGCCTCATATAACAGATCAAAATCATGCAAAGATACTATTATTTAAGCATAAAGATTATGACCCATCAAAAGAACTTATCCTTCTTTATGCGCTAAGGTTCCTCCTTCATTCAGATCCAGATCTGCACCATAACCCAATCACAAATATTTCAGATCTAGCACTTATTAGATATTCAATTCATTCGATGATACTTTGCCAAATGATCTCCTTCCTCTTTTATAGTCTTAGGCCTTCCACAATACCACGGTCCAAAACCATAGGATCAAAAAACTGTTGGACTAATACCATGAACCAACCATGAAAGTGCGTGAGATCAATACTTTTGGATGCAATACCACGAGCCAAAACCATAGGATCAAAAACTATAGGACTAATACCATGAACCAACCATGAAAGTGCGTGAGATCAACACTTTTGGATGCAATACCACGGACCAAAACCATAGGATCAAAAACTGTCGGACTAATACCATGAGCCAACCATGAAAGTGCGTGAACTTTTTCTCTACATGAAATAAACTTTTCTCTGCATAAAAGTGCGTGAACTTTTCTCTCCATGAAATAAACTTTTCTCTGCATAAAAGTGCGTGAACTTTTCTCTACATGAAATAAAATTTTCTCTGCATAAAAGTGCGTGAACTTTTCTCTACATGAAATAAAATTTTCTCTGCATAAAAGTGCGTGAACTTTTCTCTCCATGAAATAAACTTTTCTCTGCATAAAAGTGTGTGAACTTTTCTCTACATGAAATAAACTTTTCTCCGCATAAAAGTGCGTGAACTTTTCTCTACATGAAATAAACTTTTCTCTGCATAAAAGTGCGTGAAATTTTCTCTACATGAAATAAACTTTTCTCTGCATAAAAGTGCATGAACTTTTCTGCACTATAATTTATCATCTGAGATGAGTGGGTTGCCATCAAGTACAACATATGTATCATAATGCCAACAATCTCCCCCTTTGGACTTGATGGCAACAACAACCAATCACTCTCCCCCTTTGACATCAAGGGCAAAGGGTTATGCTCCCCCTAAGAACATGCTCCCCCTGACTATAAACCAGATCTGCAAAGAAGAACCATAATCCATCAAACACCATAAATGACCATGAAAGAGATAGAGACGTATTGCAGCAATATTCAGACCAGGATCCATGATCTCCTTCTGTACTTCCTCCATAATGCCAACAATGCATGATATGCTCCCCCTGAACCTGTGCCATTCGATCTTTGACCAATCCGCAACCCAGCACATGTACGCATATACTTCAGATGAACCTTGCGTACAACCAACAATCAGAAGAGATTCAACAACAAGATGATGCATCAACAACCCCCAGCTTTTGCCTGAGGTATTCAAAGGTCTCCCTAGGCAATGGTTTGGTGAGTATATCAGCAACCTGTTCCTTAGAAGGAACATACTCCAACTTGACCTTTTGTTCAAGCACTTGTTCCCGGAGAAAGTGATACTTGATTGGTATGTGCTTGGTTTTTGAATGCATGACTGGGTTCTTTGAAATGCTGATTGCACTTGTATTATCACATAAGATGGAGATGGGTGGTGTACAAGTGATTTGAAAATCCTGCAAGGTCTGCATCATCCAAAGGATTTGAGTGCAGCAAGATGCAGCAGCAACATATTCTGCTTCAGCTGTAGACAAGGCAATCGAACTCTGTTTCTTGCTGAACCAAGATACTAATCTGGAACCCATAAAGAATGCACCACCACTTGTGCTCTTCCTGTCATCCACGCTTCCGGCCCAATCTGCATCAGTATAAGCATGAAGTGTGAGATCTGTATCTCTAGGATACCATAAGCCATAATTTTGAGTCCCTTGAAGATATTTGAAGATTCTCTTTACTGCCTGAAGATGAGTTCCCTTTGGATTTGCCTGAAATCTTCCAACTATTCCCACTAGATGCATGATGTCTGGTCGGGTACCTGTCAAATAAAGTAGACTTCCAATCATAGATCTGTAGGTTGGTTGATGTACTGCTGCTGATTCATCATTTGCACTGAGGCTACATCCTGTGACCATGGGTGTACATACTAGTTTTGCATCTTCCATGCCATATTTCTTCAAAATCTGCTTGAGATACTTAGTTTGAGACAAGAAGATCCCTCCTTCCTTTTGTTGGATTTGCAGGCCAAGAAAATATGTCAATTCTCCAAGCAAGGACATTTCGAATTCTTTCTGCATCACCAAGGCAAAGCTTTGACTCATAGATTCTTCATTGCTGCCAAAGATAATGTCATCTACATACACAACAAGTATCAGCAATTTGTCATTTTCAATTTTTATATAAAGATTGATATCTGCTGATCCTTTTGAAAAACCTTGTTGATGAAGATATTTGTCCAAACGATAGTACCAAGCCCTTGGAGCTTGTTTAAGACCATAGAGAGCCTTTTTCAATCTACATACAAGATTTGGATCATTTCCAAGAATGAAACCATCTGGCTGCTCAATGTATACTTCTTCTTCTAAGTCTCCATTCAGAAAGGCTGATTTCACGTCCATTTGAAATACTTTGAACTTTTGAAAGCTTGAGAGAGCAAGGAACATTCGGATGGCCTCAAGTCTTGCAACAGGAGCAAAAGTTTCTTCAAAATCTATTCCTTCTTGCTGCGCATACCCTTTACAAACAAGTCTGGCCTTGTTTCTAATTACTTCCCCATTTTCATTCAACTTATTTTTGAAGACCCATTTTGTCCCTATAACATTCTTATCCTTTGGTCTAGGAACCAACTCCCAAGTGTTGTTCTTTTCGATCTGCTCAAGTTCTTCATCCATTGCTTTGACCCAACATTCATCTTTGCATGCCTCTTTTACATTTTGTGGTTCAGTGGATGAGAGTAATGCCAAATAGCTTGAAGCTTCTGCAATTGTTCTTCTTGTTTGTACACCTGCTTCTTTTTGCCCCAAAATCTGAGATTCTGGATGATTCTTCTGAACGTACCTGGATGGAGTCTTCTCTTCTACCCTTATCTGTTCCTCTGGTGCTTCTTGAGGTTCTTCTTCTTCATCATTCTGTCTTTGAGGGTAGTCTTCATCTTCTTCGATATTTTCATGATTTACTTGCCTAGGAATGTATCCTTTTTCATCAACCACTACATCAATGCTGTCAACAATTCTTCCAAGTCTTTTATTGTAGCACTTATATGCTTTGCTGTGTGGAGAATAACCAAGAAGAATGCCTTCATCTGCTCTAGGTTCAAGTTTTCCAAGTTGCTCATCAGTATTCTTAATATAGCATTTGCTCCCAAGGATTTTGAAGTGTTTTACCGAAGGAGTCTCACCATACCAGAGTTCATGAGGAGTTTGAGTGCTGTTCACTCGGACATTTGTTTTATTGAGAATAACAACCGCAGCATATGCAGCTTCACCCCAGAAAGTTGTGGGAGTTCCGGACTCATCAAGCATAGCACTGGCCATTTGTTGGACTGTTCTATTCATCCTTTCCACCACTCCATTTTGCTGAGGAGTTCTAGCTGTAGAGAATTCCCTTCTTATCCCATGTTCTTCACAGAAATCGAAAAATTCATTTGAGGTAAACTCCCCACCTCTGTCAGACCTGAGGCACTTAATTATGTAACCTGATTCATTTTCAACCAAGGCTTTGAAGGATTTGAATTTTTCGAATGCTTCGTCTTTGTGCTTCAAAAGTCCTAACCAAACAAACCTGGAGAAATCGTCAATGAATAATATCAAGTATTCTTCTCCTCGAGGTGACCTCGTCCTGAAAGGACCACATACATCTGTATGGACTAGTTCAAGAGGCCTGTTGGCTGATCCTTCCTTCTCCGGGAAGTTGGTTCTGGTTTGCTTACCAAACTGACATGATTTGCATATAGTGTTGTCTGGAATTTTGATATCTGGAAGACCACGAACTGCCTGATATTTGCATGCCTTCCTTATTTGTGAAAAGCTTAGATGCCCCAACCTCCGGTGCCATAACCAATGTTCATCATCCTTGCTCAAATAGCATTGTTGTTGTCCTTCTTCAAATATGTATAGATTATTTGGAGTTCTTCTACCTTTGATCACTATTTTCCCTGTATCAAGATCACGAACACGACATCCGTTTGATCTAAATATCACCTCGGTTCCTTGATCACACATCTGGCTGACACTTAGAAGATTATGCTTCAATCCATCAACATACAAAACATTTCCAGCTTTGACCTTTTCTTTTAACTGAGCAGTGCCTTTTCCTTTTATAGCTGCAGGAGTATCATTTCCAAAAGAGACTTTCTTTCCCTTTTCTAAAGCAGAATATGATTCAAGTTTTTCTTTATCACCTGTCATATGTTTCGAACATCCACTGTCAATGTACCATAGATTTTCTTGTCCTTCTGCATAAAATGCTATCCCACATCTTTCTGTTTGTGGTTCCTTTATTCTCCATGTTCTGGTGCTTGAGGCTTGTTCCTTTGTCTGCTGAAACCTGCTCCTGCATTCAGAATCTTCATGACCAAAGTTATTGCAAATAGAACATTCAACTTCATTTTCAAGAGCCGAAAAGTTGTTATAGGTCCTTTTTGTAATCCCGATCATACTTCTTTGTTTTTGAGCTTCTCTAGTCATGATTGTTTTATATGCAACACATTGAGCTGCTTTGTGACCAAAGTTATGGCAAGAGAAACATTGCCCATTGAAGAAACTTCTGCGATTATCAAATCTACTGACCAAATGATTGTAATTTCTATTGTCATCCATTCTTGAAGCAAATTGAGAAGATTTTACCTGTGGCTGGTTGTAGCTTTTGTTCATCCTTAAGACAGATTGCCCCTGGTTTACCTGATAGTCTTTGTTCGTTCTTGATGTAATTCGTCCCTGCTTTACCTGGTGATCTCCATTGTGCTTTTGCTCATTCCTTCTTGCTGCATCAAGATAACTCTTTGAGGTGGATGCTTGAGATGTTTCTCCATTATACCCCAGACCTGTCTTGTTTAGCGAAGAACGCTGTACATTGATGATCTCATCCAGAGTTTCAGATCCTTTGACAAACTTAAGATTAATAGCCTTTGTTTTCTCAATTTCTTTTCTAAGGCCAACAATTTCACCTTCTAACTTTTCAAGATATTTTTCTTTTTCATCAATTTGAAATTGTAGAGTATCAATGATCATATTCTTTTCTTCTATACATGTCTTAAGTCTAGAAATCTCTTCATAAAAACTATCCACATCTATAGCATCCATGTAATCATCATCTTCAAATGCCATTAAAAGTTTATAGTCATTACCTCGTTCATCTTCATCACTATTTGATAGACCATCACTGTCTTCATGAGTGTAGTAGCTTTTCTTATTTGCATTCTGTTTCTTGTTCCATCTAGCAGGTTCCTTTCCTTTGTCAATCTTATCCTTATGAGGACATTTGGCAGCATAATGACCTACTCTTCCACAAGCAAAACATTTAAAAGGTAGCTTACCTCTGAACCTTCCAGTACCCCGTTGAAGATTTCTGAAAAAATTTGATTCTTCTTCTTCTTCTGGCACGTGACTTGATTCATAGTAGTCTCCTTTGCCTGAAGCCTTAAAAGCAGCTTCTCTCCTGTCTGATGGACCTCCTTTTCTCATTTCATAAGCAGTTAGAATTATGTGTAGCTGAGACATAGTAAGAGTTCATAGATTTTCCTTTTCTTCTATTGCAGATACTTTAGATTCAAACTTGGGGGACAATGATCTTAGGACTTTTTCAACCACAACAGCCTCTTTTATTTCTTCACCCAAGTTTTTCATACAATTAACAATCTCATCTACCCGAAGGAAATAGTTAGCCACACTTTCATCATTATACATTCTGAGATTCTCATACTGAATCCTGAGGGTTTGAAGTTTTGCACGTTTTACCTGTTCATCTCCTTCGTAGCTCAAAACAATCTTGTCCCATATTTCTTTTGCGGATTTATATTGCATAACCTTCACGAATTCAGATTGAGATAGACATCCTAGAAGAGTATTAACCGCCTTTGCATTTGTTTCATATTTCTTCTTCTCAGCTGAATCTGTAGGAGTAGCTGATGGAAAAGTATACCCTGTTTCTATAATGTCCCATACTTCTGTACCCAAAGATTGAAGATAGGCAGTAACTCTTACCTTCCAATATACGAAGTTTGTTCCATCAAAATCAGTGGCCTGATTGATGCTTCCCTCTCGTAGTTGCTCACAATGTTAGATCTTCCTTCAAGCGATCAAGCTTCTTCAGAAGGACCTGCTCTGATACCAATTGTTGGAAATAATACTGAGAGGGGGGGGGTGAATCAGTATTATCAAATTCTTATCAATCTATCTTCCTTATTTATACTTTGAATAATTCTTCAAATATTGACCATTACTTTGTATGTCAGTATCATAAAATAATGAGCAGGAACAAGAAAAGAAAATAGTCACACAAAAGAACACCAGATATAAGGTGGAAACCCAATGTGGGTGAAAACCACCTGCTGCAATATGTCTCTATCTTTTTCAATTAGAAACTCCTTTTACAATGAATTTGTACTGGTGCAGTCCTTTACTAGTACGCAGGCTACAACCTGCAGAGAGCTACAACCCTCTCTCGTTCTTCAGCTTCTCCTGGAAGGGAGCTACAACCTCCTTAGCTCTTGTACTAGCCAAGATACTAGTACGTAGGTGCTGGCCTACTGAAGGCTACAACCTTCTCTTTCTTCCAGGGACCACGTCTCATAAATTTTCAGACTGGATCCATGAACATCAATCAATCATCAAGTATATCTGCATCAAACAATCTCCTTTTCCCAATTAGCACTGAATCAAGTAACACTTCTCTGACAGTTGTACCCAGAACACAGTAACAATAACCACACACCAAATTCTGAACCCAGAATACTGCAGCAATAGACAGAGGCAGCTAGATCATAATTTAAAGATATACACTACTTCAACAACCTGAAACCTACGTGCAGATCTATAAAGGACAATTCCTTCTTTCAAATATTCAGACACTAATTAACCCAGATTGTCAGATTTATAGATCAAGCATGCGCCTCATATAACAGATCAAAATCATGCAAAGATACTATTATTTAAGCATAAAGATTATGACCCATCAAAAGAACTTATCCTTCTTTATGCGCTAAGGTTCCTCCTTCATTCAGATCCAGATCTGCACCATAACCCAATCACAAATATTTCAGATCTAGCACTTATTAGATATTCAATTCATTCGATGATACTTTGCCAAATGATCTCCTTCCTCTTTTATAGTCTTAGGCCTTCCACAATACCACGGTCCAAAACCATAGGATCAAAAAACTGTTGGACTAATACCATGAACCAACCATGAAAGTGCGTGAGATCAATACTTTTGGATGCAATACCACGAGCCAAAACCATAGGATCAAAAACTATAGGACTAATACCATGAACCAACCATGAAAGTGCATGAGATCAACACTTTTGGATGCAATACCACGGACCAAAAACATAGGATCAAAAACTGTCAGACTAATACCATGAGCCAACCATGAAAGTGCGTGAACTTTTTCTCTACATGAAATAAGCTTTTCTCTGCATAAAAGTGCGTGAACTTTTCTCTCCATGAAATAAACTTTTCTCTGCATAAAAGTGAGTGAACTTTTCTCTACATGAAAAAAACTTTTCTCTGCATAAAAGTGTGTGAACTTTTCTCTACATGAAATAAACTTTTCTCTGCATAAAAGTGTGTGAACTTTTCTCTCCATGAAATAAAATTTTCTTTGCATAAAAGTGCGTGAACTTTTCTCTACATGAAATAAACTTTTCTCTGCATAAACGTGCGTGAACTTTTCTCTACATGAAATAAACTTTTCTCTACATAAAAGTGCGTGAACTTTTCTCTACATGAAATAAACTTTTCTCTGCATAAAAGTGCGTGAACTTTTCTGCACTATAATTTATCATCTGAGATGAGTGGGTTGCCATCAAGTACAACATATGTATCATAATGCCAACAACTTTGGCTCTGACAACCATGGCTATGGTTGTGGCTCACAATGGCAGAATGCAACAATGGTGGTTCAAGAATCTCAAATTAATTCACCTTTACCACTCAAATTGATTCAAAGGGAAATTTAAAAACTTTACCACCAAACTTACTTTCCATTTAAAAAGGAATTCGAGGAGAAAAACACCTTTTTAAAACCTTTTACCCAACTTAAAATATAATTTCATAGATCTGCCCCCCTTTTAATAGAACCTTTTTTTAACCTTTGAATGCAAAGTCTATTAAAACTTTTAAGGATTTTAACTCAACTGACAAATGAACCTTCGTTCATAAAGAAAAAAAAATTGAAACAAAACTTTCGTTGTTTGGATATTTTTTATCCCAATTGACCATTCAAACTAAACTTTCACTATAGGCAAATTTGTACACTTGTGCTGCTAATCGACCATTCCAACATAACTTTGGATGTGGGCAGATTTGTACCCTTCTTTTAAATTCACTTGTATAACTCACCTTTCAACAAAGACAAGTCATGTTTTTCCAAAATCAGTGTGAGTGATGCTATATAACGTGACTCTTTAGGCTCTCAGATGCGTCTGTAACACTACCTTCAATGCTTTTGGGGTGCATTATTGTGAACCCATGTTGGGACAACGTCCCCTATGGTCAGTTTTGGGGAAAAAAGCCCAAGTTGTTGGAAATAATACTGAGAGGGGGGGGGGGGGTGAATCAGTATTATCAAGTCAATTATTTCCTTTTTCAAATCCAGATCATATACGCTACTTCAGTTAGTGAAAACCGCGTATATACGCAACTACGTATAAGGAAACCCGCGTATACCATGCAAACTTATAATTTACTTTATCTTATAGATGTTGATCATTAATCTGTGTATCAAAATCAAATAAACAGTAACCAGAAATTGTGAAACAGACCAGAAGACAATCACACAAAAGAACACAATATATAAGGTGGAAACCCAATGTGGGTGAAAACCACCTGCTGCAATTCGTCTCTATCTTCTTTTTAATTAGAAACTTCTTTTTACAATGATTCTGTACTGGTGTAGTCCTTTACCAGTACGCAGGCTGCAACCTGCAGAGAGCTACAACCCTCTCTCGTTCTCCAGCTTCTCTTGGAAGGGAGCTACAACCCCCTTAGCTCTTGCACTAGCCAATATACTAGTACGTAGGTGCTGGCCTACAGAAGGCTACAACCTTCTCTTTCTTCCAGGGACCACGTTTCATAAATTTTCAAACTGGATCCATGAACATCAATCAATCATCAAGAATTTCTGCATCAAACAATCTCCTTTTCACCAATTAGAACTAAATCAAGTAGACACTTCTTTGACAACTGTACCCAAAACATAGTAACAATAACCACACACCAAATTCTGAACCCAGAACACTGTAGCAATAAACAGAAGCAGCTAGAACACAACTCTAGAGATGTATGCTACTTCAATAACCTGAAACCTGCGTGCATATGCTTCTGTGTTTGAACCAACCTGCATATACGTTGTTTTTACTCACAGAACCTGCGTGTATACGCGCCTTCGCCTCACTGAACCTGTGTACAGATCTATAAAGGGTAATTCACTCTTTCAAATATTCAGACATTAATTAACCCAGATTACCAGATTTATAGATCAAGCATGCGCCACATATAACGGATCAAAATCATACAAAGATACTATTATTCAAGCCTTAATATTATGACCCATCAATAAAACTTATCCTTCTCTTTGCGCTCAGGTTCCTCCTTCATTCAGATTCAAATCTGCACCATAACCCAATCACCAATATTTCAGATCTAGCACTTTATCAGATACTCAATAATTCAGATCATACTTTGCCAAATGATCTCCTTCCTCTTTTATAGTCTTAGGCCTTTCACAATACCATGGACCCAATACTTGGGATCAACACTTCTGATGAGATATGATGGCCCAAAACCATAGGTTCAATTACCAAGGACTAAATACCACGGACCAAAAGTAAGTTCTCCAACATGTACGTGCTTTTCCTTGCGTGAAAGTGCGTGTATACACATACGCACCTTTGAAACGTCTAACCCACGTATATATGTGTCTTTATCTAGGTGAACCTGCGTATATATATTTTCCTTCATTCTGAGAGCCTGAACTGAGATCTGTCACCAGAGTGAGTTACCATAAAGGACAACACCTGTGCCATAGCTCCAAACCTGTGCCATAGTGCCAACAATCTCCGCCTTTGGACTTGATGGCAACCCCAAGATCCTCAAAGTCATTCTCCCCCTTTGACATCAAGGGCAAAGGGTTGTGCTCCCCCTGAGTACATGCTGAAATCTCTGCTCTGCTGTGCTGACCATGCTCCCCCTGACTGTAGGCAAGATCTGCAAAAACATGTTCTTCAAGAAGAACAGTGACTTATACATCATAAAATACCTTCTTATCACCAAAAGACTCTATACATACATCCATCACCCAACCAAGTGGGGATCATCCACCCCACCAAGTGGGGATACATAAGAAATTTACATATGACAACCAAGTACATTACATCATTCATCCCAGGCATAGTGGGGAAACCAAAATAGGCCATTACATGAACTTGACACCATAATAGGAGATACATGACTTAGAGATGAAATATCTAGAGCAAGACTTATGAAAGTCACCAATAACTGATATCAGTAGCATCTGTCAATCACTATTCAGATTAGCAACCATGTTTTCTTTCTGTTCTCCCTCTACAATTGTTCCACCTAGGATCAACAACTGTGAACTTGAACCAAGAGCTTCTAATGTAATGCCAACAATGCATTATCAGAAGTTTATCTACTCCCCCTGAACCTGTGCCAGATGGTCTCTGTCAGACCCATATCATACTTTCTTCAACCAGAGTTTGTCCCCACTGATTTCTTTCAAACTGCCATATACGCGACTGTCTCTGCATAAACCAGCATATGTACGCGGATCCTCCTCAGGAAACTTGCGTACACCCATTTTTCTCTGAAACAGACAAGTTTCAACAGCAAGATGATGCATCAACTACTCCCAGCTTCTGTCTGAGGTATTCAAAAATTTTCGTGGGCGGTGGTTTGGTGAGAATATCAACAACTTGTTCCTTAGAGGGAACATACTCCAATTTGACCTTTTGTTCCAATACTTGTTCCCGGAGAAAATGATACTTGATCGGTATGTGCTTAGTCTTTGAATGCATGACAGGATTCTTTGAGATACTAATAGCACTTGTATTATCACATAAGATGGAGATAGGTGGAGTACAAGTGATTTGAAAATCCTGCAAAGTTTGCATCATCCAAAAGAGCTGAGTGCAACAAGATGCGGCAGCCACATATTCTGCTTCAGCTGTAGATAAGGCAATCGAACTTTGTTTCTTACTGAACCAAGATACTAATCTAGAACCCATAAAGAATGCACTGCCACTTGTGCCTTTTCTGTCATCCACGCTTCCAGCCCAATCTGCATCTGTATAAGCATGAAGAGTAAGATCTGTATCTCTCGGATACCACAGGCCATAGTTTTGAGTTCCTTGAAGATACTTGAAGATTCTCTTTACTGCCTGAAGATGAGCTTCCTTAGGATTTGCCTGAAATCTCCCAACCATTCCCACTGCATGCATGATGTCTGTTCGGGTACCTGTTAAATAGAGAAGACTTCCAATCATGGATCTATAAGTTGGTTGATGCACTGCTACTGATTCATCATTTGCACTGAGGCTGCATCCTGTAACCATAGGGGTACATACTTGTTTCAAATCTTCCATGCCATACTTCTTCAAAATCTGCTTGAGGTAATTGGTTTGAGATAAAAAGATACCGCCTTCATTTTGTTGGATTTGTAATACAAGAAAATATGTCAGTTCTCCAAGCAAGGACATTTCGAATTCTTTCTGCATCACCAAGGCAAAGTTTTGACTCATAGCTTCTTCATTGCTGCCAAAGATGATATCATCAACATACACAACAAGTATTAGCAATTTGTTATTTTCAATTTTTATATAAAGATTGCTGATCCTTTTGAGAAACCTTGTTGATGAAGATATTTGTCCAGACGATAATACCAAGCCCTTGGAGCTTGTTTAAGACCATAGAGAGCCTTTTTAAGTCTACATACAAGTTTTGGATCATTTCCAAGGATGAATCCATCTGGTTGTTCAATATACACTTCTTCTTCTAAGTCTCCATTCAGAAAAGTTGACTTCACGTCCATTTGAAATACTTTGAACTTCTGAAAGCTTGAGAGAGCAAGGAACATTTGGATGGCCTCAAGTCTAGCAACAGGAGCAAAAGTTTCTTCAAAGTCTTTTCCTTCTTGTTTAGCATACCCTTTACAAACAAGTCTAGCTTTATTTATGATAACTTCCCCATTTTCATTCAACTTGTTTTTGAATATCCATTTTGTCCCTATGACATTCTTATCTTTTGGTCTAGGAACCAACTCCCAAGTGTTATTCTTTTCAATCTACTCAAGTTCTTCATCCGTTGCCTTGACCCAACATTCATCTTTGCATGCCTCTTTTACATTTTGTGGTTCAATGGAGGAGAGAAATGCCAAATCGCTTGAAGCTTCTGCAATTGTTCTTCTTGTTTGTATACCTGCCTCTTTCTGCCCCAAAATTTGAGATTCTGGATGATTCTTCTAAATGTACCTGGATGGAGTCTTATTTTCTATCCTTATCTATTCTTCTGGTGCCTCTTGAGCTTCTTCTTCATCATAAGTCTGATTTGATTTTGAAGGATAGTCCTCATCATCTTCGAAATCTTCAGATCTTACATGCCTAGGAATGTTTTCTTCTTCATCAACTACTACATCAATACTTTCAACAATTTTTCCAAGCCTTGTATTGTAGCACTTGTAAGGTTTGCTGTGAGGAGAGTAACCAAGGAGAATGCCTTCATCTGCTCTAGGTTCAAAGTTGCCAAGATTTTCATCAACATTTTTGATATAGCATTTGCTTCCAAAAATTTTGAAATATTTTACCGAAGGAGTCTCACCATACCAGAGCTCATGAGGAGTTTGAGTGCTGTTCACCCGGACATTTTTTTTTGTTGAGAATAACAACTACAACAAATGCAACTTCACCCCAGAAGGTTGCGGGAGTTCCAAACTCATCAAGCATAGCACGAGCCATTTTTTGAACTGTTCTGTTCATCCTTTCCACTACTCCATTTTGCTGAGGAGTCCTAGCTGTAGAGAATTCCCTTCTTATTCAATGTTCTTCACAAAAATCGAAAAATTCATTCGAGGTAAATTCTCCTCCTTGATCAGACCTGAGGCATTTGATTCTGTGATCTGATTCGTTCTCCACCAAGGCTTTGAATGATTTGAATTTTTCAAAGGATTCGTCTTTGTGCTTCATAAGTCCTATCCAACACATCCTGGAAAAATCATCAATGAATAGTATAAAGTATTCTTCTCCTCGAGGTGACCTTTTCCTAGATGGACCACATACATTAGTATGGACAAGTTCAAGTGGCCTACTAGCTGATCCTTCCTTCTCAGCGAGGTTAGTTCTGCTTTTCTTACCAAATTGACATGATTTGCATATAGTATTGTCTAGAATTCTGATGTCTAGAAGACCACAAACTGCCTGGTATTTGCATGCTTTCCTTATCTGTGAGAAGCTAAGATGCCCCAATATTCTGTGCCATAGTCAGTGTTCATCATTCTTGCTTAGATAGCATTGATGTTGTCCTTCTTTGAATATGTATAAATTATTTGGAGTTCTTACGCCTTTGATCACTGTTTTTCCTGTATCAAGATCACGAACACTACATCCATTTGATCGAAATATTACCTCAGTTCCTTGATCACACATCTGACTGACACTTAATAGATTATGCTTTAAGCCATCAACATACATGACATTTCCAGCTTTGACCCTTTCTTTCAACTGAACAAAACCTTTACCTTTTATGAGAGCAGGGGTGTCATTTCCAAAAGGGACCTTCTTCTCCTTCTCTAAGGCACTATATGACTGAAGTTTTTCTTTATCACCTGTCATATACTTCGAACATCCACTGTCGATGTACCATTGATTTTCCTGCCCTTCCGCATATAAGGCTATACCACATCTTTCTAGTTGTGGTTCTTTTATTCTCCATGATTTGGCACTTGAGGCTTGCTCCTTCTGAGTTGTTTGCTGAAACCTGCTCCTGCATTCAGAATCTTCATGACCAAAATTGTTACAAATAGAACATTCTATTTCATTTTCAAGAGCAGAGAAGTTATTGTAGGTCCTTTTCATGATCCCAGTCATACTTCTCTGTTTATGAGCTTCTCTAGTCATGATTGTCTTATAGGCAACACATTGAGCTGCTTTGTGACCAAAGTTATGACAAGAAAAACATTGGCCATTGAAGAAACTCCCGTGATTATGAAATCTACCAGCCAAATGATTGTAGTTCCTATTGAAATCCATTCTTGAGGCAGATTGAGAAGGTTTTACCTGTGGCTGGTTGTATCTTCCGTTCATTCTAAAAGTAGATTTCCCCCGATTTATCTGATAGTCTTTGTTCATTCTTGAGGTGAATTGTCCCTGATTTACCTGGTCATTTCCATTTGGCCTTTTTTCACTTTTCCTTGCTGCATCAAGATAACTTTTGAAGGTAGATGGTTCCTGTGCTTGAGTTGTTTCTTCATTATATCCCAGACCTGTCTTGATTAGTGGAGAACGCTGCACTTTGATAATCTCATCTAATGTTTCAGATCCTTTAACAAATCTAAGATTAAGAGCTTTAGATTTCTCAATCTCTTTTCTAAGTCCCACAATTTCACATTGTAACTTTTCATGATGTTTTTCCCTTTCAGCCAGTTGGCATTGTAGAGTATCAATAATCATATTTTTCTCTTCTAAACAAATTTTGAGTTTAGAAATCTCTTCATAAAGACCTTCTTCATCTATAGCATCCATGAAATCTTCATCTTCAAAAGCCATTAAAAGTCTATATTTATTACCTTGTTCATCTTCATCACTATTTGAAAGTCCATCACTGTCTTCATGAGTGTAATAGCTTTTCTTATTTACATTATGTTTCTTGTTCCATCTAATAGGTTCCTTACCCTTGTCAAGCTTATCTTTATGAGGACATTTGGCAGCATAGTGACTGACTCTTCCACAAGAAAAGCATTTGAAAGGTAACTTACCTCTGAATCTTCCAGCACCCCATTGAAGGTTCTTGACAAAATTTGATTCTTCCTCTTCTTCTGACATATGTCCTGACTCATAGTAATCTCCTTTGCCTGAAGCCTTGAAAGCAACTTCTCTCTTGTCTGACGGTCCTCCTTTCCTGATTTCGTAAGCAGTCAGAATTTTGTGAAGCTGTGACATGGTAAGGTTTCATAGATTCTCTTTTTATTCTATTGCAGAAACTTTAGATTCAAACTTAGGGGACAAAGATCTTAGAACCTTTTCAACCACAACAGCCTATTTATTTCTTCACCCAAGTTTTTCATACAATTAACAATCTCATCTACACGAAGGAAATAGTTAGCCACACTTTCATCGTTGTGCATTTTGAGATTTTCATACTGAATTCTGAGGGTTTGAAGTTTTGCTCGTTTTACCTGTTCATCTCCTTCATACCTCAGAACAATCTTGTCCCATATTTCTTTTGCGGATTTATACTGCATAACCTTAACGAATTCTGATTGAGATAGACATCCTAATAGAGTATTGACAGCCTTTTCATTTGTTTCATATTGCTTCTTACCAGCTGAATCTGTAGGAGTTGTGGATGGAAAAGTGTACCCTGTATCTATGATATCCCAGACTTCTGTACCAAGAGACTGAAGATAGGCTGTGACTCTTACCTTCCAATAAACGAAGTTGGTCCCATCAAAAATTGGTGCCCTGATAGATGCTTCTCTCTCGTAGTTGCTCATGATGATGGATCTTCCTTCAAGCGATCAAGCTTCTTCAAAAGGACCTGCTCTGATACCAATTGTTGGAAATAATGCTGGGGGGGGGGTGAATTAGTACTATCAAGTCAATTATTTCCTTTTACAAATCCAGATCATATACGCTACTTCAGTTAGTGAAAACTGTGTATATACGCAAATACGTATAAGGAAACCCGCGTATACCATGCAAACTTATAATCTACTTTATCTTACAGATGTTGATCATTAATCTATGTATCAGAATCAAATAAACAGTAACCAGAAACTGTGAAATAGAGCAGAAGACAATCACACACAAGAACACAAGATATAAGGTGGAAACCCAATGTGGGTGAAAACCACCTGCTGCAATTCGTCTCTATATTATTTTTAATTAGAAACTTCTTTTTACAATGATTCTGTACTGGTGCAGTCCTTTACCAGTACGCAGGCTGCAACCTGCAGAGAGCTACAACCCTCTCTCATTCTCCAGCTTCTCCTGGAAGGGAGCTACAACCCCCTTAGCTCTTGCACTAGCTAAGATACTAGTACGTAAGTGCTGGCCTACAGAAGGCTACAACCTTCTCTTTCTTCCAGGGACCACGTTTCATAAATTTTCAAACTGGATCCATGAACATCAATCAATCATCAAGAATTTCTGCATCAAACAATCTCCTTTTCACCAATTAGAACTGAATCAATTAGACACTTCTCTGACAGCTGTACCCAAAACACAGTAACAGTAACCACACACCAAATTCTGAACCCAGAACACTGCAGCAATAAACAGACGCAGCTAGAACACAACTCAAGAGATGTACACTACTTCAATAACTTGAAACCTGCGTGCATACGCTTCTGTGTTTGAACCAATCTGCGTATACGTTGTTTTTACTCACAGAACCTGCGTGGATACGCGCCTTCGCCTCACTGAACTTGCGTACAGATCTATAAAGGGTAATTCACTCTTTCAAATATTCAAACATTAATTAACCTAGATTACTAGATTTATAGATCAAGCATGTGCCACATATAACGGATCAAAATCATACAAAGATACTATTATTCAAGCCTTAGGATTATGACCCATCAATAGAACTTATCATTCTCTTTGCGCTCAGGTTCCTCCTTCATTCAGATTCAAATCTACACCATAACCCAATCACCAATATTCCAGATCTAGCACTTTATTAGATATTCAATAATTCAGATCATACTTTGCCAAATGATCTCTTTCCTCTTTTATAGTCTTAGGCCTTTCACAATACCCCGGTCCAAAACCATAACAAAACAATACCATGGACCCAATACTTGGGATCAACACTTCTAACGAGATACCATGGCCCAAAACCATAAGTTCAATTACCAAGGACTAAATACCACGGACCAAAAGTGATTTCTCCAACATGTACGCGCTTTTCCTTGCGTGAAAGTGCATGTATACGCATACGCGCCTTTGAAACGTCTAACCCGTGTATATACGCCTCTTTGTCTAGGTGAACCTGCGTATATATCATTTCCTTCATTCTGAGAGCCTAAACTGAGATCTGTCACCAGAGTGAGTTGCCATCAAGGACAACACCTATGCCATAGCTCCAAACCTCTGCCATAGTGCCAACAATCTTCCCCTTTGGACTTGATGGCAACCCCAAGATCCTCAAAGTCATTCTCCCCCTTTGACATCAAGGGCAAAGGGTTGTGCTCCCCCTAAGTACATGCTGAAATCTCTGCTCTACTGTGCTGACCATGCTCCCCCTGACTGTAGGCAAGATCTGCAAAAACATGTTCTTCAAGAAGAACCATGACTTATACATCATAAAAGACCTTCCTATCACCAAAAGACTCGATACATACATCCATCACCCAACCAAGTGGGGATCATCCACCCAACCAAGTGGGGATACATCAGAAATTTACATATGACAACCAAGTACATTACATCATTCATCCCAGGCATAGTGGGGAAACCAAAATAAGCTGTTACATGACCTTGACACCATAATAGGAGATACATGACATAGAGACGAAATATCTAGAGCAAGACTTATGAAAGTCACCAATAACTGATATTAGCAGCATCTGTCAATCACTATTCAGATCAGCAACCATGCTTTCTTTCTGTTCTCCCTCTGCAATTGTTCCACCTGGGATCAGTAGCTGTGAACCTGAACCAAGAGCTTCTAATGTAATGCCAACAATGCATTATCAAAAGTTTATCTACTCCCCCTGAACCTGTGCCAGATGGTCTCTGTCAGACCCATATTAGAATTTCTTAAACCAGAGTTTGTCCCCACTGATTTCTTTCAAACTGCCATATACGCAACTGTCTTTGCATAAACCGGCGTATGTACGCGGATCCTCCTCAGGCAACTCGCATACACCCATTTTTCTCTGAAACAGACAAGTTTCAACAGCAAGATGATGCATCAACTACTCCCAGCTTCTGTCTGAGGTATTCAAAAATTTCCCTGGGCAGTCGTTTGGTGAGAATATCAGCAACTTGTTCCTTAGAGGGAACATACTCCAATTTTACCTTTTATTCCAATACTTGTTCCCGGAGAAAATGATACTTGATCGGTATGTGCTTAGTATTTGAATGCATGACAGGATTCTTTGAGATACTGATAGCACTTGTATTATCACATAAGATGGAGATAGGTGGAGTACAAGTGATTTGAAAATCCTACAAAGTTTGCATCATCCAAAGGAGTTGAGTGTAACAAGATGCAGCATCCACATATTCTTCTTCAGCTGTAGATAAGGCAATCGAACTTTGCTTCTTGCTAAACCAAGATACTAATCTGGAACCCATAAAGAATGCACCGCCACTTGTTCTTTTTCTTTCATCCACGCTTCCAGCCCAATCTGCATCTATATAAGCATGAAGAGTAAGATCTGTATCTCTCGGATACCACAGGCCATACTTTTGAGTTCCTTGAAGATACTTGAAGATTCTCTTTACTGCCTGAAGATGAGCTTCCTTAGGATTTGCCTGAAATCTTCCAACCATTCCCACTACATGCATGATGTCTGGTCGGGTACCTGTTAAATAGAGAAGACTTCCAATCATGGATCTATAAGTTGGTTGATGCACTACTGTTGATTCATCATTTGCACTGAGGCTGCATCTTGTAACCATAGGGGTACATACTTGTTCCGAATCTTCCATGCCATACTTCTTCAAAATCTGCTTGAGGTAATTGGTTTGAGATAAAAAGATAACGCCTTCATTTTGTTGGATTTGTAATCCAAGAAAATATGTCAGTTCTCCAAGCAAGGACATTTCGAATTCTTTCTGCATCACCAAGGCAAAGTTTTGACTCATAGCTTCTTCATTGTTGTCAAAGATGATATCATCAACATACACAACAAGTATTAGCAATTTGTTATTTTCAATTTTTATATAAAGATTGCTATCTGCTGATCCTTTTGAGAAACCTTGTTGATGAAGATATTTGTCCAGACGATAATACCAAGCCCTTGGAGCTTGTTTAAGACCATAGAGAGCCTTTTTAAGTCTGCATACAAGTTTTGGATCATTTCCAAGGATGAATCCATCTGGTTGTTCAATATACACTTCTTCTTCTAAGTCTCCATTCAGAAAAGCTGATTTCACGTCCATTTGAAATACTTTGAACTTCTGAAAGCTTGAGAGAGCAAGGAACATTTGGATGGCCTCAAGTCTAGCAACGGGAGCAAAAGTTTCTTCAAAGTCTATTCCTTCTTGTTGAGCATACCCTTTACAAACAAGTCTAGCCTTGTTTCTGATAACTTCCCCATTTTCATTCAACTTGTTTTTGAATATCCATTTTGTCCCTATGACATTCTTATCTTTTGGTCTAGGAACCAACTCCCAAGTGTTATTCTTTTCAATCTGCTCAAGTTCTTCATCCATTGCCTTGACCCAGCATTCATCTTTGCATGCCTCTTTTACATTTTGCGGTTCAGTGGAGGAGAGCAATGTCAAATAGCTTGAGGCTTCGGCAATTGTTCTTCTTGTTTGTATACATGCCTCTTTCTGCCCCAAAATTTGAGATTCTGGATGATTCTTCTGAACGTACCTGGATGGAGTCTTATCTTCTATCCTTATCTATTCTTCTGGTGCCTCTTGAGATTCTTCTTCATCATAAGTCTGATTTGATGTTGAAGGATAGTCCTCATCATCTTCGAAATCTTCAGATCTTACTTGCCTAGGAGTGTTTTCTTCTTCATCAACCACTACATCAATACTTTCAACAATTTTTCCAAGCCTTTTATTGTAACACTTGTAAGGTTTTCTATGAGGAGAGTAACCAAGGAGAATGCCTTCATCTGCTCTAGGTTCAAACTTGCCAAGATTTTCATCAACATTTTTGATATAGCATTTGCTTCCAAAAATTTTGAAATATTTTACCGAAGGAGTCTCACCATACCAGAGCTCATGAGGAGTTTGAGTGCTGTTCACTCGGACATTTGTTTTGTTGAGAATAATAACTGCAGCAAATGCGGCTTCACCCCAAAAGGTTGAGGAAGTTCTAGACTCATCAAGCATAGCACAAGCCATTTGTTGAACTGTTCTGTTCATCCTTTCCACTACTCCATTTTGCTGAGGAGTCCTAGCTATAGAGAATTCCCTTCTTATTCCATGTTCTTCACAAAAATCGAAAAATTCATTCGAGGTAAATTCTCTTCCTCAATCAGACCTGAGGCATTTGATTCTGTGATCTGATTCGTTCTCCACCAAGGCTTTGAATGATTTGAATTTTTCAAAGGCTTCGTCTTTGTGCTTCATAAGTCCTATCCAACACATCCTGGAAAAATCATCAATGAATAGTATAAAGTATTCTTCTCCTCGAGGTGACCTTTTCCTAAATGGACCACATACATTAGTATGGACAAGTTCAAGTGGCCTGCTAGCTGATCCTTCCTTCTCAGGGAAGTTAGTTCTGGTTTGCTTACCAAACTGACACGATTTGCATATAGTATTTTCTAGAATTCTGATGTCTAGAAGACCACGAACTGCCTGGTATTTGCATGCTTTCCTTATCTGTGAGAAGCTAAGATGCCCCAATCTTCTGTGCCATAGCCAGTGTTCATCATTCTTGCTTAGATAGCATTGATGTTGTCCTTCTTTGAATATGTATAAATTATTTGGAGTTCTTACACCTTTGATCACTGTTTTTCCTGTATCAAGATCACGAACACTACATCCATTTGATCGAAATATTACCTCAGTTCCTTGATCACACATCTGACTGACACTTAATAGATTATGCTTTAAGCCATCAACATACATGACATTTCCATCTTTGACCCTTTCTTTCAACTGAACAGAACCTTTACCTTTTATGAGAGCAGGGGTGTCATTTCCAAAAGAGACCTTCTTCTCCTTCTCTAAGGCACTATATGACTGAATTTTTTCTTTATCACATGTCATATGCTTCGAACATCCACTGTCGATGTACCATTGATTTTCCTGCCCTTCCGCATATAAGGCTATACCACATCTTTCTGGTTTTGGTTCTTTTATTCTCCATGATTTGTCACTTGAGGCTTGCTCCTTCTGAGTTGTCTGCCGAAACCTGCTCCTGCATTCAGAATCTTCATGACCGAAATTGTTACAAATAGAACATTCTATTTCATTTTCAAGAGCAGAGAAGTTATTGTAGGTCCTTTTCATGATCCCAGTCATACTCCTCTGTTTATGAGCTTCTCTAGTCATGATTTTCTTATAGGCAACACATTGAGCTGCTTTGTGACCAAAGTTATGACAAGAAAAACATTGGCCATTGAAGAAACTCCTGTGATTATCAAATCTACCAGCCAAATGATTGTAGTTCCTATTGACATCCATTCTTGAGGCAGATTGAGAAGGTTTTACCTGTGGCTGGTTGTATCTTCCGTTCATTCTAAAAGTAGATTGCCCCCGATTTATCTGATAGTCTTTGTTCATTCTTGAGGTGAATTGTCCCTGATTTACCTGGTGATTTCCATTTGGCCTTTGTTCACTTTTCCTTGCTGCATCAAGATAACTTTTGGAGGTAGATGGTTCCTGCACTTGAGTTGTTTCTTCATTATATCCCAGACCTGTCTTGATTAGTGGAGAACGCTGCACTTTGATAATCTCATCTAATGTTTCAGATCCTTTAACAAATCTAAGATTAAGAGCTTTAGATTTCTCAATCTCTTTTCTAAGTCCCACAATTTCACATTCTAACTTTTCATGATGTTTTTCCCTTTCAGCCAGTTGGAATTGCAGAGTATCAATAATCATATTTTTCTCTTCTAAAGAAATTTTGATTTTGGAAATCTCTTCATAAAGACCTTCTTCATCTATAGCATCCATGAAATCTTCATCTTCAAAAGCCATTAAAAGTCTATATTTATTACCTTGTTCATCTTCATCACTATTTGAAAGTCCATCACTGTCTTCATGAGTGTAATAGCTTTTCTTATTTACATTTTGTTTCTTGTTCCATCTAACAGGTTCCTTACCCTTGTCAAGCTTATCTTTATGAGGACATTTGGTAGCATAGTGACCGACTCTTCCACAAGCAAAGCATTTGAAAGGTAACTTACCTCTGAATCTTCCAGCACCCCGTTGAAGGTTCTTGACAAAGTTTGATTCTTCCTCTTCTTCTAACATATGTCCTGACTCATAGTAATCTCCTTTGCTTAAATCCTTGAAAGCAGCTTCTCTCATGTCTGATGGTCCTCCTTTCCTCATTTCATAAGCAGTCATAATTCCGTGCAGCTGTGACATGGTAAGGTTTCATAGATTCTATTTTTCTTCTATTGCAGAAACTTTAGATTCAAAATTAGGGGACAAAGATCTTAGAACCTTTTCAACCACAATAGCCTCTTTTATTTCTTCACCCAAGTTTTTCATACAATTAACAATCTCATCTACACGAAGGAAATAGTTAGCCACGAGGGTTTGAAGTTTTGCTCGTTTTACCTATTCATCTCCTTCATAGCTCAGAACAATCTTGTCCCATATTTCTTTTGCGAATTTATACTGCATAACCTTGACGAATTCTGATTGAGATAGACATCCTAATAGAGTATTGACATCCTTTGCATTTGTTTCATATTGCTTCTTACCAGCCAAATCTGTAGGAGTTGTGGATGGAAAAGTGTACCCTGTATCTATGATATCCCAGACTTCTGTACCAAGAGATTGAAGATAGGTTGTGACTCTTACCTTCCAATAGACGAAGTTGGTCCCATCAAAAATTGGTGCCCTGATAGATGCTTCTCTCTCGTAGTTGCTCATGATGATGGATCTTCCTTCAAGCGATCAAGCTTCTTCAGAAGGACCTACCCTAATACCAATTGTTGGAAATAACACTGAAGGGGAGGGGGGGGGTGGTGAATCAGTATTATCAAGTCAATTATTTCCTTTTTCAAATCCAAATCATATACGCTACTTCAGTTAGTTAAAACCGCGTATATATGCAACTACGTATAAGGAAACCCGCGTATACCATGCAAACTTATAATTTACTTTATCTTACAGATGTTGATCATTAATCTGTGTATCAGAATCAAATAAACAGTAACCAGAAACAGTGAAATAGAGCAGAAGACAATCACACACAATAACACAAGATATAAGGTGGAAACCCAATGTGGGTGAAAACCACCTGCTGCAATTCGTCTCTATCTTCTTTTTAATTAGAAACTTCTTTTTACAATGATTCTGTACTGGTGCAGTCCTTTACCAGTACGCAGGCTGCAACCTGCAGAGAGCTACAACCCTCTCTCATTCTCCAACTTCTCCTGGAAGGGAGCTACAACCCCCTTAACTCTTGCACTAGCTAAGATACTAGTACGTAGGTGCTGGCCTACAGAAGGCTACAACCTTCTCTTTCTTCCAGGGACCACGTTTCATAAATTTTCAAACTGGATCCATGAACATCAATCAATCATAAAGAATTTCTGCATCAAACAATCTCCTTTTCACCAATTAGAACTGAATCAAGTAGACACTTCTCTGACAGCTGTACCCAAAACACAATAACAGTAACCACACACCAAATTCATAACCCAGAACACTGCAGTAATAAACAGAAGCAGCTAGAACACAACTCAGGAGATGTATGCTACTTCAATAATCTGAAACCTGCGTGCATACGCTTCTATGTTTGAACCAATCTGCGTTTACGTTGTTTTTACTCACAGAACCTACGTTTATACGTGCCTTCGCCTCACTGAACCTGCGTATAGATCTATAAAGGGTAATTCACTCTTTCAAATATTCAGACATTAATTAACCCAGATTACCAGATTTATAGATCAAGCATGCGCCACATATAACGGATCAAAATCATACAAAGATACTATTATTCAAGCCTTAAGATTATGACCCATCAATAGAATTTATCCTTCTCTTTGCGCTCAGGTTCCTCCTTCATTCAGATTCAGATCTGCACCATAACCCAATCACCAATATTCCAGATATAGCACTTTATCAGATATTCAATAATTCAGATCATACTTTGCCAAATGATCTCCTTCCTCTTTTTTAGTCTTAGGCCTTTCACAATACCCCGGTCCAAAACCATAGCAAAACAATACCATGGACCCAATACTTGGGATCAACACTTCTGACGAGATACCATGGCCCAAAACCATAGGTTCAATTACCAAGGACTAAATACCACAGACCAAAAGTAAGTTCTCCAACATGTACGCGCTTTTCCTTGCGTGAAAGTGCGTGTATACGCATACGCGCCTTTGAAATGTCTAACCCACGTATATACGCGTCTTTGTCTAGGTGAACCTGTGTATATATCTTTTCCTTCATTTTGAGAGCCTGCACTGAGATCTGTCACCAGAGTGAGTTGCCATCAAGGACAACACCTGTGCCATAGTGCCAACAATCTCCCCCTTTGGACTTGATGCCAACCCCAATATCCTCAAAGTCATTCTCCCCCTTTGAAATCAAGGGCAAAGGGTTGTGCTCCCCCTGAGTACATGTTGAAATCTCTACTCTGCTGTGCTGACCATGCTCCCCCTGACTATAGGCAAGATCTGCAAAAAGATGTTCTTCAAGAAGAACCATGACTTATACATCATAAAAGACCTTCATATCACCAAAAGACTCTATACATACATCCATCACCCAACTAAGTGGGGATACATCAGAAATTTACATATGACAACCAAGTACATTACATCATTCATCCCAGGCATAGTGGGGAAACCAAAATAGGCCTTTACATGACCTTGACACCATAATAGGAGATACATGACATAGAGATGAAATATCTAGAGCAAGACTTATGAAAGTCACTAATAACTAATATTAGCAGCATCTGTCAATCACTATTCAGATCAGCAACCATGTTTTCTTTCTATTTGCCCTCTGCAATTGTTCCACCTGGGATCAACAGCTGTGAACATGAACCAAGAGCTTCTAATGTAATGCCAACAATGCATTATCAGAAGTTTATCTGCTCCCCCTGAACTTGTGCCAGATGGTCTCTGTCAGACCCATATCAGACTTTCTTCAACCAGAGTTTTTCCCCACTAATTTCTTTCAAACTGCCATATACGCAACTGTCTCTACATAAACCGGCGTATGTACGTGGATCCTCCTCAGGCAACTCACGTACACCCATTTTTCTCTGAAACAGACAAGTTTCAATAGCAAGATGATGCATCAACTACTCCCAGCTTCTGTCTGAGGTATTCAAAAGTTTCCCTGGGCAGTGGTTTGGTGAGAATATCAGCAACTTGTTCCTTAGAGGGAACATACTCCAATTTGACCTTTTGTTCCAATACTTGTTCCCGGAGAAAATGATACTTGATCGATATGTGCTTAGTCTTTGAATGCATGACAGGATTCTTTGAGATACTGATAGCACTTGTATTATCACATAAGATGGAGATAGGTGGAGTACAAGTGATTTGAAAATCCTGCAAAGTTTGCATCATCCAAAGGAGTTGAGTGCAACAAGATGCGGCAGCCACATATTCTGCTTCAGCTGTAGATAAGGCAATCGAACTTTGTTTCTTGCTGAACCAAGATACTAATATGGAACCCATAAAGAATGCACCGCCACTTGTGCTTTTTCTGTCATCCACGCTTCCAGCCCAATCTGCATCTGTATAAGCATGAAGAGTAAGATCTGTATCTCTCGGATACCACATGCCATAGTTTTGAGTTCCTTGAAGATACTTGAAGATTCTCTTTACTGCCTGATGATGAGCTTCCTTAGGATTTGCCTGAAATCTTCCAACCATTCCCACTGCATGCATGATGTCTGGTTGGTTACCTGTTAAATAGAGAAGACTTCCAATCATGGATCTATAAGTTGGTTGATGCACTGCTGCTGATTCATCATTTGCATTGAGGCTGCATCCTGTAACCATAGGGGTACATACTAGTTTCGAATCTTCCATGCCATACTTCTTCAAAATCTGCTTGAGGTACTTGGTTTGAGATAAAAAGATACCGCCTTCATTTTTTTGGATTTGTAATCCAAGAAAATATGTCAGTTCTCCAAGCAAGGACATTTCGAATTCTTTCTGCATCACCAAGGCAAAGTTTTGACTCATAGCTTCTTCATTGCTGCCAAAGATGATATCATCAACATACAAAACAAGTATTAGCAATTTGTTATTTTCAATTTTTATATAAAGACTGCTATCTACTGATCCTTTTGAGAAACCTTGTTGATGAAGATATTTGTCCAAATGATAATACCAAGCCCTTGGAGCTTGTTTAAGACCATAGAGAGCCTTTTTAAGTCTGCATACAAGTTTTGGATCATTTCCAAGGATGAATCCATTTGGTTGTTCAATATACACTTCTTCTTCTAAGTCTCCATTCAGAAAAGCTGACTTCACATCCATTTGAAATACTTTGAACTTCTGAAAGCTTGAGAGAGCAAGGAGCATTTGGATGGCCTCAAGTCTAGCAACGGGAACAAAAGTTTCTTCAAAGTCTATTCCTTCTTGTTGATCATACCCTTTAAAAACAAGTCTAGCCTTATTTCTGATAACTTCCCCATTTTCATTCAACTTGTTTTTGAATAGCCATTTTGTCCCTATGATATTCTTATCTTTTGGTCTAGGAACCAACTCCCAAGTGTTATTCTTTTCAATCTTCTCAAGTTCTTCATCCATTGCCTTGACCCAGCATTCATCTTTGCATGCCTCTTTTACATTTTGTGGTTCAATGGAGGAGAGCAATGCCAAATAGCTTGAGGCTTCTGCAATTGTTCTTCTTCTTTGTATACCTGCCTCTTTCTGCCCCAAAATTTGAGATTCTGGACTGAACGTACTTGGATGGAGTCTTATCTTCTATCCTTATCTATTCTTCTGGTGCCTCTTGAGCTTCTTCTTCATCATAAGTCTGATTTGATGTTGAAGGATAGTCCTCATCATCTTCGAAATCCTCAGATCTTACTTGCCTAGGAGTGTTTTCTTCTTCCTCAACTACTACATCAATACTTTCAACAATTTTTCCAAGCCTTTTATTGTAACACTCGTAAGCTTTGTTGTGTGGAGAGTAACCAAGGAGAATGCCTTCATCTGCTCTAGGTTCAAACTTGCTAAGATTTTCATTAGCATTTTTGATATAGCATTTGCTTCCAAAAATTTTGAAATATTTTACCAATGGAGTCTCACCATACCAGAGCTCATGAGGAGTTTGAGTGCTGTTCACCCAGACATTTGTTTTGTTGAGAAGAACCACTCTAGCAAATGCGGCTTCACCCCAGAAGGTTGCGGGAGTTCCAGACTCATCAAGCATAGCACGAGCCATTTGTTGAATTGTTCTGTTCATCCTTTCCATTCCTTCATTTTGCTGAGGAGTCCTAGCTATAGAGAATTCCCTTCTTATTCCATGTTCTTCACAAAAATCGAAAAATTCATTCGAGGTAAATTCTCCTCCTCGATCAAACCTGAGGCATTTGATTCTGTGATCTGATTCGTTCTCCACCAAGGCTTTGAATGATTTGAATTTTTCAAAGGTTTCATCTTTGTGCTTCATAATTCCTATCCAACACATCCTGGAAAAATCATCAATGAATAGTATAAAGTATTCTTCTCCTTGAGGTGACCTTTTCCTAGATGGACCACGTACATCAGTATGGACAAGTTCAAGTGGCCTGCTAGCTGATCCTTCCTTCTCAGGGAAGTTAGTTCTAGTTTGCTTACCAAACTGACACGATTTGCATATAGTATTGTCTGGAATTCTAATGTCTGGAAGACCACGAACTGCCTAGTATTTGCATGCTTTCCTTATCTGTGAGAAGCTAAGATGCCCCAATCTTCTGTGCCATAGCCAGTGTTCATCATTCTTGCTTAGATAGCATTGATGTTGTCCTTCTTTGAATATGTATAAATTATTTGGATTTCTTACGCCTTTGATCACTGTTTTTCCTGTATCAAGATCACAAACACTACATCCATTTGATCGAAATATTACCTCAGTTCCTTGATCACACATCTGACTGACACTTAATAGATTATGCTTTAAGCCATCAACATACATGGCATTTCTAGCGTTGACCCTTTCTTTCAACTGAACAGAACCTTTACGTTTTATGAGAGCAGGGGTGTCATTTCCAAAAGAGACCTTCTTCTTCTTCTCTAAGGCACTATATGACTGAAGTTTTTCTTTATCACCTGTCATATGATTCGAAAATCCATTGTCGATGTACCATTGATTTTCCTGCCCTTCTGCATATAAGGCTATACCACATCTTTTTGGTTGTGGTTCTTTTATCCTCCATGATTTGGCACTTGCAGCTTGCTCCTTCTGAGTTGTCTGCCAAAACCTGCTCCTGCATTTAGAATCTTCATGACCGAAATTGTTACAAATAGAACATTCTATTTCATTTTCAAGAGCAGAGAAGTTATTGTAGGTCCTTTTCATGATCCCAGTCATACTCCTCTGTTGATGAGCTTCTCTAGTCATGATTGTGTAATAGGCAACACATTGAGCTGCTTTGTGACCAAAGTTATGACAAGAAAAACATTGGCCATTGAAGAAACTCCTGTGATTATGAAATCTACCAGCCAAATGATTGTAGTTCCTATTGACATCCATTCTTGAGGTAGATTGAGAAGGTTTTACTTGTGGCTAGTTGTATCTTCCGTTCATTCTAAAAGTAGATTGCCCCCGATATATCTGATAGTCTCTGCTCATTCTTGAGGTGAATTGTCCTTGATTTACCTGGTGATTTCCATTTGGCCTTTGTTCACTTTTCCTTGCTGCATCAAGATAACTTTTGGAGGTAGATGGTTCCTGCGCTTGAGTTGTTTCTTCATTATATCCCAGACCTGTCTTGATTAGTGGAGAACGCTGCACTTTGATAATCTCATCTAATGTTTCAGATCCTTTAACAAATCTAAGATTAAGAGCTTTAGATTTCTCAATCTCTTTTCTAAGTCCCACATTTTCACATTGTAACTTTTCATGATGTTTTTCCCTTTCAGCCAGTTGGAATTGCAGAGTATCAATAATCATATTTTTCTCTTCTAAACAAATTTTGAGTTTAGAAATATCTTCATAAAGACCTTCTTCATCTATAGCATCCATGAAATCTTCATCTTCAAAAGCCATTAAAAGTCTATATTTATTACCTTGTTCATCTTCATCACTATTTGAAAGTCCATCACTGTCTTCATGAGTGTAATAGCTTTTCTTATTTACATTCTGTTTCTTGTTCCATCTAACAGGTTCCTTACCCTTGTCAAGCTTATCTTTATGAGGACATTTGGCAGCATAGTGACCGACTCTTCCACAAGCAAAGCATTTGAAAGGTAACTTACCTCTGAATCTTCTAGCACCCCGTTGAAGGTTCTTGACAAAATTTGATTCTTCCTCTTCTTCTGACATATGTCCTGACTCATAGTAATCTCCTTTGCCTGAAGCCTTGAAAGCAGCTTCTCTCCTGTCTGATGGTCCTCCTTTCCTCATTTCGTAAGCAGTCAGAATTCCGTGCAGCTGTGACATGGTAAGGTTTCGTAGATTCTCTTTTTCTTCTATTGCAGAAACTTTAGATTCAAACTTAGGGGACAAAGATCTTAGAACCTTTTCAACCACAACAGCCTATTTTATTTCTTCACCCAAGTTTTTCATACAATTAACAATCTCATCTACATGAAGGAAATAGTTAGCCACACTTTCATCATTGTGCATTCTGAGATTTTCATACTGAATTCTGAGGGTTTGAAGTTTTGCTCATTTTACCTGTTCATCTCCTTCATAGCTCAGAACAATCTTGTCCCATATTTCTTTTGCGAATTTATACTGCATAACCTTGACGAATTCTGATTGAGATAGACATCCTAATAGAGTATTGACAGCCTTTGCATTTGTTTCATATTGCTTCTTACTAACCGAATCTGTAGGAGTTGTGGATGGAAAAGTGTACCCTGTATCTATGATATCCCAGACTTCTGCACCAAGAGATTGAAGATAGGTTGTGACTCTTACCTTCCAATAGACGAAGTTGTCCCATCAAAAATTGGTGCCCTGATAGATGCTTCTCTCTCGTAGTTGCTCATGATGATGGATCTTCCTTCAAGCGATCAAGCTTCTTCAGAAGGACCTACTCTGATACCAATTGTTGGAAATAATACTGAGAGGGGGGGTGAATCAGTATTATCAAGTCAATTATTTCCTTTTTCAAATCTAGATCATATACGCTACTTCAGTTAGTGAAAACTGCATATATACGCAACTACATATAAGGAAACCCGCGTATACCATGCAAACTTATAATTTACTTTATCTTACAGATGTTGATCATTAATCTGTGTATCAGAATCAAATAAACAGTAACCAGAAACAATGAAACAGAGCAGAAGACAATCACACACAAGAACACAAGATATAAGGTGGAAACCCAATGTGGGTGAAAACCACCTGCTGCAATTCGTCTCTATCTTCTTTTTAATTAGAAACTTCTTTTTACAATGATTCTGTACTGGTGCAGTCCTTTACCAGTACGCAGGCTGCAACCTGCAGAGAGCTACAACCCTCTCTCATTCTCCAGCTTCTCCTGGAAGGGAGCTATAACCCCTTAGCTCTTGCACTAGCCAAGATACTAGTACGTAGGTGCTGGCCTACAGAAGGCTACAACCTTCTCTTTCTTCCAGGGACCACGTTTCATAAATTTTCAAACTGGATCCATGAACATCAATCAATCATCAAGAATTTCTGCATCAAACAATCTCCTTTTCACCAATTAGAACTGAATCAAGTAGACACTTCTCTGACAGCTGTACCCAAAACACAGTAACAGTAACCACACACCAAATTCTGAACCCAGAACACTGCAGCAATAAACAGAAGCAGCTAGAACACAACTCAAGAGATGTACGCTACTTCAATAACCAGAAACCTGCGTGCATACGCTTCTGTGTTTGAACCAACCTGCGTATACGTTGTTTTTACTCACAGAACCTGCATGTATACGCGCCTTCGCCTCACTGAACCTGCGTACAGATCTATAAAGGATAATTCACTCTTTCAAATATTCAAACATTAATTAACCCAGATTACCAGATTTATAGATCAAGCATGTGCCACATATAACGGATCAAAATCATACAAAGATACTATTATTCAAGCCTTAATATTATGACCCATCAATAGAACTTATCCTTCTCTTTGCGCTCAGGTTCCTCCTTCATTCAGATCCAGATCTGCACCATAACCCAATCACCAATATTCCAGATCTACCACTTTATCAGATATTCAATAATTTAGATCATACTTTGCCAAATGATCTCCTTCCTCTTTTATAGTCTTAGGCCTTTCACAATACCCCAGTCCAAAACCATAACAAAACAATACCATGGACCCAATACTTGGGATCAACATTTTTGACGAGATACCATGGCCCAAAACCATAGGTTCAATTACCAAGGACTAAATACCACGGACCAAAAGTAAGTTCTCCAACATGTACGCGCTTTTCCTTGCGTGAAAGTGCGTGTATACACATACACGCCTTTGAAACGTCTAACCTGCGTATATACACGTCTTTGTCTAGGTGAACCTGCGTATATATCTTTTCCTTCATTCTGAGAGCCTGAACTGAGATCTGTCACCAGAGTGAGTTGCCATCAAGGACAACACCTGCGCCATAGCTCCAAACCTGTGCCATAGTGCCAACACAAGTTTTGTTGTATGGAATGTAAAGTCTCTGCAATTTATGGTCACGTAGCGCGTAGTTAGTAAAGTGTCATAAATGGTTTTACCATTCTTTTATGTAAGTTGAGTTAGCTTTTGAAGATCTACCCATGGTACGCAGACCATGGGATTGTATAAATAGGAGAATCTTAGAGAGTCTAAGTAAGAATCGATGATGAAGATGAATGTAATGGGTCAGTAGAGAAAAGAGTGAAGAAGTCTTAGAGTAGAAGAGAGGCTCTGCAGCTATGTGCACAGAGCCCTAGAGTAGAGTCTGAAGCTGAGTGCATAGGGAAGTCTTGAGTCTGTAAGCAGAACTGAAGTATTAATAAAGAGATTATTCCAGAAATTCCTGTGTTTTTTTCCATTTACTTCTGTTATGAATGAATGCGCTTTTATGATTTAATAAATGATGGGCTATGAAATAATACTGTATTGATGCGCAACTTTACATAATTGATGTTGTTATATGAACACACTTAATATTAACTATTTACGTGAAGCATATCTTATTGCATGTTAAAGTTCTCAACGCTTAGGCCGATCTGGGTAAAACACGAGATTAGGAGTAATCACAGAGGCATGTAAGTGGTTGATTCACCAGTTTAGGGTCTGCGAAAGACAGTTGTGAACATTCGCAGAGGCATAGGAGATGATTAAGGGTAGTTATATCAATAAGCCCTAAGGGCTTATCGATCTGTGCGAAGGCAGGTTTAGGGCATAAAACGACATTACACTAATCTCTGGGTGTGAAAACTTGGTTCCAACATCCCCCCATATTGCTTCGGGTGAGACTTCAATCCACACTGCATGGATTGATGCCGAAAGGGCCAGTAGTGTAGGGATTTGTTTGGAAAAACTAGCTTTGAACCTGGGTCAGGACCCACTAAGCCAACAAATGGTTCTGTTGTTGGGAGCAGGATATGCATAAAAGAGATGTGTGATGTCGCATCACTGGAATCCAACACAGAAAGAAATTGAGGAGTGGTTGGATAGGTATCTGTACACAGAGATACACGAAATTTTCTTATGTTCTTTCCTGATCGAACTATACGAGTGGATCGCTAAATTGGTAGATGGCCAGGGAAGGTGGAGGCGTAATGGTCCAATAGTCTAGACCTCGGATCTAGTGCGAAGATTAGAAGCCTCTGAAGATAAGGTCACGCGCATTGTCGATCACTGGCTTGATCACATCATAGGAGGATTTGTGATAGAATTCACGATCGATACCTCGATTAGCTATAGCGAAGTAGAGCGATGCTTCTTCAAGGGACCACGAGTTATTTAAGATCTTTGAATACTTGGATTAAGATGATCTTGTGTGAAAAGTGGGTTATGCCATTACTTTGATGTTTGGAGCTACGCGAAGTGGAAAATTCTTCAGGGATAGAGGGAGAACAGGTCTTGAATATAGCCCGTTGATTGAACCTCCTCTAAGTGACGACGAAGGAGCAACACAGGCTTCACTACAGAGCGTTGTCAGGCTAATAAGGCAAGGGTTCCCACGAACACCCCATCCGCCCAGACCACCTCGACCTTCACCTCCCCAGCATACACCTTTGCCCACATCGCCACCACCTCCGCCATCGTTCAATATGTTGAATACGACGAAGTTTTCCATTTTCAAGGGCTTGGGAAATGAGGACCCAGACCAGTTTTGGTTGATTGCGAAGGCCATGTGGACAACCCAGAATATTACAGATAGTCATATGAAGAAAGCATAATTGGTTACTGCTCTACAGGATCATGCGCTAACATGGTACATTAAGTACTGCACTGATAACCTGATGGAATCATTGGCGGACACTCACACCGCACTAAATAAGGAATTCATTAGGCCCAAGTTTGAATGCAATCAGTCATTGGGTCCAAGGAAATCATGATGAGGCCGAGCGAAACACCCTGGGAGATGGATCAAAGACTGAAGTGGTAGATCTGCGAGGCTAACATGAATCTTATGGATGGGCAACACCATGAATGGTTTGTAGCTCTTACCACATCTAAGGGTTTCTTTATTGTAGCAAAAGATTGGGACCTAGGAAGAAGCCCTGGAAATTGCGATGAGATTGCATGAGACATCGATTCAAGACGTTGCTTTGGGAGTTCAGCAGATTCACATGGAGTTGTAGAATCTTTGCCTAGAGTTTCAAAGCCTGAAGAAGGATAGAGCGACTCGGCCAGAGGTGCGTGAAGAAGTTTGGTGTCTGAAATGTAAGAGCCAGGGGCATGATAAAGATCACTGCCCTGTCTTTGCGAATTATGTTGTAGGAGGAGGGCCAATGTCTCTAAGGCCAGAATCTCAAGCAGGGCCAAGTACAGGGCCTGTGCTGTGGTGTGCTAGCTGTTAGGTAGCTGGAAAACATGTAATAGACAATTGTCACTTGCTGCAAAAATTTGTGCAGACACCTCAACGACTCTTATGAAACTTCTGTAAATCAGTGGGTCACAATGAGCATAACTGTTGTAGCTATGAGTTGATGATGGAAAGAACATCCATGTAACGAATGCAGAAAAATACTTGGCCTCTGGATTAAGGCACTGGTGGAGTGCGTGGAGGATACCAGGGGCACGAACAAGGCCGAGGAGTAGGAGGACCTGGTAGAGGTCGGGGACAATTCATTTGTTACAATTATGGAGTTCTAGGACACTACGCACGAGAGTGTACAAGCCCGACACACCTGTCATGCCGATACTGTACTCAGTTTGATCACGCAATAGAAGACTGCCCTGTATTGATAGCTAAGATACAAGAGAAGAGGGCGCAGCCTCAGCAGCCTACCCAAAACCTGCAGATGATGAGGGATGAACTGTGCGAAGAAGATCCTAATGCAAGTATCGTGTTGTGAAGTGGAATGACGACTGGCGAGGATAAAGGAAAACAACCCGAGGAAAGTGAATGGGTCCACAAGGCTCCAGAAAAAGAGGTTGGGTTTGATTTGCAGTGCGTGAAAGAAACGTTCATGGAAGTGAAGAAAAGCTTTGTTGAGGCCTCTACCTCAGGAAGTCAGTACATGTTGTCTGAAGAAATGGACCCCTCCATGTTTACCACATTCTTGGAGACCCGTATGAAGCTGCTACACGATTGCAAGGCCGTGAAAGAATTACAGGAGTTGATAAATAAATGTGCCGGTAAAGAAAATTCTCTTGAAGGACCTCACGTAGTCAAAAAAATTGGTAAGCATAAGGCAAGAACTGGGTGTGAAATGAGGCTCACCACACAAATAGGAGAGTATGAAATGGACCAAGTTATTCTGGATCTTGGGTCAGATGCGAATGTTTTTCCTAAACAAACATGGGAGAGAATGGGGAGACCTGCGTTGCAGTGGTCTCTGATTCAATTGAGGATGGAAAATCAATAGAAGATTATCCCCATGGTAAGATTGCAGGGAGTGAAGATATACATTGAAGGCACAAGCGCGTTGGATGATTTTGAAGTGATAGAGATCGTGGATGATAACGATCCATACCCTGCACTCCTTGGGATTGATTGGGCTATCGACATGAATGGAGTAATCAATCTGGAGAAGTGAATGATGTCATTTGAAAGAAAATCACTCGGTGTGGTAGTACCTTTGGACCCTGCAGAAGGATCGTGCTATACTGAACCGGTCCGAGATTATGAGAAAAGCAATGATGATCTAGACCAGATCTATAAAATAACAGCGAGGGATTAAGATTGGGTTAATCCGACAGCTGATCAACGCATTGCATGGGACCACAAAATTTCCTATACATCAGGTTCAGATGAAGAGTTGGAGTATTGGCAGAATAGGTTGCATGAAGTATCTGCACTGCGCTGTAACATGATGACTAAATTGTTGCGCTATGTATCGTCGGAGGTAAGGAGTTTTCCTTATTATGATGGTTTAACTAACATAGATAAAATTTTGGATGCATTTGAAAGGGAAGTACCAAAGAAGCATCACTTCCAAGGCTTGGATTTGGTGCTGAGCACTACACCTGCAAGATGGTGGGGTATGCATAAAGACAATTTTGATGGATGGCGTGAATACATAAGAATGATGAGGTTGTGGTTTGGTCACCCAAAAGTGCGACTAATAGAGAAATATGATGGTAGGAATGATCTGCCGTATCACTTAGCAAAATACACTGATGCTTATGGAATGGAGCTGCAATCGGAGTGGGTGCATTTATTCTGTCACAATTTGGATGTAATACTAATGAATTGGTACCCAGAAACAGAGCTCCACCATGGCATTGAGGAATGGGAAGTTTCGAGACAGGGATTCTTGATGAAATTCAACTTTGAAGATGGGTTCAAATGTATTGACGAGGCATTGCAGGAGGTCAAGGTAGTGATCTTCAGAATACCACAGGATACTTTGGACTTGATTCAACTGGATTGGAGCACCTAGTTGTGCCATGCGCCGGAGTGCTATAATGTGATTGTTGAAGAAGAAGAGGAGGATCCAAGGAACATTAACATCCCATAGGAATAAGGCTACCGCGAAGTTAAGGGGCCGCAGATAGAGAATCTAGATATGACTACATCGTTGAAAACCCGACAGGTAAACATTGTCACAGAGGCGGAACCAAAGTTTGTGAAGATAGGGGACTACTAGGATGATGCTATGGTAGACAAGGTCGCTGAGTTGCTTCGCGAATATCAGGATTTGTTTCCTACAAAATTTTCTGACTTAAAAGACATCATCGGTGATTTGGGAGTGATGAAAGTAACTTTAAAATAGGATGCGAAGCCTGTTAAGTGGAGGCCATATCATCTTAGTCCCAAATACAAGGAAAATGTCCATCTGGAATTGGACAAGATGCTTGTAGCAGGTATTATTGAACCGATGGAGGAATATGATTGGGTGAGTCCAATGGTAGTTCAAGAAAAGAAGCAAAAGGATGAAATCAGGATTTGTGTAGATCTCAGAAAGCTCAATGATGCCTATGTTCATGATCCTTTTCAAACTTCGTTCACAGATGAAGTATTGGATAATGTTGGCGAGAAGGAAGCATATTCGTTCACTGATACCATCAGATAAAGATCACACCAGAAGACATGAGTAATATGACCATCGCGACTAAGTGGGGATGCTTTTAGTATACGTGTTTTGGAGAATTTGGTATCTACGGATAAATACTAATTCCCTAGATAAGTAGTTGTATCTAGAACAACAGTTTAAAGTGTTTTAGTCTTTTCCTATAAGCAATAGATAAGATGAGAAGATGAGAAGACCTACTTGTAGTTCCTCTTTCCTCTCATCTCCCTTGTATTGATTTTGTCGCTCCTTCTCGTACTTAATACGCTTGAGAAGTACCTATAAACACAACAGAAAACAAAGAATCGATCAAAGCATACGATCTATTGAATCAGATACAATTCACACATATAAGAATTATGAAACAATATGAACATATGGGAGAAAGGTTCAAACAATTTATTAAATAGAAGAAGGAACTACAACCATTGGTGTGTGATTCAAAGCCATTACTCCATCTTGGATCCCATCCACATCACATCAAAAGCATGACAAACTTGTAGCATTACAATACTTGCTTCAAAGCCAAATCTCATAGAAACATTATCTCCTTACAATTCAACATAATCCAGCCCCTGATCACTTGGATGAGTGGTCAATTTATAGGAAGATGAAGGAGGTTTTGTCATAAATGGTGGCATTGAATGGCCTTCCATACTTAGAATTAGTTCCATGGAGGAAGGGATGAGAGGATAGGGTGCACCTTAACTCATTCTTCATCCATTTTCGAGCTCATAAGAGTTGATAAGTGAGGGAACCTTCTAGATGACTCCAAAACATAATAATATTCCCCAAACCCTATGTGAATTTCGCTCAATCTCGCCCAGCACAGGTGAAAGGAATCCTAAGTGTTCTGCAGAGCACCCTGGCAGTGGACTCAACTACTTTGTAGCACACCTTTACAAGGGATTACTTGCTCTGGTCCCTCTAGAGGCTATTTCTAGATGTCTTCAAGTCATGAAACTATCTGGGAAGGAGGCATTCAAAGGGTGACTTGTTAAGGGAATGAAGCAACTGAAATTAGGGTTTGATTGGCCCTAAAACATTGATCTGTATGACGGGATTGATGTGCCCAAATGGATATGTAACAATACAGTAATGCCTTTTGGGCTTCAAAATGCGTCGGCGATCTTCTCATGTGTAGTCATCGCGACGTTCAAAGAGTTCATTCACAAATTTTTGGAGGTATATTTTAATGATTGGATAGTGTTTGGGCTGGTAAAGTGCCATTTAGATAGTTTGCACTTGATGTTGGATACATGCTGACAGTATTAGATCGCGTTAAACTTGAAGAAATGGTTATTTTGCATCCCTTTAGGAATCTTTTTGGGTCATGTGGTATGCAAACAAGGATTAATGGTGGACCCTGCTAAGATCGCGGTTATAATTAATTTGGAGGTGCCAAGAAGTGTTAAACAACTGCGCGCAACACTGGGTCATACTAGATACTATCGAAGTTCATCATGAGTTATGCCCAGATTACCACGCCAATGCAAAAGATACTAAATAAGGAAGCTACATTCTGTTGGGATGAAGACTGTCAGCGGAGTCTGGATGTATTGAAGGAAAAAATGGTCACTGAGCCAATCCTAGTCTTCCCGGATTGGAAGAAGGAATTTCACGTGCATGTGGATGCGTCATGTATTGCATTGGGAGTAGTGCTGACATGGGTCGGTGAAGGAGAATTGGATCACCCTATAGCATTTGCAAGCAGGAAGTTGTCTAAGGCTGAAAAGAATTATTCGACGACAAAACGCGAAGGGTTGGTGATGGTGTACATGCTCCAGAAGTTCAGACATTACCTGCTAGGTGGAACTTTAAGATGTACACAGACCATTCTGCATTAAAATACCTAGTCAACAAGCTTGTGTTGGGGGGGGGGGGGGGGGGGCGGAATGTGCAGATGGTTACTATTGTTTTAGGAGTATGATTTCAAGGTCATCATGAAGCCAGGACAATTGAATGTAGGGCTAGACCATCTATTGCGCATTGAAATAGGAGAGGAGCCCACCAATTTGGAGGAGGGGTTGCCTGATGCGCAGCTTTTTGCGGTGCATAGAGCATATAATCACTTTGTAGACATTATCCACTTCCTGACTATGAGAATGGCTCCAGAAGGATACACGAGTCAATAGAAGAAGGAACTGATGGTGCGTGCGACAAAATTTTCTATTATTGTAGGCCACTTGTATAAGTTGGGATCAGACGAGATACTATGAATCTATGTGCCTAATTTTGAACAAAAGAGTATCCTAGCTGAAGCTCATGGAGGGGCTGCAGGAGGCCATTATGCAGGAAAAACAACAACACAGAATATGTTATGCCTTGGGTTGTGGTGGCCAACGCTGCATAAGGATTCCAAAGCATATTGTAGGGAATGCGATGCATGTCAGAGAATGACAGGCCATCACAGAGGGATGAGTTGCCTTTGAATCCGTATGTATCATTACAACCATTTGAGAAATGGGAAATTGATTTTGTAGGACCGATTCAACCTCCAGGAAAGAAGACAGGTGCATGGTATATCATCACCATGACCGAGTACTTGACTCGATGGGCAGAGGCACAAATCATGAAGGACTGTACAGGGGAGACAACAACGAAGTTCTTATTTGAATATGTGTTGATCAAGTTCGGTTGTCTGATGATTTTGATGAGTGATCGCAGTACGCATTTCCTCAATGAAACAATCAGCGCACTGATAGAAGAATTCCAATTTTATCATCAGAAGAGTATGCCATATCATCCTTAGGCCAATGGGACGGTTGAAGCGTTTAATAAGATATTGGAGAATGCACTGACAAAAGTTTGCAAGGCGCAAAGGAATGATTGGGGCGGACGCGTACTAGCAGTGTTATGGGCTTACCGGACTACTTGTAAGAAGCTTACTGGTTAGACACCATTTAGATTGGTTTACGGCATAGAATTTGTAATGCCTATGGAGTACATTATGCCTAGCCTACGCATAACGGCTTTTACAGGAATGGTGGACCGTAGAGCCTTAGAAGAAAGGCTCACACAGCTAGCAGAGCTCGAGGAAGATAGATTTTTGGCTGGATTCCATTAGTAGGTTAAGAAGGAATGCGAAAAGGCATGGCATGATCGGCACATCAAACTACGCACCTTCAAGGTAAATGATTTAGTTTTATTATATGATAGTAAGTTTGATAAGTTTCCAGGAAAATTTTAGATGCACTAATTGGGGCCCTATGTTATCAAAGATATTATCGATGGTGGAGTAGTTCAGCTCGTGAAATTCAATGGAGATCAATTTCTGATCTGATAATCACCCTATGAGTGACCTCAGTCGAATATTTATTAAACAAAAAGGTATTACAAACTCATGTGATAATGTGTGTGTTCTGTTTTATTTAAGCAACGGATCGATCAGATTGCCAGTACATAGAAAATAAGTAGAAAGACAACAGAGAAATATAGTAAGCAACACAAAGAAACAAACAATTTTTTAACAAGGAGTTCACCCTATTCTCCAGGGCTACGTCTTCGATCCAGCTTCAGTGGTGGCCTTGTTTTATTGTGTCTTTCAGCAGAGAAATTACAATACAAGGACTCAATATGAGTTCTCCTGAAGCAAATTCTACTTGGCAGGGTGGTTGTTGGATTCCCTAAGCCACTCGGAGTACACAGACTCTTGTTCTTCCTACCAGCTCTGTGACCCTTGGTCTACAGTGGAAAGAGCCAACTATGATGCTCAATCCGAACAGATTCCTCTATGGGAAGGCTTGATTCTTCAAGCTCTCTGGTGCTCGATGCTGCCTATGGTCAGCTCGGCCCTCTATCTCCTCTGCTTGGCTTTACTGCTCTCTGTGCTCAATCCTCCTCCCAGGGTTCACTGTTCATTGTCTCTCTTGGTCACTTGGACTCGTCTCTCTCTCTTGGTCTCCCTTCTGCTTGTCTCTATTCATGGCTTTAGCCATTTGATCTCCATTCATGTTCGGTTCCTCTCCTGCCTGCATCGATTCTCCTTCCGCCTGTGTGCTGGGAGTTCCCTGTTTGGCGTCAACATGAATGCTCAGGAAGTAGCCACGTGTCTCCATCGGAATAGCGCCAGCTTGTTCGTCGATTCGTTTCTTTGGTTATGTCGTGGATATGTTCTTTCTCCACCGTGGCGGTCAATGGATTCCAAATCCCCTTAAATCACGACTTAATTCCCTGTCGATTCCGCTTCTGTCTATCGAGCGCAATCTCAGCCATCCGATCTGGGATCCTCCAAATCCAACATCATATGCACGTCGAGCGCGGTTGACTTGCTCGACCGATAACGCACGATCATGTCGGTTTTTATCTCACCTCCACTGCCATGCGTCAATCACTGAGTGGGATCGCTCCGCTCTCCTCCAAAACCTCTTACCGTTCAAGCCACCAGTTTCCAGGTTGTGGGTCCCACCTTCGTATGTTGGCACTTTTCGTTTCTTTTCCAACGTGACCAAGGGCTTAAGGCCCCTCCATTTTGGCCCTATTTACCTAGCGATGCACAATTATTTCTAGGCAAAAATCAGCTCCTTTTCCCGTTCCGGGGTTCCTAGGAGCTACATCGACCTCCTGCGCAGTCTCCATGGGCCTCGGTCAGTGCGCTTTGACCGAGGTCCTCATCATTCCACGCCGGCTGCCATGGCCACTGGTTCAGGGCATTTCCAATTGCTGTTTTGGATTCTTCAAGGATTTGTTTCGTCCCAATATAGTCATGGTTCTATGACAGTCGTTTATGGATCCGATTTGGATCACGGCCTCCCTACTAAAAAACTTTTGGACCACCAAAAGTTGGTTTTCATCAAGCATCGACTAAGTGAGGAAACTGTTGTCTCACTTGTCCAATCTCAATCCACTTCGCATTGCTCGGATTCGAACCTTTAAGCCCAATCCTGAGGTATTCCACTTGTCCACTGCGCGTCGTCCTTACCTTCCTGTCCAGTACTGTATCTTTCTGCAACTCATTAAGATATTTAGGTAGCAGGTCATCAACAGAAGGCAATTGACTCTGCTCTATAGGGTCCTCAATCATTGAAGGTTCAAACAACCTCAAGCAATCTGTGTTCACGACTGAGTAGATGTGCATGTAAGCTGGCAGATCAAGGTGAAAATCATTTTCACCAATCTTCTCAAGTATCCTAAAGGGTCCATACCTAATAGGTTTTAACTTCTTGCCTTCACCTTGCATCCTGTCCTTGCTGATATACAACCAGACTTGGTCTCCAACTTGAAAACTATGCTCCATCCGATGCTTATCATGCCTAGCCTTGTACTTGGCCTGGCTCTTTTCCAGCTGTTCCTGTACTGCCTGGTGGATCTCCTGGATCTGTTCAATGAACCTAGTTTCCCTATCCACATCACTATGTCTATCAACCAAGGTATCTTTACCAAAGACAAAATCCAAGGGAGACCTTGGTATGAAACCAAAGTAGGTCTCAAAAGGAGATCTTTGGGTAGAAGAGTGTTTGGCTCTATTGTAAGCATGCTACACATAACACAAGTGTTCATCCCAAAGCTTAGGGTGTTTGCTGCAATATCCTCTCAGTAATTGGATCACTGTCTTGTTAACTACTTCTGTCTGGCCATCTGTTTGTGGATGAAAAGCTGTGCTTTTCTTTAATTTGATGTCCATTAGTTCCCACAAACTGGACCAAAACTTCCCCACAAATCGGGTGTCTCGATAAGATATAATAGAAGTGGGTAATCCAAAATGAACCCATACATGTTCAAAGAATAATTTTACAGTTTGTTCAGCTGTAATCTGTTTACTACAGGGTATCAAAATACACATTTTGCTGAACCTATCCACAACAACATATAGATAATCATGACCTTTCCTAGATTTAGGCAGTCCTCCAACAAAATCCATGGAAATTCTTTCCCAAGGGTGAGAAGGAACTGGAAATGGAGTGTATAATCCTAGTTTTTTATTGCTGGGCTTGCTTTTAGCACACATAGCACATCCCTTTACATATCTAGAAACTGTCTCACTCATTCTTGGCCAATAGTAGAACCTTTGTAGTTGTGCAACTGTTTTACTTACCCCAAAGTGACCTGATATCAGAGAAGTGTGTGCTTCCCTAATTATCTTTGCTCTCTCAGTTTGTGGAATGCAGAGTTTCCCACAATGATATAAGAGTCGGTCCTTCACATGATATTCCAATTCTTCTACTCTTTTGCCTTGAATCAAAGTTGCATATACATCTTTAAAGTCCATGTCCTGAGAATACTATTCTATGTAGCTTTCATGCAGCACAGAGTTATGCTTAAGTATGGTAGATGCATTTATAATGGGTCTAGATAACATGTCTACAACCTTGTTATGTATTCCCTTTTTATATCTGATGACTGAATGTAACTGTTGTAAAAAACCCATCCATCTATAATGTCTTGATTGTTGCAACTTAGTTTGGGAGTGTAGGTATTGAAGTGGCTGATGATCAGTATGTATTACTGTTTCTTTGCCCATTAAGTAATGTTTCCACTTTTTCACACTCTGAACTAATGCATACAATTACTTATCATATGTAGGATAGTTGACTACTGCAGGATTAAAAGTATTAGAATGATAACATATGGGTTTACCGTGCTGTGTCAACATTGCTCCCATGGCATAGTCACTGGCATCAGTTTGGATCTCAAATGGTCTTTGTAGATCTGGCAGTGCTAGTACAGGTGCTGTACTAATTTTTTCTTTTAAGGTGTCGAAGGCTTTCTGCTGTTTGCCTCCCCACTGAAACACCTTGTTCAATCCTATCAAAGCATGTAAGGGAGCTGCAATTGTGGAAAATTTTGAAATGAACTTCCTCCAATATTGTGCTACTCCTAAGAAGCTTCTCACTTCTGTAGCAGACATGGGTTTAGCCCAGTTTACAATGACTGCCACTTTAGAGGGATCTATTTTCAATTCACCTCCCCCTACTATATGACCCAAATAATTTAGAGAGGTTTTTCCAAATTCACATTTGGAGAGTTTAACATAAAGTTTTTCTCTTTTCAAAACATCTAATATCTGCTTAACATGCTTTAAATGTTCTTCCCACGTTTTACTAAAAATCAGAATGTCATCCAGATACACAATAACAAAATCATCAAGAAAAGGTCTGAGTACATCATTCATTAATCTCATGAAAGTAGCAGGGGCATTGGTCAAGCAAAAAGGCATAACCAGCCATTCAAACAATCCCTGCTTTGTTTTGAAAGCAGTCTTCCATGCATCTTGCTCTACCACTCTGACCTGATGGTATCCACTGTGCAAATCCAGCTTGGTGAAATAAACAACTTCCTTCAATTGATTTAAAAGATCATCTATATGAGGAAGGGGGTAACGATTTTTTATTGTTATCTTATTCAGTGCTTGGTAATCAATGCAAATTCTCCACAAGCCATCTTTCTTTCTCACCAAAACAATTGGTGACTCACATGGTGATGTGCTAGGCCCGATGAACCCTTTCTCGAGCAACTCCTGCACCTGCTTCTTGATTTCAGTATTCTCTAAAGCAGATAACCTGTACATCCCAATGTTAGGCAAAGGAACATCTTGCTGCAAAATAGTATCATGTACTATTCCCTTTTTGGGTGGCAGACCTTGAGATTCTTGAAACAAGAAATCATACTCTAAAACAATCTTTTTTATATCAGCTTGCTGATCAGAATTACAGCCCTCAAATACCTTGGTTTTATCAGTTTTCTTTTCCTTTACAACCATCAGTAAGAACTATTTGCATGAATTTATCATTCTTTTCATTTGTCCAGAGTTTATGAGAGTATAATTATTCTTGAGCTTATGAGCTCTTACAAAGTATTCAATTCCATCTTTAACAAGTAGATACTTGTTCTCAGCTCTATAGAAAATAGCCTTTCTATCATACAAGTAAGGACTTCCTAAAAAAATTCCACATATATCCAAAGGAATTACATCTAACTCAACCTCATCTATAAATGCTAACCCAAAAGAAAACTTGAGTTTGCACTGTCTAGTCACTTGTAGTTGTGCTTTATCATTCAACCATCCTAATGGGTATGGCTTCTTATGAGGTGTAGTTGCTAATCCCAATTTCCTTACAATTGCTTCAGAAATCAGATTTACTTGTGAGCCACTATCAAACAAAGTATCAATCTTTTGATTTTTGGAAACAACTTGAATATGGAAAAGCTCATGTCTTTTTCTCTCATATTCTTCATCAATAACAGATTGAGCAGAATTACTAGTAGATGCTTCATAATTCTTACCTTTTATACCTGTGGCTGCAATGATTGTTTCATCTCCCGAGTCTGACCCCAAATCTTTCTGAATAGCTGCAGCAGTCTTCTTCTTCTTGCCCTCGGACTTCTTAGGTCTCAGCTCTGGATGCAGAATCCAACAGTGGTCATCATCATGCCCCTCCTTTTTACAGTGAGTGCATAAAGCTTTGCCTTTCTGTGCAGTGTTAGCCTTCCTTACTTTCCACTTCTGCTTTCTTTTCTCCTTTCTCTTGCTTACAGTGGGTTAGGATGGTCCCCCAACTTCTGGACTTCCATTATTTCCTATAGCTTCTAGATGAGTAGCTTGTAAAGATACCTCATCTATACTAGTGGGATTAAACATGAGGATGGTATGCCTCATGTAGCTGTGTATACCACCAATGTACTTCAAAAGAGTTTCTGGTGAGTCTAATGAAATACCCAGCATCAATTCTCTCTTTCTGAACTCTTGAGTATACCCTTGCACACTTTGCCCTTTCAACTGCCGAAGAGTTTTCCAACTCATCATGGCTTGTTGCATGTAGGCCAATGGATAGAACTGCTTTTTGATTGCAGTAACAAAGTCACTCCAGGCAAAGATGGTCTTACCATGCTTCCTCATATCAGCTTGGGTTCTGCCTTCCCACCAAACCAAGGCAGTTCCCCCTAGGCGTAGGCTTGCCAGCTGAATCTTACTCTTGTCTGAGTCTATATTTTGTGCTCTGCAATACACATCAATTTGTCTTATCCAATTGTCCAACTTTTCAGCATTTATCTCTCCATCATATATAGGCAAATCCAATTTAACATCTAACTTAATCAAAGATGCCTTCTTATTATGCACAGGGCTACTAGGAGGTGTAGGGAAGCTTTCTTCTTTCCCCTTTCCTTTGGAGTGGTCATGGGAATGAGATTCATCTTCTTCTTTATCTTGCTTAGAGCCTGATGAATCTTCACCCTTATGCTTTCTAAAGTCCTTATACATTTCTTCTACCATAGACTTTATAGCTAGGAAACTTTCTATGAATTGGGGGTCTGGCCCTATAGAACCTTCTTCTGACATTGTGTTCCGAGAATAGACTCTCCCAATTTTAGAATTAGTTTCCACCAACTCTCCTTCTCCTAATTTGAGCTTTGATCTTGTGAACATTCACAGCTAAACCAACACAAGCTTGTCTAACCTTACAACCTAGAGCTCTGATACCACTTGATCTGATAATCACTCTATGAGTGACCTCAGTCGAAGATTTATTAAACAAAAAGGTATTATAGACTCATGTGATGGTGTGTGTGTTCTATGTTATTTAAGCAACGGATCGATCAGATTGCCAATACACAGAAAATAAGTAGAAAGACAGCAGAGAAATACAGTAAGAAACACAAAGACACAAACAGTTTTTTAACAAGGAGTTCACCCTATTCTCCAGGGCTACATCTCCGGTCCATCTTCAGTGGTGGCCTTGTTTTATTGTGTCTTTCAGTAGAGAAATTATAATACAGGGACTCAATATGAGTTCTCCTGAAGCAGATTCTGCTTGGCAGGGTGGTTGTTGAATTCCCCAAGCCACTCGGAGTACACAGACTCTTGTTCTTCCTACCAGCTCTGTGACCGTTGGTCTACAGTGGAAAGAGCCAACTATGATGCTCAATCCGGACAAATTCCTATATGGGAAGGCTTGGTTCTTCAAGCTCTCTGGTGCTCGACGCTGCCTATGGTCAGCTCGGCCCTCTATCTCCTCTACTTGGCTTTACTGCTCTCTATGATCAGTCCTCCTCTCAGGGTTCACTGTTCACTATCTCTCTTGGTCACTTGGACTCTTCTCTCTCTCTTGGTCTCCCTTCTTCTTGTCTCTGTTCATGGCTTTAGCCATTCGATCTCCATGCATGTTCGGTTCCTATCCTTCCTGCGTCGATTCTCCTTCCACCTGTGTGCTAAGAGTTCCATGTTCGACGTCAGCATGAATGCTCAGGAAGTAGCCACGTGTCTCCATCGGAACAGCGCCAGCCTGTTCGTCGATTCGTTTCTTCAGTTATGTCGTGGATACGTTCTTTCTCCACCGTGGCGGTCAACGGATTCCAAATCCCCTTAAATCGCAGCTTAATTCCCTGTCGATTCTACTTCTGTCTATCGGGCGCAATCTCAGCCGTCTGATCTAGGCTCCTCCAGATCCAACGTCATATGCACGTCGAGCGCGGTTGACTTTCTCGACTGATAACGTGCGATCACGGCAGTTTTTCTCTCACCTCCACTGCCACACGTTGATCACTGAGTGGGATCGCTCCGCTCTCCTCCAAAACCTCTTACCGTTCAAGGGCACCCCAATTAAACCGCTGGTTTCCAGCTCATGGGTCCCACCTTCGTACGTTGGCGCTTTTTGTTTCTCCGCCCACGATGCTCTAGCTCCCAACGTGACCAAGGGCTTAAGGCCCCTCCATTTCGGCCTTGTTTGCCCAGCGATGCGTAATTAGCGCTAGGCAAAAATCAACTCCTTTTCCCGTTCTGGGGTTCCCAGGGGCTACATCGACCTCCTGCGTAGTCTTCATGGGCCTCGGTCAGCGCGCTTTTATTGAGGTCCTCATCATTCCATGCCGGCTGCCATGGCCACTGGTTCAAGGCATTTCTGATTGCTATTTTGGTTTCTTCAAGGATTTGTTTCGTCCCGATATAGTCATGGTTCTATGACAGTTGTTTATGGATCCGATTTGGATCAATTTCTAGGAAAGGTAAATGGAAGCCAATTGAAGCCATACACCGGGGATCCAGCCAAATGACTACATGACAGTAGCACAATCTTAGCACTCCAAGCAACTACAAGGAGGCACGGGACTATAAAATACACTGCCCAGTTTGTAGATCTGCACGACAAGGGGTCTACGTGAAACAGGAGGGTGTCGCAGTACCAGAAGAAGTGTGAAGGGAGCTAAGCTGTAAGGGGGGCGACCATGCAGTGCAGCTAGAAAGTAACCATTACAGTCACTGTTCATGATTTGACTACTAGGAGACGATTAAGAGGAGTTGGGGGCCGGCATTTAAGGTATTTAAGGCTGAATTTAAGGGTGAAATATTTGGAAATTTGCCGCCACTCTAGCATTTATGGACGGATTTTGGTGGGAACGATCAAATTTGAATTCAAATTTACCTATAAATTAAGCGTGGCTGTCCAACGAAAAACACTTTTCATTTTTAGAATTTTTGCGTTGTGTTGTCGATTGCCTATGAATCGCTCATATTGGGAGGATTTAGTCGCGAGCCCTGCATTTTCCAAGTTATTAGAGGTAAATTAGACATTCATCCTGGAAAAGATGCTAGGACCAAGCCTCGCGGAAACCATGAGTACTGGTGGAGATGTCGCTTCTAAGGGAGTGGTTTTGGAAGTTGTGAGTGTGGAGGTTCCAGCAGCAGTGCCTATGGCATCAAGGTCGCCTAGGTCGAAGTCTATGCCGATGAGGGAGGTCCCCAAACCAAAGAAATATAAGCAAAAGAAGCTTGTGCTAGTGTGCGAGTCACCGAGGAAGCATGCCACTACATAGACTCAGAAGAAAGAAAATCCAAGCGCGAAGGAGAAGGGGAAAGTGGTGGATTTGGAGGTTGAGGAGGGCGCGGAAGATATAACATTGAGGGGGTGGACCCTATATCTAGGTTTCCGGAGTATATCCCTCCGCACAAGGGCAAAGTGAAGGTCCCGAAGGACCCAAATGCAGGATAGTTCCTCCTCAACACACCGTTTTTACCAGAGAACATTACCTTTGAAGGTCCGCGCTTGGCGCGGATCCCGCACTTAAAGCTCAAAGATTGGGATTTGGCGGACCACGAGCGGTTCCCCCACCTTGCTACTAACACCTTCATGAAGACGGTCTTCTACAAATAGTTTGGTGTCACCACGTTGGAGCCTATGGAATGGATTCACGAAGTAAACAAGTCAGAGTTGCTGAACCTGTTGTGGGTACCCCAATACCATCGCTCAAATATAAACCTGATTGTCATCAAGTAGTTGTTGTGCCTGTTGCATGACGGGTGCTTGTGGCTGAACATGCTGATCCCCATCACCGATATGCAGATCCATTGGATCACCCTATTGCCGCACTCCAAGTTAAATTCGTCCAAGGCGTTTGGCAGAAAGACAAGCAAGTGCAACCTCACTAGGAAGATGAAGGACAAGTTTAAACTCGTGAAGAAGCCATGTGGGTACTCGATTACTTCCATTACTGACCCCATGGTAAAGGTTTCCACACAGATTTTGGCTGGCAAGGTTATGAGAAAGTGCCACGCGGACGAGGTGTCGACACCAATGGTTTCGTTGGCAGCACAGTGCACGGAGGGCATATAGTTCAACTGGGCGCGCTACCTGTGCAGTGAGTTCCTTGCGAACTGAAGAGAGGCATAGGATGATAGTAAGACATTCCACTATTCGTGGTTGTTGCTCTAGATAGTGCTCATCGTGTGGGATTTGCCGGAGGACTGTCAGTTTCCTCCAGTAAAGAAAGATTTACCAGAAGCCATGAAATTTGCATCTCTCTGGGCCACAAAAGAGGCTGCGTGGGTCATAGAGAGAAAAGTCTTTTGGGTGCTGATGGAGGTGAGTATTCACATGACCATCAACCAACAGCCATGGTTGTCACTAATCATGTTTGAACAACTCTCTGGGTACGCGGAGTTCAAAGTGGACTTTCACCATGTATACATCCAGGTGCAGAAGGATCCGGAGTAGAAGTGGTTTGACCTACCCTACCTTGCTACTGATGATGCTATTGAAGAGGTCATTAAGCGTTGGCCCACAGAGTGGAATTATCCTTCCGACCTGGCCACAAGTACTAGCAAGTCTACGGAGAAGCAAAAGAAGGATGCGACCAAATAGAAGGTTCAACAGTTAGTTGAAAAGCGCAAGAAAGAGGCCGAGGAGAAGGCCTAGGTAGAAGCGGAGTGCACCATGAAGAAACAGGCAGAGCAGGAAGAGCGCGGCTCTGAAAGAAGTCAAAAGTCTCCTTCACCCCAAATGGAGGAGGAAGAGCAGTGAGAGCAAGGCGACGGTGAGCAACATGAGAGCACTCCCTTCTGAGTGAAGCGATATAGGGAGCAGGAAAAGGAAGGATTGTGGAAGAAGACAAAAGCCACCAAGCTGTCGCTGGATCCGATTACTTTGATGGATGGCGACCTGGATGAAATTGGAGACAAGGTGCGGGATACTACCACATAGCTGTTATAGCAGTTTGAGCAACAACAAAATCAGGCACTGAGCACCATCTAGACAAGTTTGCACGAGCTGCAGATCTAAACGACTAGAATCCAGGCAGGTACAGGATAGAGCAGTGCTACATCAACAAGTTTGGCGCCGAGAACCACACAAGCTGTAGAGATGGTTCAGTTGTTGGACCTCCGGGAGTTGCGTTGCCTAATGGAGATTTGAGCGTGGAGGTGGCCGCTGATAAGGCTATTATCAGCTCTTTGAAGAATATTGGCCTTAACTTGGTCGTGCTCCCAGTGAGTTTCTTCACACAGTACAAGTAGGTGTGATCGCAGAGGTTAATGCTCGAGAGCACCACGCGCTGAGCCTGATAAGTGAGTACAAAGTCAACAACAAACAAATTTTCATGGAGAAATCAACATCACTGGAGTTACAGAAGAAAGTTTAGGCACAGAATGAAAAGCTTGCAATCATGGTGGCCGAGGCATGTAAAATAGTTCCAAAACTACATATCGCGGAGGAAGCGTCGTTGGAGGCAAATATCAGGAAGCTGGCTGCAGGCATGCGTGACACCAAGATAGAAGTGGCCAAGGTTTAGTTTGAACTGAATATGAAAATCACAGAGTTAGAGATGAAGTCACAACCTTCAACTCCACCGGAGGTTAGAGAACAACACGAAGCTGCTGTAAAGGATGGAGTCACAGTAGTGGATACCATGGTGGTGGATTGCACCGTGCTCTTCGAGCAATCCATGGAGGTAGTCACGGATTTGCAGGAAGATCCTAACCTACAGAGGTTAAACACAAAATCCAATCAATTGTAGTAGCATAATGATGAAGCGAGAGCGACGACGCGCACCGTCGCTATAACACAATGGTTGGCCAAGCTACAGGAGGCGAAACAGCTGCTTGAACATGTGGAAGCAACACAGAGGAAAGAGGCGGTCCTTAAGGCTAGATTGGGGCCTTGGCTATATGAGGACTACATTATCTCCACCAACATTTAGAAGAAATTGGCGAGCCTATAGAGCACGCAGCAGAAAATCAAGGCAGACAGTGCAGGACCAACAACAGAGCAACTGGTGGAGTAGATCAAACAGGTAGCCACATAGAGCGCAACTGAGATAGTAGTGGCACAACTAGAGTTGGGAGGTCTTCGCAGTAAGATCTCCGTGCCAGCAGAGTGACTCAAGGGTGAGTCATGATCTTTGTGTTGGGGGCCTGTTGGGACAGGGTCCCCTAGGGTCAGTTTTGGGGCAAAAAGCCCAAGTTTTGTTGTATATAATGTAAAGTCTCTGCAAGTTGTGGTCACGGAGTGCGTAGATAGTAAAGTGTCATAAAGGGTTTTAGCCTTCTTTTCTGTGAGTTGAGTCGGCTTTTGAAGATCTACCCGTGGTCCGTGGACCATGGAATTGTTTAAATATGAGAATCTTAGAGAGTCTATGTAAGAATCGATGATGAAGATGAATGTAATGGGTCAGTAGAGAAAAGAACGAAGAAGTCTTAGAGTAGAAGAGAGGCTCTGCAACTATGTGCTCAGTGGCCTAGAGTAGAGTTCGCAACTGAGTGCGTGGACCCCTACAACTGACTGCGCAAGGAAGTCTTGAGTCTGTAAGCAGAACTGAAGTATTAATAAAGAGAGTATTCCAAAAATTCCTGTGTTTTTTCCATTTACTTATGTTATGAATGAATGCGATTTTATGCTGTAATAAATGATGGGTTACGAAATAATACTGTATTGATGCGTGACTTTACATAATTGATGTTGTTATATGAAGGCTCTTAATATTATCTGTTTATGTGAAGCATATCTTATTACATGTTAAATTTCTCAACGCTTAGGCCGATCTAGGTAAAACATGGGATTAAGAGTAATCACATAGGCATGTTTTGGGTCCACAAAAGACAATTGTTAACATTCATGGAGGTATAGGAGATGATTAAGGGTAGTTATATCGATAAGCCCTAAGGGCTTATCGATCTGCGTGAAGGCAGGTTTAGGGCATAAAATGACATTACACTAATCTCTGGGCGCAAAAACTTGGTTCTAGCATCCCCCCATACTACTTCGAGTGAGACTTCAGTCCACGCTGTGTGGATTGATGCAAAAAGGGCCAATAGTGTAGGGATTTGTTTGGAAAAACTAACTATGAACCCAGGTCAGGACCCACTAAGCCAACAACCCATCAGGAAATTTAAAAGTAGTTTCTGAGTTTCACCATAATCCATAGTGATTATTCTTGTCATTCAATGGATTTGCAACAACATGCTTCTTGGAAGGATCGAGCTTCCTCATAGTTGGTTTCTTCAAACAATGAAGGCTTCTCACAACTGTCTGACGGTTCTCTCACCTTCTCTCCATTGCTCTCAAGGAGTCTAATGCAAGATGAACTCTGATACCAAGTTAAAGATTGAAAAGTGTGGAACAAAGTACTATTCTCAACAAATAAATAAATTACGTAAGAGACAACAATAAGAAATAAATAGAGTGAGGTTCAACTAGAACTCAACCGAACTAGAATGAACTCAAACTAATTACGACACCTGGATTGACACCTAGCAGGTGGTTGGAATTAGTTTCTCCAACATGCCTCTACCCATAGTTCTTGTCCTAACCCGACATCACTGAGCATGCTCCTCACTTTTTCCATCAATTTTGTTATTTGTCCTTTATGTAACCTCATTCTACTGAGGTGTGTATGGTGTAGTAATTTTCCTTGCTATACCACACTTCTTACAGATTCTCCTAACTCATTCATGGAGAATTTCCCACCATTGTCTTTTCTCAACACCATGATTTTTCTCTTTGTCTAATTTTCCTCAAAACACTTAAACTCTTTTAATTTGTTAAAGACTTCATATTTATTCTTGAGGAAATGAACCATGTGTTTCTTGACAAGTCATATGTAAATGAGACATAGTACATAAATTTATGTAGTGATAAAATCAATACAGATCCAAACATATTACTATACATCAATTGCAATATTCCCTTTTCCCTTAAAGAATTAGACAAGAATCCTACCCAATTCTACTTCCCACATAAGTAGCGTCTCAAGAAATCGAAAGATAGAAAGAAATTAAACATACCTGTAACCATACCTTTATTTTGTAGTACCAGAAGGCCCCTTTCTTTGATACATCCTAGTTTTTTATGCCAAAATATAGTCTTTTCTTCATAGCCTGTAGGATATTTTCCTTTTTTATATTTTCTCTCAGAAATAACTAAACTATTACACCCATCACACGTGCAATACCATTTCTCCTCAAACCATCCTACATGTTTCATTTAAAAATACTATTTTTAGACATGCATGGCTCATCATGCTTACAAAAATCAAATTTCTAGTCAACCCTAAGATGTGTAGAACACCAAGGATTGTTCTAATCCTTCCATCCATGAGTTTCAAATTTATTTTTTCTTGTCCTATGATTATGTCTGCTAAATCATCTCCTAGGAAAACATCACCTCTACATATTTCATACACACAAAACCACTCCTTGTGAGGATTCATATGAAAATATGCACTTGAGTCGACCAACCACACCTTATGCTCTACATGTGTTCTTGAAGAAACCAAGTACGCACCCCCTTCTTCATCTAAGGAGATTTTTTCTTATGTAGAAGGAGCATCATCAAATCCCTTCCCTTTCTCAACACTTTTGGATCTACAATGCTTATTGTAATTCTCTTCTTTTCCACATCTCCAATATACCTTTATGAATTTTCCTAGAGATTTAAATCTTCCTCTAGATTTAGATATCCCACTTGAGGACCTATTTTTATTTCTATCCTAGGAGCGCCCTCTTACATATAAGGCATATGTTCTTTGAATTTCAATTTTTTTTCCACCTCATATCCACTGATAACAAGAATGAGACTGTTTCATCAAAACTTAGTAGTTGCATGACTACCTACGGGGACAAAAACATTATCCCACAAGTTTGGAAAATAAAAACAAACCGATACACTTATCTTCATATGAAATCTTAATATCAATAGATAATAGTTGACTTACCATAGTACTGAAGATGTTCATATGCTCTGTCACTGAGCCTCTACCCTTCATCCTTAGGTTATACAAGTTGTTTTGCAAGAACAATTTGTTCACCAATGAATTTGACTAATAAAAAGCCCCTAACTTGTTCCACAATGCCTTCGCTATAGCTTCGTTTGAAACACTTAGTAATACTGAATTTGATAGAGACAACTGTATTGTGCTCTTTGCCTTTCAATCCCAATTGGTCCAATATTTTTCAATATCCTCATCAATGAAGTACCTAGATCCATAGAAATTTGTCGATAGTGTCCACCAAGAGATGTTCCATTTTGAACTTCCACAACTAAAAAACTATGCCCATTGAATTTCTCAAGCTTTGTCTTTGAACTACTTATCATTTCCCTTTACCACAAGAATCAATACTACATATCTTCCACTGCAACAAGATTTTTCAAAGGCTTGAGCCAAAATATTTGACTACAGAAACTATCATTCCCCAATAAAAGTGATTTTCCCCATTACAACCCACCCGATGTGCCTAACACAACAAATAAATTTTGGAGTTCATCATACAAACAATATATCACATAGTCAACAATAATAAAATAATAATAATAATAAAAATGATTCAACAAATTATTAAAAAATATAAAAATTGCAAAACATTTTTCTCTCAAACTATTAATCATCACCAATTAAACATTTAACACCCCTCCTTCAAACTACACTATAAAGCTCTTCTCTCCACACTAAATTACCCCTCCTTCAAATTACACTACAAAGATCTTCTCTCTCCACACTAAATTACCAAGAAAATATGAAAAGAAACAACGTAACCAAAATCACCCTTCATCTAGTTTATTCCATCACCATTTGAGTTGTTTTGAAAAATTGAGAATTTTGGAAAACCATTTCCTAAAAGTTAAAAAAAGCCATGACTTTTCTTTATAAGTTTCAAAGAAGGTGATCACTCAATTTTTTTTTTACCAAATTTAATAAAGTTTTATTCAATTTTATTTTACACTTAATTTTTATAACATCTATACCTTATTTCATGTTTCAATGTTTTAATATGCACTTATACGAATATTGATAAAAATCCCTTTTATTTAAACATTTCCATGAATTAGACTAACTTACAAATATTAATGTTTTTCTTAAAATATTTTGAAACTAATATAATTCACTTCTTACTAAATTCATTATATTTAGTATTCTTTTTCAAACTAATATAATTCACTTCTTACTATATCCTTATTTCATATTTCAGTGTTTTAATATGCACTTATACGAATATTGATAAAAATCCCTTTTATTTAAACATTTCCATGAATTAGACTAACTTACAAATATTAATGTTTTTCTTAAAATATTGGAAACTAATATAATTCACTTCTTACTAAATTCATTATATTTAGTATTCTTTTTTAAACTAATATAATTCACTTCTTACTAAATTCATTGTATTTAGTATTCTTTTCTTATCTTTTTAAACATATAAGCATAATAAATTAATGATCTTCTTAAAATTTATGATGATGATGGTGGTGGTTAATATCCACTAAGATCAAACTTTGGTCCATCGAACCTAAGAAACAAATTATTTAGTTTGATTTAAGATTTTATTCCTTTGCTGAAAAAGCTTGGAGAGAAGCCTCCCGAACTCACTATAATTTTGAAATCATAAGAAGCTAGGAAGGTCAGTGTTGCAACAAATATTATGAAATTGAGATCTAATGTGGTTGTATGCAGGGCACTCTAAGAGGAAGTGATTTTCATCCTCGATGTTCATATTCTCACAGAGATGGCAGATCCTTTCCATCCATGGTGTTTTAGGAACTGCCCAACGACCTGTTTCACTATGGAGCTCATGAGAGTTCGTTCTAATCTTGGCTATATTAATTTTCTTCTTTGAGCTAGCTAAAATAGAGAGATACTTTTGATCTTCTAGGGTGGGGTTGATGACCTCCTTATAATATCTTAATTTTCTTTTAGCCGCTAATTCTTTCTCACACCACATTTTTTATTTGAACTTAGAAGTAACAATATTTTTAATGTTATTAATGTTTTGCAATGCAACATTCTCGTCGATCTCTCAATGATTTAACTAGGCCCTGGTGTCTTTATACCAACCTCGTTTGAGCCTTAGGTGGTTTTGGATGGAATTTAAAGCTAGCTTAGGAAGTCTATGGTCTCCTATGTTATTGAGTTTGTGCTTGTACAACAGAAGCCTAGTCATAGCTAGGCTCTCGATAGTGGAAAGACCCACTTCTATAAGGAGAATAGGATAGGGTGTATTGCTTTTAATTTTTAGGTTATACATTATAAAATGCTTCTGGATTTACTCAATCTTTCTCCAGGATTCTCTAGAGATGTTGCAACCCCAAACCTTACATCCATATAAGATAACAGGAGTGACTAAAGTTTCAAAGAGGAACTTCTTTCTATCCCACATTACGAGGTTTACCGTCTTACAATTATTTTCAAGACCAAAATAAGCTTTCCACCCCCCATTAATCCTTTTCTCAATGCTATAGTTCCAGTTGAGCTTATGATAAATATCAATTCCTAGGTACTTGTAAGAAGACACTTCCTCCAAGTTACTATTGTCATACATAAAATTAGCGTAAGTGTCCTTCTTGGATTTGATAATCATAACTTTTTTTTTTGTTAGTGTTAACAGACATACCCATGGTAGAGCATAAATCCTTAAGAAGTCTAAGTTGCTTATCAAGATCAAATGGGCACCTTGCAAGAAGAACATTATCTTCAACGTAGAGAAGAAGGATGATAACTATCCCAGCTAAGATCGTGCCAGAACAACTTGCTTCCTCTAAACAACTTTCTAGCTTGTCGATGTAAATGCCAAAGAGGGTAGGGGAGAGGGGGAAACCTTTTTTAACTTCGATATTACACTTAATATCTTTCGACCACCCCTCATTTCTCTTTAACTTGGAAATTGCATTCTCGTATAACCTTATAGCGGAAGCTCTCAACTCGAAAGGAACCTTTAGTTCTTCTAATCTATTCCATAAGTTGTTTCTAGGAACTGTATCGAAAGCCTTTCTAAAGTCCACAAAGCAACAAAAGAGATTGGATTTATCATTGTGACATTCCTCCACAATGATCCTAAGCGTAATGAGGTGGTCCGTTGTTGAGTGTTGCCTTCTAAAACCCGCTTGGTCTGTAGCCCACTTACATTCACTTTCAAGGCAAATGATCAACTTCTTTTCCAAAATAATACCATATAACTTGGCTAAGAGATGGCTGATCATAATTGTTCAATAATTAGTGGGGTTATTTGTATCCCCACTTTTAAAAATAGGGATAATGAGGCTCTAAGTCCAAGGTTTAGGGAACCCTTGCTTAACCGCTTGATTGAAAAGCTTGTGGATGTGGGGGATGAGGATAGGGCCTCCAATTTTTAAGATTTCCGCTTGGTAACCTTCAATGTTCTTAGCTTTCCCATTTTCCAGGCGATTAACCCCAAAATCAGTGTATTCTAATGACAAAACTTCTTTCGTTGTGAGTAGTGTTTCAAAGTTATCCATAACATTTGGAGATTCATAAAGCTTTTTAAGATAGGAATTCTAGTGATGTAAAGCAATTTTATTATTATCTTTAGTTTTCCTGGTTAGAATCTCCCTCCAGAATTTCTTAGGAGCTACCTTAGAGAGGTGTAAGAGATTCTCTTGTCTTTTACGAATATATTGCCTTTTTTTCCTTTTAGTTAGGGATTTGTATATTTTTATCTTGCCAATTTTAAGAGATTCATCAACAAATTCCTTAATTGCTCTCCTCGCACTTTTACAATCTTTTTCATACCATGGGTTGCTTTTGATATTTCTTTTATTACTTGAAACTTCAAATGAGAACTTGTTAATAGAATATGAGAGGGTTGTAGTAAAATTATGATAGAGGTCTTCTATGTTGTCTATACTAGATAAAGGAAGCAAATTAGATTTTAATTCATTTAGAAAGAAATCGTTTTTATTTTTATCAAAGATTAAGTTCTTTTGGCTATAAGGATTATCTTCTATGGGATCTCTATGCATGAAAAAATTGAGAGTAATAAGTAAAGGCCTATGATCAGAGTCAGGTTCGTGGTTGTTTAAGATGTCAAAATTTATTATTTCGTTGTATAAAGGGAGATCGGAAATAAGATAGTCTACCATGCTGCTACCAAGCCCATGGATGCAAGTCATCTGGCTAGAATTAGGTCACTTCTTTAGACCGTTACAAATTATGAGATCTTGAGCACTACAGTTAGCTCTGACCCAAATAAATTCTCCTCGAGGTCTTCAGAGCTCCTTTTGTACCAGCTAGCCAGAGTAAGGTCTTTGTCTAACCAAAGTGGATTAGGGTTGGAATGATTGCTTAGAAGAATAGCTTCGTTGCTTGAAGTTCGAGCATTAACGTCACACATTAAAAGGATATTACCTTCATTCCTTAGGCTAGAAATATCATTCTCTAAACCATTTTAAGGACTATTTTTATATAGATTTTTTTTCTTATAGAAGTTAGAATTGATGGGGGAGAAATAACAGATTGCTATGTAGGTCTTTTTATCATTACTACCAGTAATCTCTATCCAACTATATTGCTTGTAAGGGTCATTTTTATAAATCCCCGCATGGGGGGAATGTTCTTCTTAATGTAACAAGCTACACCCCCAATGCCTCTACGGGAGGATTGCTTGTTCTAGGTAGACCATAGTGCAAAGCCATCTATGTTAGGGACCTTAGATTCTTCATGCTCCCAAGTTTCAACAAGCAATATAATATCAACATCATTCGAGATACAACTTAGTTTGGGGCCTTTGTTCCATGGATAGCCCCGACAATTCCAAGAAAGAATCTGGAGCATGTTGAATTGCTATTTATTTTAGCTTCTAAAGGTAAAAGAAGCTAGGAAGGAAGGAAAATGGGCAATAATAAAAAATAGAAAAGCCGTTATTCGAGATAGAAACCAAAAAGATAGTAATATATTATATTCGATGATATTAAATCGTTAAAAAAAGTACAAATGCTATGTATTGCTAATTTTTTTAACTGAACTAAATTTTTATAAAAAATATTTTTCAATGTTTTTACTTATTAACTATATCCAAATAAAAAAATATTGCATCACGTATATAATCTTAATATCGTTATCCAACTTAAACATATTAATTACTATAACAAATTGTATTTATCTAGTATAACATCATTTGCAAAATAAAAATGCCGTAGTCTAAAAATTATGCTTTTTTGCCTTGAAAGTTATGGAAATTCCGGTTATATTTTGAAAAAATCTAGTAGGGATTTTTGTAAATCCAAGTAAAAGTTGTTAAAATTCATAATTTTAGGTGTCTAGACATTTTTGATGGTGCTAAATCCATTTCCTTCGAGTTTTGGTATTTTGATTATAGAATTTTAATTTAAAATCTTTTCTTTTGACTGGTAAGGCATTAGATTCTAAGGTTAATATATGCGTCTTAATATTTTTTTTAATTGCCAATTTACTAGTACTCTTTTCATTTAACAAATATAAAATTATAAAAAAAATTAATAGCTTTTTAATATGGTAGGTAGTATTTGATTTCTTAACTTTCTAATTTTCTTTCTATTTGTTTATAATAAGAGCAAGATAAAAGTTAATTTCTTAAAATTTATTGATTAAGAAAAATTGAAATAAAGTACTTCGTATTATAAGATTTTAAATATATTTATAACATTTTTCGGTAAAAATCACATAAGAGATATTCTCGTTGACGCGTCGAACCAGTGAGTGTGGTTCATCTTCAGAACAAAATGTTTATAAAGCCAAATAAAAAATATTTATATATTTAATCTTTCCATAATCATTTGTTTTTTTATAAGAATTACATTATTTTTATATCAATATTAACTCCAAAAATCAAATACTAATTTAATATAAATAATTGTATTATTCCTTTATATGTACTATTACATTATGTTTCATCATTTCCCTTTTACAACCAAGTTAATTTTCTCAAACTTTTTCCATATGGTTACCCATGTAAATGGTAAAGTTTTTAATTTTCTTATAATTTTCATATTATTCATTCTAAGAATATTATATTCATTTATATTTCTTGTTTTAAATATGTTTGTTGATTTCAATAATGAAATAATTGGAGTATTCTGTTATCATAAATTTAAAAAAAGAGGATCACGATCTTTCATCTTCAACTTATAATATAGCCTTTGCTAACATGATCGAGTCACATGATTATCACAACTAGAGAAGTTAACTTAAAAAATCACTGAACAACATGAGAAAGAAAGGGTTTAACTCAATTCAAAAGAAACTCAGAGAAATAAAAAAGAGTTTTAAAATGACTTTTCATTTGAAAAAAACTTAGGAAAATCACGAATTCGAGAAAAACTTAGTTGATTCACAAGTACTATGTGAGTTTAACTCACCATTGGGTTTAAAAGACGAGCTGGGATTGGTAAATGAGCCTAGGTCAAGCCAAACATGCTTTACAACAATTTGTGCTCTTACCATTGATTATGCATCCCATCTTATGGGATAAATCAAGCCAGAGCCCTCGAGTTTTGCAAGATTGGTGCTTAGTATCAAAATATAAACATTTTATTTTCAAAATATACCTTGTATTTTTTCAAATAAACACAAAAAATACAACATATGGATATAAGAATTACAACAATGAGATAGAAGAGTTACATGAAGTGTTGGAAAACGTAACTAGTTTTTAACTCAATTCAAAAGAAACTCAGAGAAATAAAAAAGAGTTTTAAAATGACTTTTCATTTGAAAAAAACTTAGGAAAATCACGAATTCGAGAAAAACTTAGTTGATTCACAAGTACTATGTGAGTTTAACTCACCATTGGGTTTAAAAGACGAGCTGGGATTGGTAAATGAGCCTAGGTCAAGCCAAACATGCTTTACAACAATTTGTGCTCTTACCATTGATTATGCATCCCATCTTATGGGATAAATCAAGCCAGATCCCTCGAGTTTTGCAAGATTGGTGCTTATTATCAAAATATAAACATTTTATTTTCAAAATATACCTTGTATTTTTTCAAATAAACACAAAAAATACAACATATGGATATAAGAATTACAACAATGAGATAGAAGAGTTACATGAAGTGTTGGAAAACGTAACTAGTTTTGGCCTTCATAATTGTCAATGTACTCAAATCATTATGTATATCTTATGTTACAAGAAAAAAAAATGTTATTTTTAAGCATGAGTTTCATGCCCCATTTTGATGGCCTTCTAGGTAAAGCATGTTCTTCAAGCTTCTAAGGTTTGTCACGTCAAAAGAATATTTTTCTTGAGTCAAGAGAGCCATTATTATTTGTATAAAACCCTATCAAGCAAGATGTAACATGTAAAATATATTGATTTTGAGTCTAGAAAGTCCTAAAAACCTCTAAGCACAAGTCGGCCAAGTAAATGAGAAGCCGGCCTAAAAGAAGGAATTCGAACCCCACACGTGTACTAATATAAGAAACATCGACCTCATTTGATGACCAATTTGATCTCTCTCGTCAAGAAGTTCGATTTGAAGAAAGAAACATCAAGGAAGGAAGAGAAAAGGTCTAAAAGGAAAGAAGAACACAAGAAGAGAGAAGAAAGTTTATTTTTTGGCCTTTTTCTCTCACACAAGCGAAAGTTGGGGTTTCTGTAGCTTCAAAGAAGGTTGGAAATTGCAGGTCTGAATTGCTGGAAGATGAATTATAGATCCAAGTTGTAGGAGAGCTTAATACTATGATTTGGTCTAGTTTGACTTTGGAGACCTAGGCTTGTTTGAAGGAATATTTCTTGAAGAGTTGACACATGCCAGAATTCGGGTCTTCTGCAACTACTATTGGGCAAAAATTGCAGGTCGAAGTTGCACGTCGTAGTTAGGGGCCAAATTTGAAGCTAAAAGTTGGTTGAGCATTATCAATCCTTGATATTTGACCTAATTGGAAGGGCTTCTTAGAGGAGGACTTGGTCTAGGGTTTAGGCCTTGATTTTCTCATTTGAAGCAGATTCTATAAGAAGATAAGAGATTTTATGGTTTTTACCCTTGGAGGGGTTTTGCCTTAGCTTGGAACCTAATTTACGTGTCTATTGTCTTTACTATTTTTTCTCTTGATAATTGTTAGATGTAAATATCTAACAAAGAAACATAAGAAGATAAATAAATTTCACAAGCAATTATTAAGGATAAGGAGAAATTGAATTAATAGCTACCCTACTGCATTCTCCAACATGGAATCAGAGCTAAGGTGAACAAGAGAAGGTAGCTAAAGGATCACCTTGAAGGGTTTGTCAAGAGGAATCATTTGCAGAAGGATGCAAGGAAAAATGAAAGAAGACCCATTGATCTAGAAGGAGGGTTGCTACATCAAGAAGACCTCACCATCAAACTCTCATTGAAGGAAGGAAGGACAATTATTTGTTGAAGATTCTCTAGTACATCATCTTGAAGAAGAAGGAAGCAGCAAGGAGTCTTGGGATCATCATTCACTATTTGAAGTTGTTTCGAAGACATCATTGTTGAAGGAATCCTAGAAGTCATCATTCTAGGGCATCTTTTGAAGTCTCATTATAGAAAAAATCAAGATAATTGGAGACATCATCAAGAAGGATTATTGGTTAACAAAGTAATTAGTATATTGTGTAGGGAAACAATGATAATACTGAGAGGGGGGGGGGGGGGGTTGAATCATATTAAGGCTAAGTTGTACTTCTTTACGCCAGTTTACTTTTCTTATTTAAACTTGGCATCCAACCATATAACCAACATCAGTATATAATATGGAAGCAATATAAACTCAACACACAAGAAAACAAACCATAAGAATCATACACATAGACACAACGTTTTTCACGTGGAAACCATTTCAGGAAAAAACCACAAAGCTTTTTGTTGTTATTAATGTAAATTAAGAGCACCCACTCATAGGAAGTACCAACTCCCTTTCATTGTTTGCTAGCACTGACTAGTAGGAAGCACCAACTCCCTTTGTTTGTAGACACATGTCCAACTTACCTGAAGCACCATATGAGGCACTAACTTCATGGATTTGTAGCAAGCACAAAATTTCAGGAGTCTTTTATCACCTGGATTGGACCTCAGGCTGAAGGAAGGAAATGCCAGGGTAACCACAAACCATGCTTAGCCAAGTAGCTAGCCTTACTAGGCCGGGAGAGGGCTCTCTTCGTAAGGATCTCAGCCAAGATGACTAGATCGGGTAAAGGATATTAGGCTAGGTATAGTAGCATGAAGTTTTGATTTGGATTTTGAAGGGGTTTTGTCGGATCAGGAGGAGCTGCACAGTTTAGGTATAGGGAACTAGGTCAGAATTGCAGGGTGTTCAATGGGGCAAGGTAGGCATAGGCTTTAGCACTTAAGAGCTTGATAGGGTGAGATGTTTTAGACTGGTGAGAAGCTAAGAAGGGCATGTGAAAACCATGAATCCTTCTTAGACTGCAGAAAACATGAAATGGTGAATGGTTTCCCAAGGCATAGCACTGATGCAATGAATTCTACCTATCAAACCTGAAAACATTCAACTAGAAGCAATGAAATGATTGATGCCATACATAAAGCATATAAACATATAATCACAGAAAAAGAAACTATACTAAAACTCCATACCACAGGGAACCCATAAAAATAGCTACAATTCTTATTAATCTCCTGCCAAACTACTTACAAAGGTGTACAATCAAGGTCTGAGCATCCAACTGAGTCCAACCTATACTAAGAAAACACATGATATAGGCATCAAAACAACTCAATCTAGCCTCAGGGGTCGAATCCATGAGAAGAGAAGCTGATCTAACTGATACTAAACAAGGAACAGGAATATAGGCATTATCAACAACTTGCCTCCAAAAGTGAAAAACTGATTCATTTGACTTCAAACTAACTCCTAGAACAATGAATCTACCCTCTACAACCTTTTAACCATCATATTTACAAGCCATGACATCATTTACAATATTAAATCATCCACCATGAGAGATAATCCATGATCATAGTCAAAAACTGGAAAAATAGGCATCCTAAGCAAATTTGCTCTACGTGCAGCGCCACTGGCTCAACGCGTAGCGCCAATTTCAGGTCCCATTTGAAGGCCTTCCTGGAATCCAAATTGGGCCCATGATAGCTCATTGGAAATATCATCAAGTCTACTTTCCAGAAAACCTAGAATTTCTGCATTTGGAGCTCATTTGACACCTCAAAACTTGATTCTCCCAAGACTGCTTCTGTGTGTCCAAAAATTGGCAAAAAGGTCATTTTTAGGGTGTTTTTGGACCTTTTGGTGGACCATTTCTACTCCAAAACTTTTGAAACTTGCTAGGGTGTATGTCCTCATAGCTATAAATCCAAAAATGCAAACCATTTCTTCATCGGGTGCCCCTAGGAAAAGCGCAACACTGGTGGCATTGTGCTTTTAGGCAATTTTCCCGTGTATTAAATTTCAAAATTTGCAAATGACAAAATTTGCTCCAAAATTGCCCAAAATTGGTGAGAAGCACCATCATCATGTGCTCTAATGAGCCAAGGAAGCTTCAGCCAGCATCCTAAGCCTATCCTCCTCCCTTGTGTGGTTTTCTCTATTGCCTAGCTCTATCTACTGAGGTGCCACTGCTTGTGTTTTCCTCCTCCTCATAGTCTCGGTCTTCTTGGTCCATGTTTGCAAGGCTGAGGTGTATGAAGGGAATAAGTGAAAGTGTTTTTAGGAATGAGGAGATGGGAGATGAGCTTGTGACTAGGAAAGGAATGGAGGAGTAGGAAATGATATGGAATAGGGGTAAAGGGAAAAAGGAACAAGGTGATAGGGGAATAGGGATATGTGAATTTAGACCTGTAGGGATAGGTGATAGGATGAACAGTGAAGATTTAGGGTTTAAGCATCATTAGAGAGATTTTAGGGTTTCATATTAAACATGGAAAACGATGCTTATAGATTGGATTTGCAAACCAAAACTAAAGTGAGGGATGGCCAATTACTTGTAATGATGGAAGGAGAGAGCAATTTAGAGTTTCCTTGAGAATTTGAGGGTTTTTAAGCTCTCCTGCCAAAAGCGCAGCGCCACTGCCAAAAGCGCAGGGCCACTTCAAGTCCACTTTTGATTGCCTTCCCGATGTCTAAATTGGGCGTGGGATAGATCATTGGAAAGAATGTTGAGTCTAATTTCCATAAGATCTTGAGTTTGGCAATTTGGAGTTCATTTTCCCTGTCAAAAGCTCAATCTCCCAAGACTGGTAGAAATGTGGAGAATAAGGCTGCCAAAATGAATAGTGATGTTACGGTCAACTTTTAAAGGTCTTCCACAACTTCAAATTGCGCTCATGATAGCTCATTGGAAATATCTATGTGTCTAGTTATCATTTGACTCATCAAGCAAGTCATTTGGTCACTCTAGCTAGGAGAAAGCGTGATTTTCCCAAGGTCTCTCCAGAAGTGCATCAACTCTCGTGAGGCAACTGTATTTTTGACATTTCTCTAAAACCATGACACCTATGTAAAAAGTGAAGGAGGTTTTTCTTCCTTGACATATTTTCGACAAAAACCTCTCTCACATTTTCCAAATTCTTGCCTGTTTGGTCTAAAACATAGTTTGAAGAAAAACTGGCCCTATGTGTGGCAAATGATTTATCCCTTGGAGTGACTTATTGAAAAATGATGGATACATGATGTGTATGAGTTGGAATTGCCTCATGCTCGCTGAAATGACCTCCCTTATGCTTCATATACTCATATGTCTTTGATTCCATAGCCAACCCTAGCTCAATGGGTGAGGAAATTAGGGTTTAGTGCCTGTGGAAAATGATGATTTGGACACCCTTGGAAAAAGAAACTCCCTTTGGCATGCACTTAACCCTTTGAAACTTTACCCTTTCACTTGACTATTTCCTTTGAAAATTTGATCTTTTTATGGTCTGGCATCTTTAGAACACTGAGTTAATAGCTTGGGATGGTGAAACTATTACATTTGAAAGACATAAAATTACATAATGAAATAAGCATTTCTCTTTACAAATCATCTTCACATGGTGAAGGGATGTTATTTGATCACCCTTTACTTGCTAGTCTTATGCAATGGAATGGAACCTTGGCAACCCTAATGACCTAATGAAACCTTGAAAAACCCTAAAGACCTAATGAGGCCTTGAAAAACCCTAGAGACCTAATGAGACCTTGAAGGACTGAATTTCAAGATGACATAATGACCTCATGATTGATACAAATGGCATGATAAAAATAACTTTATGGATGATGTACAGTCAACAAGATATGAAACTATTCCAGCAAGTAATCACATTTAGGGAAGAGTGATGTTTTTGGATTAATACTACCATCAGTGACTAATTTTTTGCATGACCTAGTGGAATGATAAAAAATTGTTGAATCAGACCCTTAAAATGATATGAAAAGAGGATTTTTTATCACTGACGGCAGGATGCAAATACTGACACTAACATTGGCTCCATTGGGGATGGTAGCTCCTTGGAGGTGCCAAGAACACCGTAGACCAAGTAGCCTTATCCATTGGGCATGGAGTAAAAAAAACTCAATCTGAAATACATGACTGAATACTGATGACTCAAAGACACAAACTAACTTTTACTCAACTAAAAACTGACTCAATACTAAAACACAACTGACAAACTGGAAAAGATGCTCAAAATGAAGCTTATTCAGTAAAACCTACTCTAACTATTCCATTCATCACCTGATCAAGCGACATGAAACAACCGATGCAACCAAGTAAACATTTTGGCTGCTATTTGAATTCTCCGCAAGTGCTTGCTTATGAACAACAAGAGAGAACTACTGAAAGACAACTCCCATGAAAACTTGTAAACAGATCCAAATTGTCCCATATTGAATAATATGGATGCTCTATCTAACCCCAAAAATACTTCATAAGGATCTTGAAATTCATGTGCATTGGGACTTATCTCATCCAATGGATTAATTTGCTTCTCCTCATACCATGAATGCAAACTTTCATCTAAGCTTTGTGACGAGACTCCTGCTGAAAATGACAAAGAAACCGACTGTTGGATCAAGTTTGTATCAATACTTTTTTCAAGCTCAAAGTTAGCTAATGGAGAAGGACTTTGACTGCAGATATCATCCAACACATCAGCTATTGGATCATGAAAAACTTGAAAATACTGTTGCAACCCATTTTCTATTGGTTCCAATGAGATTGCATGATTTTCTACAGGCTACTCATTTGAAGATATACTATGCAAAATTCCCTTCAAAAACTGAAATGATTCAAAACATAATGGTACGAAATCATCTTGCATCATTTGATCATATGTTCCAACTTCTGAGTCTTCATCTGAAGCCTGACATTCAATGGCATTCGGAGGCTGCAAATCTAGATATGGGAAGTCTTGAACAAGGATTTCATTGCCCGAAAGTTGTCTTTGATGAACTAAAATGAAGTAAAACAAAGAGGCAAAGATCCTTCACTTACTTCAAAATTTGCTGCACTTTCCTCCTCACTTCCATAGTTGATATGCATAAGCTAATCATCGAGCTACTGAAAGTGAACTTTCTCCTTCCACAAACCAACGATTGTTTTGTTTGCAAGACTAGCTTCTATTTGGAGAACATAATCATCATCATATTGATCAAACTTAGGAAAATCATCAGTATAAAACACATCATCAAGCATACATGTCAGATCAACAGATATCTCTTCTCCACGATGATCTATAAAACAATCATTATCAAATCTATGACAATAGGGATAAGAAAGAAAAACTTTTGGATCAGCCACTTTTTCTTGTTCAATCAGCGAGCCATGGTCTTGAAAATCATACTCATTCCTTGTGGTGATCTTTTGCATCATCTCTTCCACTGCACTTACCAAAATGTCGAGATTTACCTCTAAAGACGTTGATTCCTCTGGATCTATGTTCTTCCTCTCTTCTTCCTTCAACTTTGCCCTTTTGATCAGCAAATTAGCCTCTACATCTACTACATTGTTTTTCATCTCTTCAAGTGTTGCAAGGTTCCTTTCCCTCAGCTGAAACTCCATTTCTAGATCAAAGGCATCCGGGTAGTGCAAGAGAGCGGATCCAAGAGGAGGTCTTATATTAACAGGCATTGAACAATAAACTTGGTTAAATCTGGTAGAAAAATTTTGTACTATCTCCCTTGGCTATCTTTTCAGCTGGTTATACTCTTCTAGAATCAAGAAAGGGTTCTATCTGACCACCCACTTGTCAAGGGAAACTTTGACAAACTGCTGGAAATTTGAGATGCTCGCATCAGGCAGGGTTTTGAACCAACTCTTGACTTTGCCTTGCAAAGAAAGAGAAACAAGCCTAATACTGACATCCTATTCATCAACTTCAAAAAGGTCAAGAAAAGACTCAAAATTCAGTACATGTCTCTCAACAGTGATATTGTCACATTCACCATCAAATCTTGGTAGATATAGGCAATGATTTTTAGGGAAAGCATGGGATATAGGAGGTAAAATCAAAGGCTTGTATCTATCTGGAATTTTACAAGGTATAGGAATATGTATAGAAGGTGTAGAATCAATCTTGGTCTCTTGAGGCTCATCATTTTGAAGACGGTCATCATAAGATTCAAAAGAAGGGTCTTGAACAAGATCAAAGGCATGTAAATATTTTGTATTCACAATCTTTAAAGGGAAAGAATCAAATACAGGTCTAGGATCTTTTCTCAAATACAATATACTTTGTAAAGCCTTCTTAACATTCTTGGGAAAAGAGAAGAAATAATTTATAACAAAGAACGTAATGTCTTGGATGAAATTCCAACTTGAATACCTGATCTTTCCATATTTTCCTTTCATGTTTTTGCTGGTCAGGTTCATCCTCTAGTGGAGTCCTTAGATCTAATCTTCGAACTGATTTGGAGTCGCTAGGTGAATGATTTCAGCTTTCCAGTGTTTGATCGTTGTCCACCATCAACACTCAGATCTAAACTTGATACATTTTGCATGAGGAACATAAAACTACGTTCCCCAGTATGGTCACCACTATGTTATCACTTGGATTGGACCTTAGGCTGAAGGAAGGCAATGCCAGGGTAACCACAAACCATGTTTAGCCAAGTAGCTAGACCTACTAGGCCAGGAGAGGGCTCTCTCCGTAAGGATCTCAACCAAGATGACTAGATTGGGTAAAGGATATTAGGCTAGGTATAGTATCACGAAGTTTTGATTTCGATTTTGAAGGGGTTTTGTCGGATCTGGAGGAGTTGGACAGTTTAGGTCTAGGGAACTAGGTCAAATTGCAGGGTGTTCAATGGGGCAAGGTAGGAATAAGCTTTAGAACTCAAGAGCTTGATGGGGTGAGATGTTTTAAACTGGTGAGAAGCTAAGAAGGGCATGTGAAATCCATTAATCCTTCCTAGACTACAGAAAACATGAAATGGTGAATGGTTTCCCAAGGCAGAGCACTGATGCAATGAATTCTGCCTATCAAACTTAAAAACATTCAACTAGAAGAAATGAAATGATTGATGACATACATAAAACATATAAACATATAATCACAGAAGAAGAAACTGTACTAAAAATCCATACCACAGGAATCCCATAAAAATAGCTGTAATTCTTATTAATCTCCTGCCAAACTGCTTACAAAGGTGTACAATCAAGGTCTGAGCATCCAACTGAGTCCAACCTCTACAAATGACTAAGAAAACACATGATATAGGCATCAAAACAACTCACTCTAGCCTCAGGGGTCGAATCCATGAGAAGAGGAGCTGATCTAACTGATACTAAACAAGGAACAAGAATATAGGCATTATCAACAACTTGCCTCCAAAAGTGAAAAACTGATTCATTTGACTTCAAACTAACTCCTAAAGCAATGAATCTACCCTCTACAACTTTTTAACCATCATATTTACAAGCCATGACATCATTTACAATAGTAAATCATCCACCATGAGAGAGAATCCATGATCATAGTCAAAAACTAGAAAAATAGGCATCCTGAGCAAAATTTGCTCTACGCGCAACGCCACTGGCTCAATGCGTAGTGCCACTTTCAGGTCCCTTTTGAAGGCCTTCCCGGAATCCAAATTGAGCCCATGATAGCTCATTGGAAAGGTATTCAAGTCTAATTTCCAGAACACCTAGAATTTATACATTTGGAGCTCATTTGACCCCTCAAAACTTGATTCTCCCAAGACTGCTTCTGTGTGTCCAAAAAGTGGTAGAAAGGTCATTTTTAGGGTGGTTTTGGACCTTTTGGTGGACCAGTTCGGCTCCAAAACTTTTGAAACTTGCTAGGGTGAATTTCCTCATCACTTTGAATCCAAAAATACAAACCATTTCTTCATTGGGTGCCCCTAGGAAAAGCGCAACGCCGGTGGCGCTGCGCTTTTAGGCAGTTTTCCTGTGTATTAAATTTCAAAATTTGCAAATGACAAAATTTGCTCCAAATTTGCCCAAAATTTGTGAGAAGCACCATCATCATGTGCTCTGATGAGCCAAGGAAGCTTCAATGAAAATCCTAAGCCTATCCTCCTCCTTTGTGTGGTTTTCTATGTTGCCTAGCTCTATCTGCTGAGGTGCCATTGCTTGTGTTTTCCTCCTCCTCATAGTCTCGGTCTTCTTGGTCCACGTTTGCAAGGCTGAGGTGTATGAAGGGAATAAATGAAAGTGTTTTTAGGAATGAGGGGTTGGGAGATGAGCTTGTGACTAGGAAAGGAATGGAGGAGTAGGAAATGAGAGGGTCGGCTTGTTTGCTTGAGAATTTTCTCTTGGGGAAGAGGGACAAAGGGAATGGGAATGATATGGAATAGGGGTAAAGGGAAAAAGGGACAAGGTGATAGGGGAATAGGGATATGTGAATTTAGAGCTGTAGGGATAGGTGATAGGATGAACAATGAAGATTTAGGGTTTAAGCATCATTAGAGAGATTTTAGGGTTTCATATTAAACATGGAAAACGATGCTTATAGATTGGATTTGCAAAACCAAAAACTAAAGTGAGGGATGGCCACTTACTTGTAATGATGGAAGGAGAGAGTAATTTAGAGTTTCCTTGAGAATTTGAGGGTTTTTAAGCTCTCTTGCCAAAAGCGCAGTGCCACTTCAAGTCCACGTTTGACTGCCTTCCTGATGTCCAAATTGGGCATGGGATAGCTTGTTGGAAATATTGTCAAGTCTAATTTCCATAATAGCTTGAATTTTTCAATTTGGAGTTCATTTGCCATGTCAAAAGCTCAATCTCCCAAGACTGGTCAAAATGTGCAGAATGAGGCTGCCAAAATGCAGAGTGATGTTGCAGTCAACTTTTGAAGGTCTTCCTCAACTCCAAATTGAGCTCATGATAGCTCATTGAAAATATCTCTGTGTCTAATTATCATTTAACTCATCAAGCAAGTCATTTGGGCACTCCAGCTAGGAGAAAGCTTGATTTTCCCAAGGTCACTCCAGAAGTGCATCAACTCTCCTAAGGCAACTGTATTTTTGACATTTCTCTAAAACCAAGACACCTGTGTAAAAAGTGAAGGAATTTTTTCTTCCTTGGCCTATTGTGGGCAAAAACCTCTATCATGTTTTCCAAATTCTTCCCCGTTTGGTCTAAAACATAGTTTGAAGAAAAACTGGCCCTATGTGTGGCAAATGATTTGTCCCTTGGAATGACTTATTGAAAAATGATGGAGACATGATGTGTATAAGTTGGAATTGCCTCATACTCGCTGAAGTGACCTCCCTTATGCTTCATATACTCATATGTCTCTAATTCCATAGCCAACCCTAGCTCAATGGGTGAGGAAATTAGGGTTTAGTGCTTGTGGAAAATGATGATTTGGACACCCTTGGAAAAAACAACTCCCTTTGGCATGCACTTAACCCTTTGAAACTTTACCCTTTCACTTGAATATTTCCTTTGAAAAATTGATCTTTTGATGGTCTGGCATCTTTAGAACACTGAGTTAACAACTTGGGATGGTGAAATTATTACTTTTGAAAGACATAAAATTACATAATGAAATAATCATTTCTCTTTACAAATCATCTTCACATGGTGAAGGGATGTTATTTGATCACCCTTTACTTGTTGGTCTTATGCAATTGAATGGAACCTTGGCAACCCTAATGACCTAATGAAACCTTGAAAAACCCTAAAGACCTAATGAGGCCTTGAAAAACCCTAAAGACCTAATGAGACCTTGAAGGACTGAATTTCAAGATGACATAATGACCTCATGACTGATACAAATGGCATGATAAAAATAACTTTATGGATGATGTATAGTCAACAAGATATGAAACTATGCCAGCAAGTAATCACATTTAGGGAAGAGTGATGTTTTTGGACTAGGACTACCATCAGTGACTAATTTTTTGCATGACCTAGTGGAATGATAAAAAATTGTTGAATCGGACCGTTAAAATGATATGAAAAGATGATTTGTGTTCATTGACGGCAGGATGCAAACACTGACACTAACAGAGTCATCGACTCCCAAGCCTTCCCAAGATCCACTAGAGATGGATGCACCAACTTCTTGTCTGTAGGCACCAACCCACATTCAAATAAGAATTGTTTGTTCTCTGTAGTTTGGTAGCAACTATGCTTGATCTTAGATTTTGTTTTCAGCTCACTCTGCTGCACTTTGTGGCTTTTTGCAACATTCTTCAATAGCCCTCTAATATTCTTATCATCAACATTCTCTTAGCTCTCGGCCTCTCTGCTCTCCATAGCACACAGTCTACTCTCGGCCTTGCTACACACAACATAGGCTCAGCTCTGGGACTTCTGCTCTCTAAGGCACACACAACCTTATTCACACAGCTCAGGTAACTTCTTCCTTTAACAAAGAGCGCATGCACTTGAGACTTTAACATAGAGTGCAGGTACTTCAACCTTGTCTCTCAGCTCACAGGAAACTCTCGACCTATCGCACACACCCCACACAACTATCAGCCTTTACACACAGAGCACATAGGCACCTTCAGCCTAACACATAGAGTGCTACTCTCAGGGTCTCTTTTCTTCTGCTAAGACATTGTCAATATTTACATGCAGAACCGACTCTCACTTAGCCTTTCACAATAGTGCTCAGACTCAGATAGTTTTCCTCTTAGCCTCTCAGACAACAATGTTGCATTCCCTCGCATGCTAAATCGAGCTCCTGGGTTTTGTTCCTCTGTTTACTCTTGATCGATGTTGTCACATTGTTCTCATTTAGCATTTTGTGTTGTACCTTGGCATAGCCTTGCATTCTGATGTCTGCATCAGACTTTGTCTCTTCCACTGCATTCACTGAGAATGGGAACTTGACTGTCTTCTCCATACTAAGAATTAATTCTCAGTCCACCTGCTTAATCAAGCTAGGCACAATCCTCTCTATCTGGAGCTCTCCCATCACTGAGACTCTCTATACCTGTTCAAGGCTCACAGAGCTTGATAACACTTCAACATGGCTTCATTGTACTCAAGCATGGCCTTTCTGTGGACCATTGTCCTTCTTGCCTTGTCTCAAATTTTTCTGTTGATCCATCTATTCACTTAACTCACTGATACGTGCATCAAAGAACAAGAATAACTTATCTCACCTCATGGAAGACTCAACACTCTTTCATTAGGATCGTGGTCTTTTCCCTTGACCAAACGATCTCTGATAGTCGCCATACATTCCTGATACTAACTCCACTTCTTCGCATTCAATCCTACAACTGCTAACCCATGCACCATCAATACTCCTTAGTATTGTTGTATCGAATCTTTTTCATCGCAGCATAACAATTGTGAAACATTGCAAACCACCGATTGTTGATCTCTGATACTCAAGCTTGTTTCGATTTAGCCCTCATCGAATATCTACTATAGGACCATGTGTTGTGACTGGGCGACAACCATATTGAAGCCCCCTATATTGACATTTTTCATTTGTGGCCAATATGCTTGCAACCACAAACCTGCGATCGTCGATCTCCAATTTTTAAGCTCCTTCCGCTCAACCCTTACCACACAATTCTTACCATAGGACCGAGAGCGGTGACAAGGGGTTTGGCCTTAAGGAGCTAAGTCTTTCAACGCTCTTCCAGGGGCCTTTGGTTCCCTTAAAAATTGTCACGTCCTTGGTTTCTTGTCTTTCCTCTAGATCATGCACTTACCACATCGAAGCCCCTTATCAACGATTTCCACTTTGTGACAATGTGTTGTCCATAAAAAATCGTCAATCATCAATTTCCAATTGGCACCTCTGCTCATCCCTAGCCCTTGGTTCCCTTAAGCCTTTGCAACCACCTACTATCCCGCATCCCAACGAAATTTCATTGTGGCACATGAGCTAATCATTGCAAACCTCTGATTGTCGATTGTCAAAGTGATGTCATCTCATGCCACGTGGCATATTCTAACCAATGACATGTGTCACTCAGATATGAGCCATTAGGCAATCCATAAACACCTAAACAACCTGCCATGTGTCCCTCCATACTGTGACGTCATGCTGATGTAAGTGGTCACTTGTCTCTTATCGGAACCAATCATATCCTACCACTTTTCCTCATGGGTGCTCCTCCGACGCTACCTTCTGTCCTTATTAGAGCCAACCAGATGCCTCCATGTGTCCTGCTTGGAGAAGAGAGAAAGAAGCCAGCGTATCCTTGTTTTACATCAAATTCCTTTGTATTTTTCCTTTTGGCCTTCCCATCGATTTAACAAAGGATGCTTCAATTCTTGACATTTTAACTTAGTCAGTGTTTGCTAATCGACGATTCACAATTGTTGTGCAATGCACCTGGATCCTCTGATTTGTGGGACTTCCAATATGCGGGATCTTTGATCTACAGGACTTCTGATCTATGGATTGTCGAGACCTTCGATATGCAATATCACAAATCACTAATCGACATTTTACTCACACTGTGCACTGAGCCTTGAATCCCCCGATTGTCGATTGCCAGGACCTCCGATATGCGAGATATCTATTTGCTAATTGGCGAATTTATTTAGCTATTTATTGTCCCTTGTAACCTTCAAACATTAATATGCGATATGTCGAGACCTACGATATTGATCATCGATATCTTGGAGCCTCCGATCTCTGATTTCTAATCTCGCTACACCTCCGATTTGTGAGACTTTCAATATGCGGGATTCTTCCCTACTTAAGGCTTTAACACCTTGAACTTCACTAGGTCATAAATTTTGACCCAAAAGTCCATTTCTAGACTTCCTCACATAATTGGAAAGCTATTCCAGAGCACTTTCCAATGGAAGGGATCGGATTAGCCACTGAGCCCATATGCTACCTCAAAAGGTGTCTCCAATATCACTGCCATCGTTCTTCTCCTTGGCTCTTAGACAGCTGGGAAAATCACCCACAATGGTGATCCTTTGCATGAGGCCTTCATCAACCATGGACTTCCTCCTAGGTCCATCACTGTAATCATCATTTAATGGCTTCTCTAATAAGCCTTCTACTGTGATGATTCTGTACATGAAGCCTAGAGCTACCATGAGATTCCTCCTCAGCCATCACTACCAACATCTACTGCAACAAGCAACCATGCTTGTCTGGTTGACACCAATTCCAACACTCCTAACAACTATTAGGAAAGCCAACTACCCACCACAACTCCTCAGCATGATTGTTGACATCAATGTTGACACACCTACAAATTCCTTCTCAAGGCCACTGGCCATGCACACAATGCCAACAGTCCAACAATCTCTCCCTTTGGCATTGATGGAAACACAACATCCTTTTCTCCCAGTGATGGCCAAACCTCAAGTTGCTTCCACACATCTCATGGCATGAGTCACCAATGACCTTCGTGCCATCACAACTTCTCCACAACTTTTCTCCCCCTTTGACATTAATGTCAAGGGGCTACAAGCTACCTTTCTCTCGCCATGCTCTCGTTGACTGTGAGACCAGAGTCTAGCTATCGGGATGTGCATTCTTCCTTGCAGATGTCTCTACTAGGACTGCTGCTACTGCTGCTCCATAAACTAGGAAAATGTGATATGCTCCCCCTAAACATATACTACCTCAGATTTGTCCTTCCAGTTTTGGAAACCTTATGGCTACTAGTTGAGCACTATGTCCACCAATGCATACTTTTGTATAAAAAAATTGATACCCATTAAACTGCACATGGTATTACTACTACTACAAATACTAAGTTACAATGATGTATTTTGACTCACCCATATTTTTTGTTGCTGTTGCTTCCAAGACTACTCTCATTCTTGAGCATCTCCACTTCTCCCCTTGAGATCATTCTCATACTATAGGGACTACTTCACAGCTCATACCAATTGCATCAAAATAAATGATACAAATGGAACATTGTACCAGGAAAACTCTTCTATTTCTTTCTGAAAAAGAAATGTCCATTTGCATGTAAGGTCACTCAACATGAGCCCAACACAACCAATTAACATAGCTATACCAATTTAGGGTTAAGGGACATGAAAGATATTACACCAATTATGTTTCATGAACACAAGATTTCTATACATAATTATACTTACAACTTAAATGAAATAAGATTATTTCACCAATGATGAAAACATTTCCTTTGCTCAACAATCTTCCTTTCTGAGGTTGTATATTGTTGCCTACTACTGCTTATCAAAGCAGCTCCTCCTGATCCAATTCTCCTTGATGTCATGCAAAGCTTCCTTGCCTTTGCGTGGGGACTGATCTTGTGAACTTGAGATTAATGCAATCTTCTGTCATTCCACACTTCCACTGTGACCCATGTTCTTCCCACAGCAAGAGATATTGTTGTGTACTCCTCATTTTGGCTTCACTCCACCTTCATCTATCAGATGCGCCATACTGTACATCTTCATGGCCTCCTCCATCTGACTTACTCGACCTCCCTTTAGGCCCTTCTCTTCCTTTATTGAAGAGAAACAAAAGATCTACTCCCCTTGAGCAGGTAATCCTCTTTCTTCCTCTAGACCCTTAAAGGTCGAGTTCTCATAGAAGCATTCCCTTTTTGCTTCTTCTTCACCCCTATCTGGATCTTCTCTCGACTACACTTGGGTAGAGGAAACTTTCCTTTCAACTCCTCTTTCTTAAACCAAATCTTCTTGGAGCCTCTCTCCCTTTCATAAGAGACTTACAAGAGTAGGAGGATCACTCTTTTGACTTCTTCCTCCTCTATGAGCCTTTCTCTGTTGACACAAAGAATTGAATACATATGAGTATCTTTCAACTCTATTCATTATCCTTGTCTTCAAATCCTGAGTTGCTGCATTTGCATGCACATACTAATAAGCATTATGTTTCTTCTCATTTCTATAGTCATCTCTCTTGTGCTCGAGATTGCCACTGTTGGAGCATTCAACATGGCATAAGACCGAGGTAGAGGAGTTACCCTTTTTGACACCTCTTTTTTCAAAACTCCTCTCAAGGCCAACATGCCTTCTTCTAGCCTTATTGTGCATTCTTGGGTTGCTGCTACCCAACACATCTTGTTTCCTTGCAAGCCATCTACAGTCTATGGCTTTGTGTCCAAAATTTTTGCAAGAAAAACAAAAACCATGAAAAGGCTTCTGTTGACAGAGGTTACCTTTTCTTTGAAGGCTTTGTCTTTGAGGAGGAGGGGTCCTCTACTGGCTCTTCATGTGCCTTCTATGATAGTGAGCATAACTTTCATGCACTCTTCCTTGCAGCTAGTTGCCTTGCCTCTTCTGTTGTGCTTGCTGTTGCTGCTTGGGCTTCTGTTATACTTGTTGTTGTTGCTGCTTGGGCTTATGTTGCCCTCGCTGCTGATTCTTTTTGGGCTTATGTTGCACTCACTGCTGATTCTTTTTGGGCTTATGTTGCACTCGCTGCTGATTCTTTTTGGGCTTCTGCTACTCTAGTTGTTGTTGTTGCTTTCCTTACTGCTGTTGCTGTCTAACAACATTTATTTTGTTGTTGTTGAAACCTTCGAGCTTCTGAAATTGAGATGAATCTTTATTTGACTTCTCTAAGTCATGTCTCAATGAGAATACATCATTTTGTAGTCTCTCGCAGCAAGCCTCCTTTATAATCAGCTAATGGGTTAACCTCCTAGTCAGTCTGCTAGCCTCTTCCTATTGAGAAATTAGTTCAACTATTGTTTTGCTCAACTTTCCATTCTCAAGCTCATAGAATTTTAGTTTCTCCTCTTGCTTGAGAATTTCCTCTAATAGGTCCTTGACCTCCTTTAGAGCCTAGGTCAAGATATTTATAGAAAATACCCCTTCATCTGGATCCTTTTCTTCACCACTAGAGGTGATAGCTTCTAATCAGTATGATATCTCTTATAAGACACATTCCTCATCAACAAGAATGTGATGAGCAACAACTTCACCATATTCTGGTTCATTTCTAGAGCAGCAGGGCTCCTCGGGCTCTTCTTGAGCTAGATGGCTATCTGCACCATACATATATTACAGTCTATTCAACACTTCCTTTTCTGACTCATATGCCTCACTTCATCAACATCCGACTTAGATATCCCCTTCATGATAATCTTCTCAGCTTCTTCAGCCTACTTTCTCTTTTCTCCATTCAATACAGAGAGCCATATGTCACCATCTAGGGACATCAAGTAGGATTCCATTATTACCTTCCAGATTTCATACTAGAGCTCATGGCATGATCTAGATTTGAATGGAACTTCTTCTGTTTCTATCCAAACTCCATTAGCCATTATCTCCCTTCGATCTACCTTCTAGCGATCAAGCTATTTCTGAAGGAACTTGGCTACGATGCCAATTGTTGGGAAACAATGATAATACTGAGGGGGGGTGAATCATTATTAAGGCTAATTTTTACTTCTTTATGCCAGTTTAATTTTATTATTTAAAATTGGAATCAAACCATATAACCAACAATAGTATATACTATGGCAGTAGTATAAACTCAACACACAAGAAAACAAACAATAAGCATCATACACATTGACACAAGATTTTTCACGTGGAAACCCTTTCGAGAAAAACCATAAATCTTGTTGTTGTTATTGATGTAAATTAAGATCACCATTCTATTACATCAATCTATTTTTGTGAGAACCCACTCATAGGAAGCACCAACTCCCTTTGATTGTTTTCTAGCACTGACTTGCAGGAAGCACCAACTCCCTGTATTTGTAGACACATGTCCAACTTACCAGAAGCAACATATGAGGCACCAAGCTCATGGATTTTTTGCAAGCACCAACTTGCAGCTCCTTGGATTTATGAAAGCACCAACTTGCAGGAGGAAATGACCCCCAAGCCTTCCCAAGCTCCACTAGAGATGAAAGCACCAACTTCTTGTGTGTAGGCACCAACCCACATTCAAATAACTGGTTTTTCTCTTTAGTTTGGCAGCAACTCTTCCTAATCTCAGCTTTTGTTCTCATCTCACTCTGTTGCACTTTGCATCTCTCTGCAACATTTTTCAGCAAACCTCTGATTTGCTTATCATCAACAGTCTTTGAGCTCTCGTCCTCTCTTCTCTCCACAACACACAGTATGTTCTCGGCCTTGCTTCATACAACACAAGCTCAACTTTGGGACTTCTGCTCTCTAAGGAACACACAGAGCCTTATTCACACAACTCAAGCAACTTCCACATTTAACGGAGAGTGCAGGCACTTCAGCCTTTAACATAGAGTGCAAGGACTTCAGCCTTGTCTCACAACTCATAGGCAACTCTCGGCCTAGTGCACACCACACAGGAAACTATCAACCTTTACAAAAAGAGCACACAGGAACCTTCGGCCTAACACACAAAGTATTTCTCTCGGGGTATTTTTTCTTCTATTAAGACATTGTTGTCCTTTACATGCAGAGCTGGCTCTCACTTAGCCTCTCACAGTAGTTCTCACACTCAAAGAGTTTTCCTCTTAACCTCTCAGAAAACAATATTGCATTCCCCTGCATGCACAATCGAGCTCCTGGGTTTTGTTCCTCTATTTACTCCCTGATTGATGATATCACACCATTCTCATTTAGCATTATGCACTGTACCTCAACATGGCCCTTCATTATGCTGTTTGCGTCGAACTTGGTCTCTACCATTGCATGCACTAAGAATGGGCACTTGACTAACCTGACTGTCTTCTCCATACTGAGACTTAATTCTCAGTCCACCTGCTTACTCAATCTAGGCACAATCCTCTCTCTTTGTAGCTTTCCCATCACTGAGACTCTCCATACTTGTTCAAGTCTCATAGAGCTTGACAACACTTTAGCATGGCTTCATTATACTCAGGCATGGCCTTTCTGTGGACTGTTTTCCTTATTGTCTTGTCTCAGAGTTTTCTGCTGATCCATCTATTAACTTAACTCACTGAGACATGCATCAGAGCACAAGAATAGCTTGTCTCACCTCATGGTAGACTCAACACTATTTCATTAGGATCGTGGTCCTTGCCCTTGACCCAATGATCTCTGATAGTTGCCATACATTCATGAGACTAACTCCACTGCTCCACATTCAATCCTACAGTTGTTGACCCATACACCATCAATACTCCTTAGTACTATTGTATCAGATCTTTTCCATCGCAGTATCATAGTTTTGAAACATTGCAAACACCGATTTCTCATCTCCGATATTCAAGCCCCTTTCGATTTAGCCCTCATTGAATATCCATTATAGGACCAGGTGTTGTGACTGGGTGCCAACCATATCAGAGCCCCCTATATTGACATTTTTCATTTGTGGCCAATATACCAGCAACCACAAACTTGCGATCGCTAATCTCTGGTTTTTAAGTTCCTTCTTCTCATCCCTTACTGCAAACTTCTTACCATAGGAATGAGGGCAGTGACTAGGGGCTTGGCCTTAAGGCGCTAAGTCTTTCAGCACTCTACCGAGGGCCTTTGGTTCCCTTATAAAGTGTCATGCCCTTGGTTTCTTTTCTTTCCTCTAAACCATGTGCTTACCACATCATAGACCCTTATCGATGATTTCCACTTTGTGGCAATGTGTTGTCCATCACAAATCATTGATCGTTGATTGTTGATTGGCACCTCTATTCAGCCCTAGCCCTTGGTTCCCTCAAGCCTTCGCGACCACTTTCTATCCCGCATCTCGACGAAATTTCATTGTGGCACATGAGCCAACCATTGCAAACCTTTGATCGTCAATTGCCGAAGTAATTCCATCTCATGCCACGTGGAATATTCTAAGCGCATACACATTTCACTTAGATATGGCCCATTAGGCCATCCATAAACATCGAAATAACTTGTCACATGTCCCTCCATATCGTGATGTCATGATGACATAAATGGCCACATGTCCCTTATCGGAACCAATCAAATCCTGCAACTTGTCCTCATCAGAGCTCCTCCGATGCTACTTCTATCCTTATTAGAGCTAACTGGATGCCTCCATGTGTCCTTCTTGGAGGAGAGAGAAAGAGGTTCGCCTATTCTTGTTTTGCATCAAATTCCTTTGTATTTTGACTTTTGGCCTTCTTGGCAATTTAGCAAAATATTCTTCAGTTCCCAACATTTTAACTCAATCGGTGTTCGCTAATCAGGGATTTTCAATCGTTGTGTAATGCACATGGATCCTCTAATTTGTGGGACTTCTGATATGTGAGATCTCTGAGCTGGGGGGACTTTCGATCTGTGGATTACTGAGACCTATGATATGCGATATCACAAATCACTAATCGACATTTTACTCACACCATGCACTGAGCCTTGAATCCCCATATTGTTGATTGTTGGGACCTCCGATATGCGGGATCACTAATCGCTAATCGATGAAAAAATTCCTTTGTGCGTTGTACCTTGGAATCTTCGAATGCTGATATGTGATATGTCAAGACCTCTGGTATTGTGATCATTGATATCCTGGATCCTCCTATCTCTGATTTCTGATCTCACTGCACCTTCAATTTGCAGGAATTTCAATATGCGACATTCTTCCCTACTTAAGGCTTTAACACCCTGAACTTCAACAAGTCATAAATTTTGACCCACAAGTCCATTTCTAGACTTCCGCATATCATTGGAAAGCTCTTCTAGATCACTTTCCAATGGAAAGGGTATGATTAGCCATTGAGCCCATCTTCTACCTCAAAATGTGGCTCCAAGCTCACTGCCATCCTTCTACTCCTTGGCTCTCTAGACAGCTGGGAAACTCACCCACAATGGTGATCCTTTGCACGAGGCCTGTAGAAACCATGGAATTCCTCCTAGGTACATCACTGTAATCATCATTTGATGGCTTCTCCAATAAGCCTGCTACTATGATAATTCTCTACATGAAGCCTGCAGCTACCATGAGATTCCTCTTGAGCCATCACTACCAACATCTGTTGCAACAAGAAGCCAAGTTTGTTGGGTTGACATCAATGCCAACACTCTTGCCAACTGTTAGGAAATTTAACTACCCAACACAACTCCTTAGCGTGACTGTTGACATCAATGCCAACACACCTACAGATGCCTTCTCAAGGCCATTGGCCATGCACACAATGCCAATAGTCCAACATATTTTCTTCTATGTCTCAATCTACAGACAACATGACTACATTTTGCAAGGAAAGCAATAAACTTGTTAGATAAAAAAAAATTCCTAGAATGGAAGAAGAGGATTGACTTGGAACTCACAAAAAATGAAGTCAGGGAGTATGTCCTTGGATAAGTAGTTTTACCAGATAAAGAGAAGACTCAAGAGTTAGCAAAGTACAAGAAGGGAGAAGTAAGGGCACAAAGGATCGTTGTTGAATCCATTAAAGATCATATTGTTTCCTTTGTTGCTAATTTGAAGACATACAAGGCCATGTATACTAAGTTGGTAAAGCTATACTCTATAATCACATCTAGCTAGAATATATCCTTGAGGAACCAACTTTATAGAATAATGAATTCAAAGGATGGAGACATGGCCACCTATCTCATGGAGATTCCATAAATAAGGGATCAATTACAAGGGATTTGGGAAATCGTTTTCAACTCTTAAATGACCATTTGTGTGTTAAATGATTTTCCACCTAATTGGAACCATTTTACAACAAGTATCTACTCAAAGAAATATACTAAACCCTTTGATGATTTGTGCGCTCAATGTATCTTGGATGAATCCAGGATCAAGGAAATGAATGACAATTAATTATAAGAAATTATCAAGCTTTTATTGAAAGGAACAAGAAGTTGAAGAAAGGGAAGTTTGGAAAGTCCAAGGAGAAGCCAGATATGTCCAAGATTCAATGCTATGGATGCAACGAATATGGAAGCTTTAAGAGGTATTTTCCAAAAAACAAAGATAAGAAAAGAAAGCAAAGAAGTGAGGCCCACATAGTTAAATGAAAGTGAGAACCTGAGAAGAAGTTGAAACAAGATGATCCCAAGGATCTTTACTATTGAGGAAATCTCCATCTCTGTTAGGTTCTTTATGAATTTTTCTTTCTCTTTATTAAGTAAAAAGTAGAGTATCATTCATTATTTCATTCTCTAGAAGATTCTTGATTATTATAAAGCATTGCATCATAGTGTAACACCCCATCCCACATTTACCTGATTTTATATGCTCTCTAGGGTAAACATGAGTTGAGATTTACGATGACATGACCCAACATCCAAGTTTCAGTTATGGAAGTGGGGTCTACAAACCGGGAATATACTACAACCTCCTAGGAGCACTACATCACCCATATACCATACAACATCTATTGATTATCTTGCCCTAGGCTGAAACTAACTTTTTTCCTAACCCTACATCCTAGCCACATGAATGCCAAGATGTGCATGCATTTGGAAGGATCCAGATGCACACACATGCCTTCTGCCCTGTGGTTATAGTTAAAATCTCTTAGTTCATAGGTGCAACTAGTAATCGAGTTCCAAATTTTCAGTGCTAGCTACAGGTCAACTGCCTAGAATTGCCCAGAAATTTCCAAAGCTACCTTAATCATTGATAGAAGTCTTAATTCACTATTTTTGAATCAAACTTATCCAATACATAATAATGATTTAGACTAACAATTGTAGATAAGGTACTTGTAGGTCATGAATGCATATTTGTGTAATGACTCATTAATCTCATCAGAGAATCATCAAGAAGGCTTACTACCCTCCCAAGTTAGTTGCATCCAACAATAGTTAGTTCATGCATTCATATAACCATTCAATAACTTGTCAAACCATGAACAAGATCCATATCAATAGCACATCATACCATAATAATGTACCATGCTTGTAACCAACATATAACCAGAATGAATCCATGAAAAAACTAGTCATAAAATCAAAACAATAATCAATACATGTGCTCATAGATATTCAATGAGAAATAACACATAATGACACATGCATAAAGCCAACCAAGTTAGGGACTTCCACATACCACCCGACCATAATTGGGTTGAAACCAAATCTTTCTTTCAGCCAATCATCTCTGTCCCATATTCCAAGCATGAGTGTGGGATCACATGGGATAAACCAAATCAGAACCAACCAAGGCTTCTAGAAGATAAACCACCTCAATCCTCAACCACAATGATTTCACCTAAACCGGTCCAAAAATCACCAAAACCAAACAAGCATGGATGCCTCAACTTTCTTCACCATGCCTAGAGGAATTTTTTTGTCTCCATCCACTTGTTAAGAGTTATAGGAGAAAACCATCTATACCCTAAACCCTTGGGAATTTTCCTAAGACCACCTCAACCAAGATCCAAATCTACCAACAATCCAAAGATTAACCAAAACAGAGAACCCATTACATCATGACTCTCTAGGAAATGGCAAGGAAAGGATAAAACCCCTGTCAATCTAGGAAATTCCCATGCAAATGACAAAAAACATAAACAATAAGCCTGTGCATGCAACATGCATCATATCCCAGCGTGTTAAATCATATATACACACTGTTACTTATAAATCCACAACTATTTTCTACCCATACTTGTTGTTGTCCAAAATTCCTCTTGCGCTTTGTTTCTTTCCCTGCTTTCTTGCTCCCTTGCTTGTTCTCTCTCTTGGAGCTTGATCTCTTCCTTAGCAAAACTAAAGTTGTCAAAGCTGAAAACTAATGAAAAGATGTCAATTGTTTCTCAGGTGCCTTTTTATCATTGATGTCTAGTGTCTCTTCCTTTCCTTTTCCGCTTTTTTCCATTTTCCTTTATTTTCTCTTTAATTTCCCTTGCATGCATATTCTTATCTCTTCATTTTCCTTTTCTCCCATTTTCCTTTATTTCATTTATTAAATTGCCATTTATTTTTTTTCCTTTTCCAATGCCAATAATTTTCCATAGCCATTAATTAATCACAAGTGACGCCCAATGTGATGTTTCCCTTCCATTTAGCTTCAAATATGTGTCCCATGACCTTGGTTGACTTTTCTTTTTTGAATGGAAATATAACCCGAGGCTATTACAAATCCCTTCCCCTTGGGGGAATACCATCCTCGATGTTCTATGAAACTTATAACCAACAAAACATACTACTTATGGAGCTTTATAAGTACAACTAGATGTAATATTTACAATAACAAACTATTGAAAACATGACAAACATATCACTTATGGATATTTATAAACACAACTTGATATGGTATTTACAATGAAAAACATATACTTATGCACATTTGCTTAAACCAAAAATAAAACATACTGTTTATGAGCTTTATAAACACAACTTGATACAGTATCAATAGTACACACATATATACATATTCAAATTTACTTTAACCATCAAATAAAAGGATACAATGCCCATATCAGTGACAAGGGAATCCAAACACTCTCCACTCCCCTCAAAGTAGTACTAGGGATTCACCTCCTTCCCAAGAAGTCCCATAATCCATTGCAAAGATCAAAGTCTGCCTCCTATGTCCAGCGCTA